>VZRQ01008671.1:42842-143840 GCA_013397975.1 Machaerirhynchus nigripectus | reverse complement strand
GTTGGTGAGACGAAGGCGGAACCTGAATTTCGGTGTCGCACAGTTTTGGGGTGGGGGAGCAGAGCGTCCCGTGCCCTGGGCTTGGGACCGGGTCCCGCTGCGTCGGGGTGTGGGGGAGGGCAGAGGGTCCAGCGTCCCGCGGCTGGGGGGGCGGAATCTCGGTGCTCCGGGGTCGTGTGAGGTCCTGGGGCCTGGGGTTGTGGAGGGAAGGTTGGGGAGAGTCCCGGTGCCCCGGGGCAGGGCTGGGCTCACTCGGTGCTAAGGATATCAATGCTGACCCCATCCTGTCCCCACCCCCAGACGGAACGTGCCTACCAGAAGCAGCCGACGATCTTCCAGAACAAGAAGCGTGTGCTGCTGGGCGAGGGCGGCAAGGAGAAGCTCCCCCGCTACTACCGCAACGTGGGGCTGGGCTTCAAGACCCCCAAGGAGGTGAGGGGGGGCCTGGGCATGGGACTGGGGGCCGTGGTGGTCCTGATGTGGATGTGGCATTTAGGGACAGGGTCGGTGGTGGCCTTGGCAGTGCTGCCTGGACTCGAGGTCTCTGGTGGCTTTTCCTCCTCACCTGAACCATTCCATGATTGCTGTGTGCAGGAGTGTTCTCTGGGCTCTGGTGGTGCGTGAGCTGTATCTCCCCGCTTAACGTCCACCTGTCCTTGCAGGCCATTGAGGGCACCTACATCGACAAAAAGTGTCCCTTCACTGGGAATGTCTCCATCCGGGGCCGCATACTCTCAGGTGAGCTGGAGCATCCCCAAGGGAATCCCATGGGAGATCTGGGGTGGGCATCCACCCTCCTCCCCGAGGTACCTGTAACCTGCCTCGGTCCTGGAGCCGCAAATGATGCCAATCTCACGATGGTCTGCCGAGCCCACCACGGGCCTGACGACACTGCCACATGGCTTTACTGATGCAGGTGACTGGACCAGGTGCTGTCAAGGTGTGCTGGAGCACAGCTCTGGGGGTAGGATGGGAGCAGGTGGTGCAGGGAGTGTTAGGAGGTGTGTTAGAAGGGCTTGAAAAACAGCCATGATTGGGTTTTTAACAGACACAGGGAGGTTGTGGCATGGCAGTGAGGGGGCAGTAAATAAGGAGAAGTTCCTGGAATTGGTGCATGTTGCTACCAGGTGCCACACTGATCCCCGCCAGTCCCCTTGGATGCTCCTCCAGCACCCATCAGGTGTGATCCCCCAGTCCCTTGTGTCTCAGCTGTCCTGTTCCCCGTCCAGGTGTGGTGACCAAGATGAAGATGCAGCGCACGATCGTCATCCGCCGCGATTACCTGCACTACATCCGCAAGTACAACCGCTTCGAGAAGCGCCACAAGAACATGTCCGTGCACCTGTCCCCCTGCTTCAGGTGTGTGTGTGTCCCTGGCTGCGCCGGGAGCGCCTGGCGTGTCCCCACAGCTGCTCCTGCTGCTTGTGTGGAGTGCTGAGCTCACACAGACCGGTGAGGGCACATCTGGGCAGGATGCGGGTGGCTTCATAGCCGCTCCTCACCTGGAACCTGCTCACTGGTTATGATGTCCAAACTCACGATGGTCTGCAGAGTCCCCCAGGTGAGGGGCTGCTGACAATGCCACTGGCACGTGCTGAACTGTGGGGCAGGTTCCAGTCACTGCCTGTGGGAGCCTTGCGCTCCCTCCAGGAGGAACAGCTGGGCTGGGCGGTGCTGAGGGACAGGTGAAACCCGAGGAGCTCCCTGACCCCAGGTGTCATTGCAGGGATGTGCAGATTGGGGACATCGTGACGGTGGGCGAGTGCCGCCCCCTCAGCAAGACCGTGCGCTTCAACGTGCTCAAGGTGACCAAGGCTGCAGGCACCAAGAAACAGTTCCAGAAGTTCTGACACCTATGGGGTGTGGGAGGAATAAATGTTGGGAAAGTGGAATTACCTGTGTGTGAGCTGGAATGAGTTGAGTGCAGTGCGGACTGGGGACCGGTGATGTGTGGGCTCGGGGTGGTGCTGGGAGCACAGGTCATGGCACAAGGCAAGAAAGGGACACTCTCCGGCTGCTCTGGTCACCTGCTGTGTCCCAGTTCAGTGCTGGTTCGTTCCGGGCTGTGTCTCCCGTCCCAGTGCCACTGCAGCAGGTGCTGGGTATGGGTTTGGTAATTCAGTGTGAAATCACCTGGTGCTGGCAGGGGCACTGAGGGTGGTTCTCAGGGATGAGTGGTTCAGCACTGGTAGCAGCGTCTGGGGCCGGCCCTGGCGGTGTCACCTTCACGTCCAAGTGTCCACAGCCAAGTTGGACAGGACTTCAAATAGCGTGGTCCCGTGGAAGGTGTCCCTGCCCATGCAGGGGGGTGGAACTGGATGAGCTTTAAAGGTCCCTCTCAACCCAAATCGTTCCATGATTCGATGACCTCTGGCTGCCTCCACCTGCTCCAGGTGAGCCCCACTCCTTTGGCTGTGGGCTGGAGCTGTAGCCATGCTTCGTGCTTAGACTCTTGAAAAAAACCTCAGCGTTTGAGGTAAGTTCAGACAATTCCCAGTAAACTTAGGTTTTCGGTGGGATCCATACCTTCCTTCCTGGTCCTGCCAGAACCACGGGACTGTTACATGTTTGCACTGGAAATCAGAGCAGCGGAGGACATGAGACCTGGTGTCCAGGGACAACGAGCAGGAGAGTGTCTGGTGGGTCGGCAGGGTCTTACTGGTGTCCAGCAGGTGCTATGAGTGCACTGGGACTCATCCCCCAGTTTCCTGAGGAGCGTGCAACATCCTGAATTGGAAGGGACGCACAGGGACACTCGGATCCCTGTGCCCAGCCAGAGTCGCAGTGGTCTCAAGAAGCATTTCCCAACTTCAGCCTCAGGTGATGTCACTGCCCCGGGCATGGAGCTGCTCCGGTCAGGGGGGTTAAAGGGGAGCACATGGCGCAGGAGAAAAGGGGGACACGGGACAGGGTCCCATTCATTCAGCCATTCCCTTGAGACCCTGGCATGTGCCTGTGTGAGACCCCCAGCTCCTGAGCAGGGGGAGCTGAGCCCCCCCAATGCTGCACCCTGTGAACCATCCCAGCATCAAAACCCCCAGACTGAGGTGGTGCCAGCGGCCCAGGCTGTGTGCCACAGCAGAGGACAAGAGAAGGACAAGCAGCTCCTTCCCAAGTCCCAACGGGCCAGGACAGGGACAGAGCTGTGGGCAGCAGCAGTGTCCTGCGCCTGGGTGACCCAAGCGCTGGTGTCCCATGGCATCACAGTGGGTCCCAGGAGGGTTTTTGGGTCCTGCTGCAGGATCCACCCTCCAGTGTTGCAGCTGCACCATCTGTCAGCACTGGTGGGTTTGGGAGCATTGGTCTTGTGAAAACGACCTTTGTGATTTCTGTGACAGGGCTGTGCCCTGGGCTGTGCCCTCAGCTGACACCGCCTTCAGCTGGCCTGGGCTGACCCTTCCCAGTGCCAAATGCCACTGGTTTGTCTCTGGGCCGTGGCGTTGGGGGTGCTGGGAGTGAGCCCCGGCTCAAGTGATGGGGACACCTTTCCCTGACTGTCAGGCCCGGGTGAGGGGTGCTCAGGCTGCTCTGTGCAGTCTCGTGCTCCTGAGGAGAGACTCATCCTCATCCTCCCTGTCCCACCTCTCCTCCTGTTCCCAGGACACCTGTCTCAGGCTGCCCCATGGCGCTGGGTGTCTCTGGGACACCGGTGGCAGGGCCAGCGTGTGACTGTGACTTCCCAAAGCTTCCATGCCCATTCTCAGGTGGAGCCAGAGCCCAGTCCAGGGGAGCCCCGGGAGCCCTGCAGCACCGAGGGTTGTGGTGTTTTCCCACACGGTTCCCATATGGAAGCCCCCAGGGCCAGGACCAATCCCCAGGCTGCTTGGAGCTGACATCCCCCACACCTTAATGCCCAGTTACTGGCTCCTCGGGAGATTATCCCAAGCCGTCATCCCAGAGTGATTAGTCCTCCTCCTCCACTCCCTTAAGCAGATTTATTTGGCTAATGCGCCTCTCCTGTGAATTATCCCAACAAGCCTGTTTTTAACACCAAGCTGTGATTTTACCGGGGCATCTGAGCTGGGGGTGGCCTATGTGCCTCCCGCCCCGAGCCCTGCTGGGAGCTGCAGCTCCTGGTGATGTTCCTGCTACACCTGGCAGAACTGGCACAGGGACAGCTCATGTTAAAAGCTTTCCCTCTTAATCCCTTCCTAAGCCCTCCTAAACCCTCATGACATGCCCAGAGCCTCTGGATTTGGGTTTTTTTGGGGAAGCAGCATCCAGCAGTGGTGAGGGGAGCAATCTGTGTCCCCTTGGGGACCCCCATTTCCCAGCTCCTGGGTGTTACCTTCTGCCAAAAGATAACAGAAACTTCCATGTCAGAGCTGAGGGACCAACCCCCTTCCAGTGGCAGGAGTGGGGCACTTTGTCCTGTTCCTTCTTTGTTCCAGGGCAGGACCCGCTGTTCGGGGCTGTGGGGGCAGGAGGATCCTCTGGCACAGGGCGAGCCAGCCTGGCACAATCCATGGCCCTGGAGACCTTCTGCCTGGCACAGGAGAGCCAGCCTGGCACAATCTGTGGTTCCAGAGAGCTTCTGCCTGGCACAGGAGAGCCAGCCTGGCATGATCCATGGCCCCAGGAGTCAGTGGCTGTTCCCTGGCCCTGGCTGTGTCCCTCAGCCAACCCCAACTTGCCAGCATGGAGCAAATGCTGCTCACCCCCCATTCAGTGAAATGAGGGTTCATTTCATCAGCCTCATCCCCAACCAGCTCTCTCAAGGTTGGTAAATTTTGGAATGAATTCTCCTGTCAGGCAGCTCAGTTTCTGCTGATTGTACTTGCTCCAGCTGCCAAAGGGACTCGTCATACTCTCCCTACACGTGCCACCCTTGGACTGACCATGGCACGTCTGTTTTCAGTCCAAAGTTCCCAAGTGCAGAGACATTTGTGGACCTAAGGGGCTTGTGATTCCAAGGTGGAGCTTCCCAATTCCAATTTCTCAAGGGTTGGAAGGGACCTTAAAGCCCATCCCATTCCCACCCCTGCCATAGCAGGGGCACCTCCCACTGTCCCAGGCTGCTCCAAGCCCCAGTGTCCAGCCTGGCCTTGGGCACTGCCAGGGATCCAGGGGCAGCCACAGCTGCTCTGGGCACCCGGTGCCAGGGCCTGCCCACCCTCCCAGGGAACAATTCCTGCCCAATATCCCATCCAGCCCTGCCCTCTGGCACTGGGAAGCCATTCCCTGGGTCCTGGCCCTCCATGCCTTGTCCCCAGTCCCTCTCCAGCTCTCCTGGGGCCCCTTTAGGCCCTGGAAGGGGCTCTGAGCTCTCTCTGGCCCTGACCCTCACCTTCTCTTCTGCAGGTGAGCGCCCCCAGCTCTCCCAGCCTGGCTCCAGAGGGGCTCCAACCCTTGGAGCATCTCCTTGGCCTCCTCTGGACTCTCTCCAGCAGCTTCAGGTCCTTCTTGTGCTGGGGAAAAACCAAAGGGGCCGGGATTCACCCATCTGCTCTTTCCAGGCTATGTTTGCCTTCCAGATGGGACCCCCCTTGTCCCCCTGAGGTCTCTGTGGTGACCCCTGGTCTGGAATTATTTGAGGAAGGCTCTGAGGATGATTTGGCCCCCCTGAGGCAGGCCCTTGCCCAAGCTTTCAGCCTTCCTGGCATCTGCCTGCTGAAATTCCATGGGATTTCCCTCTCTTGGCAGCACCTGCAGGAATGTTTTCCTCTCACCCCCTGTGAGAGGAGGAGCTGTGGGGGCTCCCCTCTGCCCTCCTTTGGCCATTCAGGTTGGAGCCTGCCTTGGCCACCACCTTCCAGCTCCACATCCTGGTGCGTCTCTGTCCTGCCAGTGAGGATTCTTTCTTCCAGCACTGAGAATCCAGCTCTCCATGGGTGGCTTCCCCCCAGCAGCTCCCAGAAAAATTTGGTGTTAGGAATCATTAGATGTTAGGAAAAAATAGATACTAGAAAATAATTCTTTACTGAAAGGGAGGTCAGGCCTTGGCAGGGGCTGCCCAGGGAGGTTTGGAGTGCCCATCCCTGGAGGTGTCCAAGGAAGGCCCTGGAAGTCCCCTCTGGGGACAAGGTGGGCATCGGGCACAGGGTGGACTTGATGATCTGGGAGGTCTTTTCCATCCTTAATGATTCTGTGATTCCTGGTGGCCAAACCCAGGCTGTGTTCCCAGTTCTGAGCTCCTGAGCTGCTGCTCCTTTGAGCCACTGAGCACCCCCAGCCCCGTTCCTGCTGGTGCCCCCCTGTCGCTCCTGGCTGGGTGGCTGCTGCTGTGGGTTCTCACTGAACCCTCCGTATTGGAGCACCGGTCTGTGCATGTTTCATTATTTCTTGAGGAATTTAATTTGTAAACTCAATTTAATCCGTGGATCTGCAGCCGCGGGGACGCACTGCGCTGCTGGCACAGCGCGGCAGCTCCCGCCTCGCTCTGCGGCTTTCTTGGTATCGGCGTCCTCGTGGCCATCGCTCCTTTGTTGAGTTCCTGGGAGTCCTTCCCCCGCGCTCTCACTGAAGGCCACTGCTGCCACCTCACCCCAGTCCCCGGCGCCGGTGCCGCGCTGCTGACGCACACGGCCCCGCTTCGCTCCCTTCCGGCACCTCTGCTGAGCGATGCTCTACTGCGTGTTTGACAGCCGCTTCGGGGTACTCCGTCCCGTGCTCTGGCTCCTAAACCTGTGGTCATCCCTTCTGTCAGTGCTGGCGTCACCCCCTGCTCCAGCATGAAGCTCCCCCCCATCTCTCTGTGCTCCTCCAGCTCATCCAGAGTCGCCCTTCAGGACTTAAACAATTTGATGTTCTGCAAAGGCGAAAGTCTAATAATTTACATGGGTAAAATTTGGGCTCAAACAGGCTTGGAGAACCCTGCTCAGTGGGAGGTGTTCCTGCCCATGGCAGGGGTTGAGACTGGATGAGCTTTTTGTCCCTCCCAACCCAAACCATTCTGTGACTCTGTGATTAGAGCACTGCAGGTCCCATAATGGGAATTGCTGAGTGCTTCCTGAGGCAGACAGGGGACAATACCCATCATCTTTTGGGAACAATATCCATCATCTCCTAGGGACAACATCAATCATCCCTCAGGTGTTGCTCAAGAGAGGGTCAGGGTCAGGTCCTCAAGGGGTTTTCCATCATCCCACAACATCCTGCTCCATCTGACGGAGACTCAGCCCTTCAGGGTGGGAAAGGGCCTGCTGAGGTCCGTTTGAGCTCCTCACTCATTATCAGACCACGGGATGGAGCACACTGGCTGCAGCTATGGGTGTTTCCAGACCTGTTCTCCACTGGATGGACCCTGAGGGCAGCACCCAAACCTGTCCCCAGCCTGTGTGTACACAGAGGAGCAGGGTCGCATGGAGACCTGGTCCCAAGCCCAGCTCCAGGCACTTAATTCCCAGACTGTGACAGTGACAGTGTGCTGGGCTCCCACCTGGGCCTGCTTCCTGGCTGGAAATCTGAGTCCCCTGCCTGGGCTGTCGCTTTCCAGACCTGTCCCACACCACGTCATGGTCCCATGGTCACTTGGAGTCTCCCTCACTCCCTTTTTCCTCCATAATTTCCCCAGAATTTGACCAAGCTGTTTGTCTGGCTCCATCGCCAGCCCTGTGGGGATGTTTCAGAGCGCAGGGACCACTGCTGACACAGTGCCCTTGTGGGATCAGACACATAGCGATGGATATTCTGGCACAGCCCGGGAGAGAAATGAGCCTTCGATTCCTGATCGGGGCAGGGATAACCCTGGAGGCCTCAGGGACAGGCACAGGGATGGAAGAGGAGGAGGAGCAGGGGTAGCACTGGGGACACCAGATATAAACCTGTGAAGAGGAGCTGCTGCCAAATGTCCTGGCAAATGCTGCCAGTCGTGAAGAGATCCATGGTTTTGGAAGAGACACACTCCTGAAAGTGACAGCTCTGGTGTCACCAGCGTGGGCACTGTGACCACCACGGCTTGGAGGATGCTGCCGGGGTTACTGTGCCCCTCCAAGGAGCAGGGCAGGTAAGGAATTGCCCTCATCCAAAACGAGGATGTGCTTGGAAGAGCCCCTCATCAGAGAGAGGCACAGGCAAGACCAGCGGGAGGACCTGCAGGTCCCATTGGGCTTCCCGGGGTGTGCCAGCCCCTGCCCTGAGCACAGGTTTGATGTCCCTCTCCCACCTGTCCCTCGGTCAGCTCCAGTGTCCGATGTTCCCTGTCTGGGGCTCTCTGTCCCTGCCTGAGCCACATTCCTGCGCAGCCCCAGCCGCCCGGGAGACTTCGTGTGCTGGGGCAGGGCAGACCTGACCCCACGTTCTGTGCTCTGGTGACACACCAGCAGCCTTATCCCACCTGGAGGGTCCCCGTGCCAGGCAGGAGCTCCCACCTGCCTGCTGTGACAGCCCAGAGCCGGGGGGTTTCCGTGGTGGAACTGCTGTTTATCTGAGCTCTGGGGAGCTGCTGCCCATCCCGGTGCCAGGCAGACCAGGACAGCTGTTACTGCAGCACGAGTCAGGAGAGTAATTATGTGTGATCGTGTGTAATTATGTGTAATTCTGTGGCACTCCATGTAATTCTCTGCCATTTTTGGTGACAGTATTTGCTGTGGGGGTTCAGCCTGTGCTGAGATGGCCTTTCCCCAGCCAGGGGCTTTCCCATGGCAATTCCTCACTTTGCTCTGGCTGCACCTGTAGACCTTCCCATCCCACTCACCTTGCTGTCACCTCACACACACACCTTTATGCCTGTGACACCTGGGGACATGGTCCGTGGTGGCCTTGGCAGTGCTGGGGGAGCAGCTGGACTCGATGGTCTGGTGGGGGGATGACTGGCCAAAGGCTGGGCTTGATCCTGAAGTGTTTTCCACTCTCAGTGACCCTGGGATTCTAGGGGGGTTCAGGAGTGGGACAGCAGCTCCTGTGGCTGGTGCAGCCATTGCTCAGGGGAATCTCTGCCCACCCTGTGCGTCTGTTCTGGGGGTCCTGCTGCCTGTGCTGTTCCCGTAGCCCTCACACTGCTGCCCTCAGGGCAGAGAGGGCAGTTAACTGAAATAACTAATTAGCTAGATAATTAATTGCCTGCTGCTTCTGCATGAGGCACTAAGTTACCTACTTATTTATTTATTTATCTATTTAGTTATTGGCTTGTTTAGTTGTTTTGTTATTCTGCTAATTCATTATTTAATTACTATAGTTATGTAATTATTTAGTTACTCAGTAAATTAATTATTTTACCAGCAGCCACAGCCCATCTCTGTCACCCCCACCAATGCCACGTTCTGCTCCCAAAATGCTGTGAGGTGGGGGGATTTCAGGAGTGTTAAATGGGGAGCTGGGAACATCTCATCTGTACCCCCAGGCTTTCTCAAGTGCTGCTTGCTCAGGTGGGAAGGAGAGTTGGGGAGCAGTGCAGGATTTGGGCAGCCCAGCACTGGTGGGGAAACTGAGGCAAGGTGTGCCAAGGGAGGTTTGGGCTCGATATTGGGAAATTTGATGCAGTCCCCACCCCTGGAGGGATTTAAAAGCTGTGTGGATGTGGCACCTGGGGACATGGGTTAGTGGTGCCCGTGGCAGTGCTGGGGGAATTGCGTGACTCGGTGGTCCCTGAGGGCCCTTCCAACCCCAACAATTCCACGATTCCATGATCTGCAGAGGTCCCCGGAGCACACCTGGCCTGGCCGTGATGCCAAAGAGGAGGATGACAGCCCTTGGCTGTGCAGGTGACACTCCTCCTAGGGAAGATGCTTCAGGAGCAGAAACAGCAGAACATCCGTGGTGCCGCTTCCAGCATCCCCGCTCTCCTGACCTCGGGATGTGTGGTGTTCACCACAGAGCTACTGCGGGCTGTGACATCCTGTCCTGCATCCCTGCGCTCCCCATATTCTTCCTGGGAGAAAACACTTCAAGGTTAAATCTGTCCTGAGGTTTTGCAGGTGAGGAGACAAACACAAACCCACACCATGTGTCTGGAGAACACCTGAGGGGGGGACCCAGTTTTGCCCCCTGAGGTGGCAGAGCTGGCTGTGGCCCCAGTACTGGAGGCAGGACAGGCCCCCTGAGCCCGTGTCTGGTGTGAAGCACCCCCAAGTCTGGGAGAGAAGCAGAAGGAAAGCAAATAACCCAGCGAGGTTGGTGTGGAGCAGAGCCCTGCTGGTCTCTGAACTACTGGGGAAGATTTAGTGTTCTGGTTTGAGGGTGAAGGGAAGAAGGACAAAATCTGGCGCTGAGGCCATGGGCTGAGCCCCGAAGGAGGCTTTTGAGGGTGCTGTTGCTGCCCTTTCTTGCTGGAATCCGCTCTGACACCATTCCTGTGGGAAGCCCCTTACTCTGGAGCTCTGTGGGGTCTCTCAGCTCCCCCTGCAGCACTGACAGGGGCTGGACATGGCTGGGGGGGACTGTGGGGCTGGGTGTGCAGCGGGGTTCCCAAGCCCGCAGTGCCAGCAGGACCCCGGGGTTCCGTGCGCAGCTGACGTGAACCAGGCCCCGGTGTGGGGTTCGATGGCAGAGCGCTCAGCTCCCGTGGGCCCTGGCCGAGCCTGGAGCAGCCCCGGCTGGGAGCTGCTGGGGACCCCTCTGAAGCACCCTCTGGGACTCCTCTGAAGCACCATCGCCCCACCTCCCACCCCTGCCGTGCACCACCAGCTTCCCCCGGCCCGTAGGCACCGGCCCTGCCGCTCTGGGCGTGCTCTGGGATCCCTCGGGATCCCCTGTGGCCTGCCTGGACTCACTCTGGGGGGTCTTCCCTCACGCCCTTCCTTGCAGAGCCACCAACACATCCACACCAAGAACCACCATCCCCAGTACCCCCCGTGCAGGAGAACCTCCCGCTCCCCCCCGGAGCCGGTGTCTCACTCCCTCACATACCAGTGCGCCCGCCCAAGGAAGCTGCGCCCACTCAGGGAAGCTGCACATCTCTAGGCGGGCGCTTGGCACCGTGTGGGGGAAGAGAAACCTCATAATGAGGAGTATCATCAGCCCAGACCGTCAGCTCAGAGACTGCCTGGCCTGGCTGAGCCCCGCAGGGGGACACGTCCAGTCCAGTCCAGCCCAGCCCAGCCCAGCTTTCTGTGCTCGGGTGCACTGAGGAAGGAGGGGGACAGGGAGGAAACTCTCTTTGCACTGGGAGTAAAAGGGTCTGTGAGTAAATAGAAATGATTAAAATGTTCTTAGGAACAATAGTGGAGCAGCTGTGAGTGCCCAGGCTGTGGTGGGAGCTGTGGAGCTCAGCCTGGGAAAGCAGCAGGTGAGGAGCCCGGGGCAGGGAGCGTGGCTGTGCTGTCGCTCTGTCCGTGTCCCTTCTGTAACCCCGGCCCCGGGGGACGAGCAGCTCGGTGGCTCTTTGCACTGGGGTGGGGCAGAGTGAATCACAGAAGGGTTCGAGTTGGGAGAGACATTACATCCATCTTGTTCCACCCCCTTGCCGTGGGCAGGGACACCTTCCACTGGGACAGGTTGCTCCAACCCCGTCCAGCCTGGCCTTGGACACCTTGGGCCCTTGTCCCTATGGCTTTTCTGAGGCCAGATCCTGCTCCAGCCATGATGCAAATGCCCCTTTCCCTGAGGGGACAGTGGGGGCTCAGTGAGAGGCTGCCTCAGGACACATCATGGACACCCTTCAGGTCTTGGAGGACAGATGGGGCTCGTGTCCCACTGTGCCAGGCTGCAGGATCCCCCCTGCTAGCTCCTTCTCCACAGCATCCAGCCAGAGCCTCCCAGCAACCCCAGCACTGGCTGCCCAGGGCCTGCAGGGTCTGCCCCTGGCTGAAGGCTGTCACCTGCCTCCCCCAACACTGGCGATGCCACCATGAGCCCCGGGTGGTGATACCACAATCCCTGGGTGATGCCAGCACGAGCCCCGTGGAGCTGCCTGGCTGCAGGACCATTTCTTGCCTTGCAGGGACCTCTAGAGTCATTCTCCCAAAGTCTCAGCACTTCTCCACTCATACATGAGCAGTGCTGTCCATGTCTCATCTCTCCTGCACAGGCTGGAGCTTCCCAATGAGCTCTCTGTGCTCCTCTTCCCCATGCCAGTCCTGGAGAGTCCCCTGTGTGTGCCCCAGCTCCGGGGACAGCAGGGACATCCCCCACGTCTCACTCCTCCCAGAGACACCCTTTACCTCTGGGACTCCATCCTTTCTCCTGGGCTCTGCCCGGCCCCTGGGGTGCTGGATCCGGGTTCTTGCTGCACCCCTTGAAGGCTCTTGCCCCCTGAAGAGTCCCAGTGCTGCTGCTGGTGTGGGGTGGGGTGTGACTCAGGGTAGGGCGGGGCTGAGCAGGGAGTCTCTGGGGTGTCCATGGTTTGGGGTGCAGCTGGAAACCAGCCTGAGGTGGGAAGAGTCTGCAGCAGGAAGGAAACCTGGAGGTCCTTGTGCAGCCCTGTGTTTGAGGCATAGCAGCAGCACATCCTCTGTTCCACAGAACGACAGGATCACTGACCTTGGAAAAAACCTGCGGAGTCATTGAGTGCAACCTTCAGCTGAAATGTTTCCCATGCAGCTCCTGCTCTGCCAGGACACGAAGGCTCAGTGCTGGCAGCAGGATGGGTACCGGCTCTGCTGCAGGAGGAACCACAGCCCACCCTGGAGGGAGCCCAGCTCCCGCCTCGGGGAGCTCAGAGCATCATTCAAATCCCTTCCTAGAGCCAAAGAAAGGGGAAGCCAATCCAAACATTGAGATGTTTTGAGATGCTACATTTTGAGATGCACGAGGCATCAGAGGAGAGACAACACCAATATTTCTAATTGCATGGCTTCTGTTGAACATTTCCACAGCTGCTGCAGGCATGACGGTGCCTTGTCAGAGAGTTGTTGCCTTTCCTGGATCCAGGATGCTTCTGAAAGACCAGAACCTCCCACTCCTGCCCCCTGGTTACCCCAGGAGCTGTGTCTTTGGGGGAGGAGGGAGATGTGTCCCAGGGAAAAGGAGGGATGGGAAAGGAGGGGTAGGGACTGCGTTGCTGGGTGGGGCAGGACACTGCTCAGTATTGACTTTTCTGACAATACTTTTTGGACTTGATGATCTTAGAGGTCATAAAATTACAGAATCATGGAATCCCAGACTGGTTTGGGATGCGAGAGACCTTAAAGCCTATCCAGTGCCACCCCTGCCATGGGCAGGGACACCTCCCACTGTCCCAGGCCGCTCCAAGCCCCAGTGTCCAGCCTGGCCTTGGGCACTGCCAGGGATCCAGGGGCAGCCACAGCTGCTCTGGGCACCCTGTGCCAGGGCCTGCCCACCCTCCCAGGGAACAATTCCTTCCTAACCATGATTTTGTAGATCGTTGATTTGAACAAGGATCTTCATGGTAATTACAATCACGGTGGTAGATCACTGCCCATGGGCTGGGGTTGGGTGGCAGAGGGTCCCCTCCCACCTGGCAGCACGAGGGGACTCTTTAGGGGGGTTTCAGCAGTGGAATGAGACAATTTTCACCTGCTGCAGATAAAACACTCACAGACATCCATGATGCTCTGGATCCCGGGAGCGCTCAGGCTGCACCCATCCCCTGCTCAGGTCCTCACCAGGCCGGCCCAGTGTCCGGTGCCCGGCAAGGAGAGGAAAACCACTTGCAATGCAAATGCTGGGAAAGCAGGAAATGCCTCACCCGGGAGTGTTAACTGCTGTTAATGGTTAATGCACCGGCAATTTAAACCTCCCCAGGTCCAGGGGCTGATGCTTCCTCTGAGGTCTGGGAGAGGGAAGGATCGATATCATCAGCCCTGGCAGCACTGGGGGCTTTGGGCTCCCCCGAGCTCTGCATTGCTCGGGGCTGCGTTCCTCTTCCCAGTTCGGGGCTGGCCCTGGGTGAGTCATTTTACATCAAACGCTGGGCTTTGGGCAGTGATTCTGTTTGAAAAGGCTGAAGGGAAGGAAAGTGGCATGTGAGAGGAATAGATTTCCATATCGCTGGGAAGTGGAGGAGGAAAGTCTTGCTGACCTGCTTTGTAGCCCACACACAGTAACACCGGCTGGTGTTGGAGCCTGGGAACGCTCCCAGGCAGATTTAATCCCCTGTTCTAGACCCAGACTGGCTTGATTCACCTGGGTGACGTGGGTTTGCAAGGGGAAGAGGCGACTGGATAAATATTTGCAATGAGCTGAAGGTCTTTTCTGTGCTGAGCCGTGTTTTCAGGGGACTTGGTTCAGGGAGGCCGAGAATCCTTAATGGAAGCGCTTAGACATGCAAACACGTCTGACTTGGGTACCTGCTGTTTGCAATGAAAGTAAATCAAGCTGCAAGTGGGGAAGGTTTATCTTTGGTCCGAATCTAACTGGTTTTCCTCCATCCCCACCCTGGCCTAGAGTTTTTCTAATGTATGATGGAGTTTACACAGGGAATGGGGGCTGGGGGGAAGCACATAAACCCAGCAGTCCTGTGGTCCTCCTTCCCCTCATGGCAAAGCTTTCGTGGAGGACTTGCAGCTTTGCATTATTCAAATCTTCAAAGATACCCTCAGGCTGATCAGTCATGGGACAGTGCTTCCAGCCTGGGGACCGTGCTCCCAGCCCAGCCTGCCCCAGCACCTANGACAGTGCTTCCAGCCTGGGGACCGTGCTCCCAGCCCAGGGACCGTGCTCCCAGCCCAGGCTGCCCCAGCACCTCAGGAACTGGGAAAACTGAGCTCAGAGGCTGGAGCGGTTCCAGGGGCTGAGCATCAGTGCAGAACTCTGCATTTGGGGTGTCTCTCTGGGGTATTTCTGCTTTGGGTCAGAATTTCTTTGTCCAAGGATCACTCTGTGCAGTCCACCATGTCTTTGCCCCTCTTCATGAGGGAGTGGAAAAGGAATGAAGGAAAAGGCAGGGAAAGAAAGGGCTCCCTCTGCTCTGGAGCCAGGTTGGGAGAGCTGGGATTGTTCAGGCTGGAGAAGAGAAGGCTCCAGGGTGACCTTGGAGTCCCTCCCAGTGCCTAACGGAGTTCCAAGGGAGAGGTTTGAGTGGTGGCCACAGCCCTCAGAGGTGCAGTTGGATGTGAGTCACATCCCAGACACTGCCCAACACCGATACTGGGGCAGGATTTATTCCTATATTTTGGGTTTCACAAGGAACTCTCGGTCACTGGTCTGAGCAGGGTGAGAAACTGTGTCATCTCACCTCCCTGGAGGAACCTGGAGTCCCACCACAGACACAGCTCTGTGTGTGCTCACAGATGGAGCCACTCACTGCGGCAAGGCTGAGGGTGACTTTTATGACTATTTTTATGACTTTTACAAGGTTTTTGTGGCAGTGGATAAAGCAGAGCTGGAAAAAGGCCTGACCTATTTTGCAGTGGCAATGGGGGGACAGAGATGTTTTCCTTGCAGACACAATTTGTAGGACTGACAGAACAACCAGGGTCCTTTGTACAAAACACAGCGAGGGAACCCCTTAGGGTGGGAGGCAGGTGCTTGTGACTTGTGTCCTGGTCTGCAGCGTCTGTCAGGGGTCATGGGCAAACCCAGGCTCACAGGTGTTGTTCATCCCTCCTCTTTCTTGCACAGAGCTGAGTCAGGCTGACCGTGAGCACGGAAACACCATGTACGAGCTCAACGAAAGCAGCTTCGACCCCATCACCTTTGTCCTGACAGGCATCCCGGGCATGGAGGAGTCCCACATCTGGATCTCCGTCCCCTTCTGCCTGATGTACCTCACTGCAGTGTTCAGCAACCTGGTCCTTCTCTTCGTCATCACCACGGACCGGAGCCTCCACGAGCCCATGTACCTCTTTCTTGCCATGCTGGCTCTCTCCGACCTCCTGCTGTCCACCACGACGGTGCCCAAAATGCTGGCAATCTTCTGGTTCAGCGCCAGGGAGATTTCCTTCGATGCCTGCATCACGCAGATGTTCTTCACCCATTTCAGCTTCATCGTGGAATCCTCTGTGCTGCTGGCCATGGCCTTTGACCGGTACGTGGCCGTGTGCGACCCGCTGCGCTACGCGTCCATCTTAACGCCCTCGGTGATCGGCAAAATCGCCGTGACCGCCGTGGCCCGCGGGTTCTGCATCATGTTCCCCCCCATCTTCCTCCTGAAGAGGCTGCCCTACTGCGGGCACAACGTGATGCCCCACACCTACTGCGAGCACATGGGCATCGCCCGCCTGGCCTGCGCCGACATCCGGGCCAACGTCTGGTACGGGCTGACCACGGCGCTGCTCTCGTCGGGCCTGGACGTTGTGCTCATCGCTGTCTCTTACGTGCTCATCCTCAGGGCAGTGTTTCGGCTCCCGTCCCCAGAGGCTCGTCTCAAAACCCTCAGCACCTGTGGCTCCCACCTCTGCGTGATCCTCATGTTCTACGTGCCTGCCTTCTTCTCCTTTCTCACACATCGCTTCGGCCACCAAATCCCGAGTCACGTTCACATCCTCCTGGCCAACCTCTATGTCGTGGTCCCACCCATGCTCAACCCAATTGTCTACGGGGTGAGGACCAGGCAGATCCGCGAGCGTGTCATCCGCCTCCTCTGCCCCACAGGGGAGTGTCCCTGCCCCAGCTGGGGGGGCAGGTGCTGAGCAGGGGGAGGGGGGATGCGGGATGGGGTCTGGAAAGCAGCACCAAAGGCTGCAGCACTTCTTGGCCTGGAGGAACAGGTTTGCCCAAGGGGTTCAAGAGAAGCTGAAGGTGGTGTGATTTCTGGAAATGTGGGCTTGGGTCATCAGCATCTTCGCTGCTGCTGGTTTCTCCTGGAGCTGCTTCCCCTGAATTTCCCTCATTGGCAGAGACTGGGCAAGTTCAGCTGTGAAGCAACAAGGCTCTTACACCTGCTGACTCACTGTCACCTGCACAGCTGGTTATGTTTGCTGTCCTACAGCTTCGTTTCTGCCTGTTCCTTCGCCTTCCTAACAGTGTCCAGACCATGAACACCTTGTTGGTTGCCCGACTGGAGCATGGCACACCAGCCGCAGCTGGATGGGCAGTGCACTGCTCGCCGTGGCACAGAGGGGCTTGTCCTCCTGTCCTCATCGCTCAGGGACCCTGGCACCTCTTGCTGCTGAAGATGTTTCCCTGCTGAACTGCCCTGAGAGCTTGGGAAAGGCTTTATTGTCCTGTGTTTGAGGGAAACATTTCCCTCAAGCCATGACTCCCAAATGCAATTCAAGCCTTTAGAGTGGTGTGTAAAGGGACAGTGGTCTCCTACACCCCCCACATCCCACAGGGATGCCTTCTGCCCATGCAAGAGCACAGCACTGTGGAGCAGCACTCAGCCCGAAGCACACTGCACCTCGATATCCTTCTCTGTCCGTGTGCTGGCTGATAAACCACCAGTTTTGTCGCTGGATATTTGATTCATCCTTCAACACTGGAAGAGCTTTGCTGGATTTTCCCTGTTCCCCTCACTGGTGGATGTAGCAGTTCAGTCAGTAGCACCTTATTCTACCTGAGGTCAGTGGTGCCCTGGCCAGGCGGTCACGAGCAGCGGTGCAGGTGTGGAACGTGAGCACTCGGCATCGCTGGAGGGCAACCCAAGCATCTGGAATACAGACTGAATCCCAGAATCACTGAGGTTGGAAAAGACCTCCCAGATCATCGAGTCCAGCCTGCGTCCAATCCCCACCTTGTCATCCTGCCCAGAGCACTGAGTGCCGTGCTGGGCTCTGCTCCCAGGGAACAGGGACAGGAGGAGAGGGAACGGCCTCAGGCTGGGCCAGGGGAGGCTCAGGTTGGACACCAGGAGCAATTTCCTCATGAAAAGGACAGTCAGGCCTTGGCAGGGGCTGCCCAGGGAGGTTTGGAGGGCCCATCCCTGGAGGTGTCCAAGGAGTGCCTGGTGCCTGGACGTGCCACTCAGTGCTCTGGGCAGGGTGACAAGGCGGGCATCGGGCACAGCTTGGCCTCGCTGGGCTGGGAGGGCTTTTCCAGCCTCAGGAATCCTGTGATTCTGTGACAAACACGTGCTTCTCCTCTCTGCATTCCCTGCTGTCAGCTGTGTTCCTCCCTTACCCTCCACTCTGAGGAACAGGGGTCTGGGCACTTTTTGGTCCCTGCTGAGCTCAGGGGTTTCCTGGGGTCTGGCCAGTGCAACTCTGCCTCATCCAGGTGGCGACCAGAGTGTTTTGGTTGTGGTGATTTGGGAGCCCTTTCTGGAGGCTCCACAGTCCAGCTCTCACGGCAGTGCCAGGAGTGGGGTGGTCTGACCCTGTGTCTCCTGTGAGACCCCACGAAGGGTCTGGAGTGTTCCGGTGCTGCTCACGAGATGGAGCAGATCAGCCATTTCTGCCAGAGAGTCCCTGTGCCCAGACTGTGAGGGCAGCCAGCACTCGCCAGCACAGCCTGCCTGGGCTGCAAAGCTCTTTCAAACCTGCCTGTGGTGGGGAAACCAGTGCTGCACACCTCAGAGCTGTCTCATTTGGAGGAGGTGGTGACCCTGGAGGTGCTGGGGAATGGCTCTCCCAGGATCTGGACTCCATTAAATGTCGTGCCCTGCATCAGGGCGGGAGCTGCGGGGTCGTTCTGGTTGGGGCTGACCAGACCCAATGTTCCTGATGGAGGGCAGGAGCCATGGGTGCTCCCTGGGACCAGGTGTGCTCAGACCTGAATGACTCAGGAGCTGAGATCAACACAGCAACCCAACCAGCAAACTCTGCTCCAGCCATACCAGTAATGCTGCCACGACTTCAGAAGAAAAGGGGAAGAGACAGATTCATGATTTCAGATCAAAACCCCCCAAAAGCTTTTCACTTTTGCAACATGTTTCTTCTTTTCTTCGTTTTATTTTCCTCTGATTTGATCAAAAGTGGCACCCTGTGACGGGCACAGGGGAAATGAAAGTCTGTTCATTAAAGGCTGTTTGTCTACCAGCGGAGATAACGGAGCTGGGTACAAAAGCTGCTCGTGTCGCTGGGTTTTTTCAATGTCCTCAGAACGTTCGTGTTTGCATTGGCTTTCTTAGCAAAAAAAAGTGTTTGCACAGAGCAGCCACGTGATTTTTGGTAGGAGATGGAGCTGTGAGAAGGAAAATGTGTCAGGAAAGTGCATTGCTGTTGGCAGCTCTGAGAACACCTGAGCTGCCATCTGGATTTGTCAACATACGGGGCTCGGAGCAGCCTGGGGTAGTGGAAGGTGTCCCTGCCTGTGCCAGGGGGAGGAATGAGATGAGCTTTAAGGTCCCTTGCAGCCCAAACTGTTCTGTGATTCCATGATCCCATGGTTACGTCTGCTCCTTGGGGTTCCCCAGAATGGTTTTATAGGAGGGAGGAGGCAGTTTTAAACTCGCTGCTCTGCTCCTCGGGTGGATGTGGTGGCCAGGTCAGGAGCAAACTGCCCAGGGAAATGTCCCCAAGTCAATGAATCACCAGCTGGGCCATTCCTGGCCAGGGGCCCGTGCCTAATGGGGCATTAGCCAGCCAAGCAGGGAGATTTATATTACAAGGTGGTTAAAATGTCAGCTTAATAACTCACACAGGGTGGGAAACCACAGCTCCTTCATATATTTTTTCCAAATCTGGAGACACCCATTCTTTTTTTAGTTCAGTTCATGGTCTCTGTAAGTGTGTTTGGATTACAAGGACTTTTGCCTGGTAGGAAGGAAGGGAAGGAGGAAGGTTCCTTGCCTGTGACACAGAGTTAGAACGAGATGAGCTTTAAGGTCCCTCCCGAGCCCAACCATTCCACAATTCCACGGTTCTATACTTTCAACTGGTGTTTTTCCCACGTAGCACATGCAAGAAGTAAATGAAATCTCAAAAACCTTTGGGAGAAAAGCAGAAGTCACTGCGAAACACTCCTCTGCCCTCGGTGAATGTTTCTGTACCTGGAGAAGGAGCTGAGCCTCCACCTGGAGTGGAGATGGAGCCTCAGGTTTGTGCCGAGCCAGGCTCTCGGCGAGTGCTGGAGAGGTGAACGCTCTCCAGTGTGTGATTGCTTTGCTGCACGGACAGGGACAGGCTCGGCTTTCATCACAGACAGAGCCCCGAGTGGGCCAGGTTTGGGCACCCCATTTCTGCTCGGTTTTACTGCTGTTCACGGGCAGTGGTGCTCCGTTTGCTGTCCCTCGTCTGCAGAGCGCTGGGCACAAGGCACGAGCGCAGCTCCATGGCTCTAGCTGTCCCACTTGTCCCGTCACAGCCTCGGCAAACGGCGGGACAGAGGCTCCTCGGGAAGGACGGGCAGGGAGAGGAGGGTCACCCTCCATGTCAGTGAGCGGCTGCATGCATGGAGCTCACCTGGGATGGATGAGGAGCCGACTGAGAGCTCTGGGGTCAGGATGCCCCGTTCCTGGAAGTGTTCCAGGCCAGGTTGGATGGAGCTTGGAGCAACCTGGTCTAGTGGAAGGTGTCCCTGCCCATGGCAGGGGGCGGAACAGGACAATTCTATGATTCTGTGAAATGTTAATTTAGTAAAAATCCCACTTCACAGACAGGCAGATAATAAAGAGCACCACCTCCTTGCCTGAACGAGAGGGTAACAGCCTTCAGGGGGGAAATTTTGGGTGACTGGTTTGATCTCATGGATTAGAGATTCCTGCTGGTCCCAAAGGTCCCTAACAGCTCTCTGAAGGGTTGTGGTGGTCAGGAAGCTGCTGACTGCAGTTTCCCTGCCCTCACTGCACAGCCTGCTGAGGCTCTCTGTGGGTTTCTGGGAGTCCAGTTCTAGTGGGCCAATAAAATCAGAAATGGGGACAAAACCACCTGAGAGGTTTGTAGCTGGAATGTCTGCTGATCTCTAGCTCAGAGCTCCCAATTTCCTCTCCACTGTGGTTCCCAAAAAGTTAAAACAGTTCTTGGTCCTAAAGCACTTCCAGCCTGGGGCAAACACAGGAGTAGAGCTCACACCTGAGGGACAGGTCCCTGCCAGCCCAGGCTGGTCCAGGCACAGCCCTGGGAGCCTCTTTGGGATGCAGGACCAGGAAATGGATTGTGCAGGAGTGACTGTGGTGCAGGGTGATGAGTGATGGGGTGGTGAGGGCTCACTGAGGTTCTTCCAGGGACAGCCTGAAGGTCTTCAGGGCTCGTACAATCAGTGCAGGTAATAAGTGCAGCAGCAGGAAACACCCAGGGAAGCGAATGGTGATGTCCTGGTGCCCTTCGCCACAGGTGTGAGCACAACCCCCCCGCCCTGTGGTGCCCCAGGGCACGCCCGGATCGGATATAAACACAGGCTGTGTCTGTGCCAGCAGGCTGGGTCTGCCCCATGGCTGGCACAGGAGGTGGGTGACAGAGCAAGGCTGGGACATGGCACTGCTGTTTCAGCCTTTTCAGGCTCTTTTGTCTCTTTGCACATCCAGAGTGAATCTACTGGAGCGTGTTCAGGGCAGGGAACGGAGCTGGGAAGGGGCTGGAGCCCCAGGAGAGGCTGAGGGAGCTGGGAAAGGGGCTCAGCCTGGAGAAAAGGAGGCTCAGGGGGGCCCTTGTGGCTCTGCACAAGTCCCTGACAGGAGGGGGCAGCCGGGGGGGTCGGGCTCTGCTCCCAGGGAACAGGGACAGGAGGAGAGGGAATGGCCTCAGGCTGGGCCAGGGCAGGTTCACGTTGAATATTGGGAAAATCCCTTCCTGGACAGGGCTGTCCAGGCCTGGCACAGCTGCCCAGGGAGGTTGTGGAGTCCCCATCCCTGGAGGGATTTCACAGCCATGTGGATGTGGCACTTGGGGACATGGGGCAGTGGTGCCTTGGCAGTGCTGGGGAATGGGTGGACTTGGTGGGCTCAGAGGGCTTTTCTGGCTTCAGTGACTGATTCTGTGCTTCGCTCTAGCTCCCAGCAGCTGCAGGCAGAAGATTCTCTTGTCTCACAGGCTCCAGCAGCAGAAATGCCAGTTCCTAGCCAGGATGGAGGAACTGGGGTAGTGGAGGGGCACCCTGATAAAGCAAATTGTCCAATATTTACTATTCCCAGTTAAAATGTGTCTCAGAAGTTAAGGTGTGTGTGCCATGAGCAATGCTGGCCGTGAACCAGCTCCCCTGAGCCAACCCTGGGTGTCACTCAGCTGCTCTCTGAGCCTTTTCCTTACACCTTCACCTGGCACAGGGTGCCCAAAGGGGCTGTGGGCTCCCCGTCCCTGGCAGTGTCCAAGGCCGGGCTGGATGGGCCCTGAGCAGCCTGGGATGGTGGAAGGTGTCCCTGCCCATGGCAGGGGGGAGCAATGAAATGGACTTTAGGGTCCCCCCCCAGTCCAAGCCCTCTGTAATTCTGTGTTGCTGCAATTCCCCAGCTCCTGCAACTGAGCAGTGATGTGATGTGTTGCATCGAGACACGCCAGCCCCCAGCCGGTCAGGATCCCACCCCCATCCTTCATCTTGGGGGGACACCTGGGCTGGAGAAGCCTGTCCCTGGTCCCCATCCCGCTCTGTGCTGTGCGTGCCGCTGCCCTGCTGGGGAGCAGGGTCCTGCTGGTCCCCGCAGCCAGGGAGGGCACTCCCCGAGCCCCTGGGGACCCTGCACGCTGCCCGTGTGTGCCCGCTCTGCCCGCTGCCCCTGTGCCCCAAACCCTGGCCCTTCTCTGGGCTCTGCCCGCCCACCTCTCTTTCTCTGTTTGCCTGGTGCGGATGGCAGGCAAACCTTCCTCAGGCATCTCTGGCTCAGCCAAACTAGTGACAGAAAAAAAAGAAAAGAAAGTTCCTGACTTAAGTCAGGAAAACCATAAATTTATGTGCTTAAATTAAACGGAGAAATGGGATTATCAGAGAAATCTGAAACAGATTCATTTGCCTTTAGATTCAAATAAAATAATGGCAGAGTGAATTTGAGACTTGATCAATAAAGTGTAAAAGGGCAGGAATGTAATTAATGGCGATCAGTGCTTGTTTGGGCATTCAGCTTCCGTGGAGACATGGAATTTCATTTTCTAATGATTCCACATGGGGTGATAAAGTTACCCCAAGCTTGAAAAAAGTTACCCCAAGGCTTGATGCAACTCAAGGATTTTTCATATTCACAGCATTTTGATATAGAGCTCATTATGTCACACAAACAAATTAATAAATAATAAGTAAAGCAGCTGGTGATGGACCATGGCCAACTGCAAAATCTCACTCCAATATGGGTCTCATTTTCCATAGATTCCTGGGGAGGTCCTGCAGGGACTGGCCAGGTGCTGGGTCTGATGTTACGTGATTGGTATCAGTTGTGTAAACACAAGTATAAAATCATTGCTAATGAGGTTTTCAGCTGATGCAGAGACAATAATTTAATCGAGGTGAGTGCAGTCACCCCTAGGAGGGGAGTGAGGGCTGCACCAGCACAGGGGCCCAGCCCCAGAGAGGGGACCAGGGAAGCTCAGGGCTCTGAGGGAATCTTGGTGGGGGCACTTGGGTGATGCTTGGCCCCAAACTGGGGGTCTCGGTGTGTTCCTGCAGCCAGGGAGGGGTCCTGGTGGGCAGCACAGAGCCAGTGTCCCTGAGCCTGCTCCCAAATGCTTCACAAAGTCCCAAGGGCGACATTTCTGGATGTGGATGGGGGGACCAGCAGGGCTGGAGCTGTGCTGGCCTCCAGGAGAGGTCCTGCTCCTTCCCCCAGCACACACCAGCAGTGCCCAGTCCCTGTGGGATGCCTCTGCCACTGTCCCAGGAGTGGTGGGGGTGAGATGAGGGCAGGGAAATCAGGAGGAAGCAGCACCTGGATGCCACTTTGCTCAGCAGCTACAAGAGCTGCGGGCTGGTTCCCAGGCCTTTTTGAACAAAAATGGAAGCAAAGCTCCTTGCAGGTACTTTCTGGTGTTATGAAGGGCAGAGGAGAGTGATCACAGCAGTCCTTTGTTGTGAAAATGAGACTTTGGTCCCAGAACTGCTGGAAATCACAACAGGCTCCTTGAGCATCTGCTGAGGGGATGGGGGGCCATCAGGTGGCTTCAGGTGAGCTGTGGGTGCTACCTTGACCTAAGCAGCGTGGCCTTCCCCCAGGCTGGGATAGGGAGGGGGGAGCCTCCTCATGAGAACGGTTTCAGCATTTACAGTGTTAAACACCCTCTGCCCCCAGCTCTTCCCCTTGTCTGGTGAGTCCAGAAGAGCAAGCCCCTGTTTTGAGTCACGGACATCTCTGGATTGTGAGCAGCACCTGGAGAGTTCCCTCTGCATCAGAGAATGGAGGAGTCTGAAACACCTGCCTGGAATCCCAGTGCTCCCTGGACAGTGTAAATTACCAGATGCAATGGAAACAAAGCGTGGATTTTCTCTTTCTTCAGTCAACACTTATATTTTGAAATGGGGTGGGGATGGAGGGAGGCAAATTGAGCTGGAGAGAAGAGGAAAATAGGCTCTCCCTGTTGAGGTAGGAGGAGAATGCCTTGGTACCACCTCAAGTGCCTCCTTGTGTCACTTGGAGGGGAGGGCTGGCATGGGTTGGCACAGGGCTGCCTGATTTACAGCCCCAGAGCAGGAACTGGAGCAGGTTTCCTGGAGAGCTCGTGTGCTCACTGAGACTCAAGCCCTTGGCTGACACTAATAGCTCAGGCAATTGGACCCGAGGCATCCCTGGCTCCTGCCCGGCCTGGATTGCCCCACGGTTCTGTGCCTGAGCCGTTGTTATGGGCTAGGTTGTGTCACGTGTGTTCAAGACCCATCACACTAAAGTTTTGTCCTCTTTTAGTCACAGGAAGTGTAAGGAACAGGCTGTGATGGCAGCTAGCAATGGCACTGCCCCAGCTCCCATCACCTGTGTCCTGAGGGGCATCCTTGGCATGAGGGAGTCTCATCTCTGGGCCCCAACCCCTCCCAGAGATCAGCAACTTGTGGCTCTTAGACAGGGGTTGCTTCCATGCAGCCTCTCAAGGACTGGGGGGTGTCCAGGGGGTGTTCTGGCTTGGAATCCCAGACTGGTTTGGGATGCAAAGGACCTTGAAACTCATCCAGTGCCACCCCTGCCACGGCAGGGACACCTTCCACTGTCCCAGGCTGCTCCCAGCCCCAGTGTCCAGCCTGGCCTTGGGCACTGCCAGGGATCCAGGGGCAGCCACAGCTGCTCTGGGCACCCTGTGCCAGGGCCTGCCCACTCTCCCAGGGAACAATTCCTGCCCAATATCCCATCCAGCCCTGCCCTCTGGCAGTGGGAAACCATTCCCTGTGTCCTGTCCCTCCATTCTTTCTCCAAAGTCACTCTTGAGCTCTGGTTTGGGGTCAGTGTTTGAAAAGAGAGCAAAGAAGTGTGGCGAGGATGAAGACAGAAGTGACATTATTCCAGCACTGGAGAAAACAGTTGTTCTCTACAGGGTACAAAACATTAACTTTTAAAGAGCTGTAGAGGCATCTTCATTGTGGAGGTCTCAGGAGAAAACATCTGATGCTGAGGATTGTTTAATGCCCTTGAGAAGGATGAATTGGAATGAAGGGAAAACGAAGCCAGACTTACTCTAATTAGAAATAAAAGCCTTATTTTGAATGATGAGAATAATTAACTGCTGTGAGAGGCTCATGAGAACAGCAGTAGATTTCCCAGCAATTACTATGCCCATTTCTCCATGCCTGTGTGGAGAGGGGAAGGCTTTGGGTACAAAGTTGTTTTCTCAGTAAGATCTTTGGAGGACTGAGAAGCTGTCCTGTCCTCACACCTGGCTTGGCCCCAGCTCTACTTCTGTGCATGTTTGCAGAGTGATAATCCATGGTACTTCTGAGCTGTCCCTGTCCATCCTCCCTGGAGGGGCTCTTCTAAGCAAGGATTGATCTCTGAATCACAGAACCACAGAATCTCCTGAGCTGGAAGGGACCCACCAGGATCACCAAAGCCCAGGGAACATCAAAGCCCAGGGAACATCAAAGCCCAAGTCATCAATGTCTCTGCAACCCCCCTGGGCTGCTTGAGCCTTCCAGCAGCCCCCAGTGTCAGTTTTGATCTGTTTTCCCTTAAATCTTCTCCGTTTCACACAGAACTCTGTGCCCCGCAGGAGAACACCATCCAGCACTGAAGTTTTATGGACACAACACTTTTGTAGCAGCTCAAAGTTCCCAGAATGGGGTGTAGGGACATGTGGACAACAGGGATCACTTTCTGATGGGAAAATCTGCATTGAGCCAAAATGTCAGAGTCTGAAGGGACTCCACAGTTTTCCAAGAGCACCCAGAAGCAGAATTCATGACTGTTTTCCATACACCTACCTACAAGCATCACCAGCTATGGTTCTTCCATGAGTGAATAGAAAATCAATCCCAGGAGCACTGACAAAAACCCCTTTCAGAGAGAGAAGAATTCCCTGTGGGTTTTGATAAACACTGGTTAAAAGGAATTATCTTAGATTTAAGTAAGTTGACATTTGCTGACACGTGGGCGCAGCGAGTGCCAGGAGGAAGCGCCCAGTGCCGACATGAGACGTCAGGAAACAACTTGTTTGATTCCTCAGTGAGAAATTCCTCTGAATCATGGAATCATGGAATGGTTTGGGTTGGGAGGGACCTTAAAGCCCATCCAGTGCCACCCCTGCCATGGGCAGGGACACCTCCCACTGTCCCAGGCTGCTCCAAGCCCCAGTGTCCAACCTGGCCTTGGGCACTGCCAGGGATCCAGGGGCAGCCACAGCTGCTCTGGGCACCCTGTTCCAGGGCCTGCCCACCCTTCCCGGGAACAATTCCTTCCCCATATCCCATCTAAAATGCCCCTATTTTAGTTTAAAACTGTTTTCCCTCGTGCTATCCCACCACTTCTCATTGATCTGGAGCCAGAGCTTCTGCCAGCAGTGATGGGAGGCTGGTGGGGTCACTGCCACTGCTGTCCCCAGCAGCAGCAGGGTTGTTGGTGGCAGTGAGGGGGACACGGGATCAGTTGTGGGGACAGGGAGCAACCTGGCATCACTGTACTGCCCTGGGTGTGTGTGGCAGTGGGTTCTGGCCAAACAGAGAAGTGCAGAGCAGCTCTGGGACTGCAAACCCTGCTGGGGCTGTGGGAGCACTGGCTCCTGGCACCCTCAGGGAACAGACACCACCCACACCCTTTGGGAGCTGTCTGGGCCACGAGTCAGAGATATGAGCCAGGCTCTCTGTGAACTGATCAGGAGATTTCTGATGGGAAGAAAACTTTTGTAATTTAGAAAATTCATATCAGCATCAAATATCCTGAAAGTTATGAGTGAAGCCTAAACAAATGGAGCGGTTTGGCTCTGCACCTGGGTTTGTCTGATCCCTCTGTGAACATTGGTTTGTTGATTTTGCAGATGAAATTGAGCAGCGACCTGGGGACCGTGAATGCTTCTTTCCACGCAGCACACAAACAAGAAATGAACCATGGGATGCTGAGACGCATTTGCCTCCTTTTGGTTTTCTTTTGAAACAAACAGAGTTTTTCTCAGCCAGGTAAATATTTGTTCTGCTGATGGTGCTGGAGTGTGTCTGCTCTGGGAACAGGGAATTGAATGTGGATGCTGCCAAAATCCGCCATTGCTGGGAGCCCATCAGAGGAGAGGGGTTGAGCCCAGGTGTGGGGGTGCAGGGCAGGCAGCAGAACCCCAGAAGGACCCAAGAGCTGGCTGGGGTGAGGAGTTTCAGGGTGTTTTACATCCCTGAAGCAAACTTGGCAGGACAGGGGTGTTCACTGAACCAGGAAAGAAGGGTCTGGAGCAGAAGGGGAGGGTCCCTGGGGGTTTTCAGGGGACTTGGCCATGGCAGGTTGCAAGTGGCTGGGTGAAGTGGCTGTCTCAAGTGGAAATGGTCCTGGAGTCCCCTGAGCCCACACTTCCCATGTCGTGGTTCTCCTCTGCCCCACAGATGGGGTCTCCTGGGAAACAACCTTCAAGTCGAAGGCTGGACCTTTCCATCTGTTCCTTTGTGCAGTGGCTGAGCTCCAGTGTCCACCCACGTTCCCTGGCACTGGCTCCTTCCCTGGCACAGGCAGCAGCCTTGGACAATTCCAGGCACACGTTTCTAGCCTGGCCAGGACAGCAGATATCATCTGCCCAGCGTTCCCCTGGAGAACACTCGCTGTTCACTGATACCTCTGCAGCAACAATCCTGCAGCTCTCTGGGCCCCCAGTGCCAGCCCTGAGTGCCACACAGCCAGGCATCACCTCATATTTAGGATTTATTTGGATTAGCAGTCCATGTGGAGAGTGACTTTTTACGGGGGCAGAGAGTGATAGGACAAAGGGAATGGTGTTATGCCAGAAGAGGTTTGATGTTGGGAGCAAACTCTTCTCTGGGAGGGTGGGCAGGCCCTGGCACAGGGTGCCCAGAGCAGCTGTGGCTGCCCCTGGATCCCTGGCAGTGCCCAAGGCCAGGCTGGACATTGGGGCTTGGAGCAGCCAGGGACAGTGGAAGGAGATGAGCTTTAAGGTCCCTTCCAGCCCAGCCCACTCCATGATTCCTGTAATAGCTGCAATCCCAACCAAGACTCAGCAGGGTGGCACTCCTGCCTCGGGGGTTCAGGGGTGTTGGAAGCTGAGCACCATCACTGCTCTTGTGGAATTATTGGCTTTGTTATGGTCAAAATCTTCCTGTGTTTCTCCGTTGGGGGTGACCCCCCCCCCCCCCCCCGCCGGTGGCTGGACCTTCATTAGTGCTGGAATGACCCAGCCTGCAGGAAACCTTCCTGCAGATGGAGAGGTTCCAGCAGTAAGCAGGATGAGACTCCTGGGGTCGCCCACTGACCCAGGGCACAGCGTCCAGGCATTAACAGAATCATATCACAGACCGGTTTGGTTTTGGGAGGCACCCGAAAGGTCATCTTGTTTCACCGCCCGGCCATGGGCAGAGATGCCCCCTGCTCCCGTCAATCCAAGGAGGGATCCTAAGCCCCGAAATCTTCCTCCCATCCCCACAGACCTCCTCTCGCATTCCCAAGGGGAAACTCTTCCAAATTCCTTTTACCGAATTAATCACCAAGAGAGATCTGCATAACAATCATTATTCAAATCAGGGATGGCTATTTATAGAGATGTGCTCTGCAGTTCGCGGAACGCATCCCGTGCACGCCCGGCTGCTCGGCGCTTTCCATGCCAGAATGGTTTGTAGCACTCCCCACGCCGGCCCGTTCTCCCAAAGCCTGCCTGGGGCTCGCCGTGGCCCGGGGGTGCGGCCCGCCGCTGCCGTGGGGTGCCGAGACAGGAGGAGCCCTCGCTGGGCTGGGGAGCGCAGCAAGCGGCACCTTCCGAGTGCGGGGCCAGGTGGGGCTGCAGGGGCGGGGGACGGCACCCAGGGCGGCTGGAGCAGCCGAGCGGGGCAAGGAGCTGCCGAGAGGGCAGGAGCCTTCCGTCCGCCGGGATCCCGCGGAGGTGCCAGTGCTCGCACCGCCCGATGCTCCCACCGCCCCCGCTCCGGCACTGCCGCCCCCGCCTGCAGCGCAGCCGGGCCCTTCCTCCCCAGGCCGGGGAGCTGGGGAGCTGTTCGTCTTGCGGATTTGGGGCCAGAGGGATGTCTGGGGCGCCGAGAGGCTGGCGCAGAGCTGCCAAGCTCCCCGTTAACAACAGCCATGGGAAAAGCCCTCCCTTGCGAGCGGTGAGGGCGGCCGCGCCGTGCCGGGGCCAGGGTGTCCCTGAGAGCTGGAGCTGCCGGCTGCGGGTGGCCGGGCAGCAGGAGCAGGGCCGGTGACCCCACGCACGGGGTGATGCTCGGGGGCGATGCCGGCGTGGACACCCGCGTGGGTCCGCCCCAGCATCGCCCGCTCGCTCCCGCCGAGAGCCGCGGACGCGCCCTCCGTGCGAGAGAAACGCGCCTGCGACCTCGTTCTCTCGTGAGGAGAGCCGGAACCCCGTGGATCCTCCGGCCTGCACCGCCGCTGGTTCCCCGGGCCTCCCTCCCGAGGGCCGGTTATCCGCGGGGAGGCTCCAGCCCCTCTCCCGCTGCAGCACCGAAGCCCTCCTGCCGCGATCCCACAGCCTCTGCAGAGCCTCCTGTGACCCCGGGGCAGCTGGCGAGGGGTGCAGTTTGTGGTTTAGGTAACTGCTTTTAGTTTAAATTAAAATGAGAAGATTTTAGGGAAGGAAAATCCAAGGAGCCGCTCGGGCAGAGCTGTGTGAGCTGCATCCTCAGAACTGCATTAAAAACTGTATTAACAGAGTTTTGTAGTGAGGATGGATCACGGAGGAAAGGGTCTGATGGATCGTGGAGGAAGGGGTCGAATAGGTTCCGGAAGAAGGGGTCTAAATGCTGAGGGACTCCTTGGGTGCAGAGCTCCTGGGTGCACTGGGATTCCCACTGGGTCCGTGTTTGTTCGCAGTTTAACATTCGCATTTTGCCAGAGAGGCCGAGCTGTTGGCATGGCAGCACAGCTGCCAGCTTCCAGCACTAGTAATACTTTTTCTGTTAACACCTCACATCCGTCTTCATTTCATGCAATATTTATACTGAACTGCTTTAAAAAAATTACAAAATTGGTTGTTATTATTAGAGAATGGTAGTTATCGTTATATAATAGTTCTTCTCATTATTATTATTATTATTATAGAATCAGTTATTATTTTGATCCATTTTATTTTTGAAGACGATCCACTGTCACACTGTGTTTCTCTGGACCGGGCTTCTTGGACTCTCTTGTTTCAGGATATTTTAGACACGAGATTGAGTGTGAACAGGGAATCCAATCTGTTGTTGAAGATACAGTTGTTTTTTCACGCGCAGAGTCAATATTTTGATGTGCAACAGCATCACAGTTTTTCAGCACTTACACCACTTCCTCCTGCGTTATGGATAATTCCTTATGGTTTGAGTTTTAAGACTCGTGTGTTAATGCAGAAGCTGCTGAAAACAGTCACATCCCATTTAAGTTGTGTGACTCTGGCTCTAGTTCAGCATCTGGGGCTCTTCAGGCCTCTCCAGTGCAGCAGCACATCCCTTCCTTTGGCTGGAGAAAGAATTCCATCTCACACAGGTTTTCCTCTGACACAAAGCTCTTTCCAAGTGCCTGGTTAAATTTTAGTTCTGCAATATTTGCTCTGAAAAATGCTGCAAAGCAAATTGAATTGGGTCCCAGAGCTAAAAGGGGAGGGAGAGAAGTTTGGAGGTAAGGAACATGGGCAACCAACTTCAAACCTGGAGTTACTTTTGTTCTCTACCCTAGTGTGAGTCCAGGGGCCCCTGGAACTCCCTGTTCTCGGTGCCTGAGAACATCTTGTTCATCCCTGCAAACACCTGACCATTCCTCTCTCATCGCCTGACTTCTTCCTTCTACTCCAGACTCGCAGAGCACAGAAATACCACAGTGTTCGTGCAACAAGAGCTGATTCTGTCTCCAGTCACTCTGCTCGCAGTGGAAGCACTGGAAAAAGAAAAATGCATGAGCGTTGTGTTAAAATCAAGTGAGGGGGAAACCTGGAGGTTGCTTTTTACTGTGGCAGGAGTGTCAGGGCAGCCTGCAGTGCAGTGCAGACCACAGGGTTTGTGCACCGGGGTTGTACCTCTGGCTGTGGCTCTTTGCAGACCAGAGCAGGTGACGCGAGGCATTTGGTGCTGCTGGAGAGCTCAAGCACCTGAATAACATCCTGTAGTGCCTTCTGCCTTTGCTTTCAGGTGAACATGTCCCCGTTCAATCTGGCCGGCTCGACACCAGCCACATTCATCCTGACTGGGATCCCAGGCATGGAGCAGCTGCACATCTGCATCTCCATCCCATTCTGCTGTGTGCACCTGGCAGCCCTGCTGGGAAATGGTGTCCTGCTGTTCACCATATGGACCAGGCGCAGCCTCCACCAGCCCACGTACCTCTTCCAGTCCATGCTGGCCATTGCTGACCTCACGCTCTCTGCCACAGTGGTGCCCAAGCTGCTGGCTCTGTTCTGGTTCCGAGCCAGGGAGATTTCCTTTGGCACCTGCCTGACCCAGATGTTCTCCCTGCACTTCAGCTGCTCGGGGGAGTCGGGGATCCTGTTGGCCATGGCCTTGGACCGCTTTGTTGCCATCTGCTTCCCGCTGCGGTACGGGGCAGTGCTGACCCCGTCAGGCGTGGCCAAAACAGGGCTGGCAGGTTTGCCGAGGAGTTTCTGCATTATTTTGCCCCGTATTTTCCTCCTGAGGCAGCTGCCATTGTGCGGGCACAACGTCACCCGCACACCGACTGCGAGCACGTCGGCATCGCCCGCTGGGCCTGCGCCGACGTCCGGGGCAACGTCTGGCACGGCCTCGTGGTGCCTCTCACCGTGACCCTGCTGGATCTGGTCCTCATCGCTGTCTCCTGCAACTTCATCCTTCCGGCACTGTCCAGGCTCCCCTCCAGGTGTGCCCCCCACAAGGCTCTCCTCACCCGTGGCTCTCACGTCTCTGTGTTGTTCCTGTTCTCCGTCCCTGCCGCTTTCGCTGCTCTAAGGCAAGGCTTCGGTCGGATCTTCTCCCCGAGGTCCACATCCTGCTGGCCAACCTGAACGTGCTGTGCCCACCTGCTGAAGCCCATCGTGTGCGGGGGGAGAACGCAGCAGGTGAGGGACAAGGCTGTGGAGGTGATCGTCTGCCCCAAGAGCCACCTGCTGAGATGAGAGTGAAAATGATGGACACCTACATGGGACTCTGAGCTCCCCGCCCCAAATTCTCTTTCAGCTCTTTCAGGCAACTTCCCCAAGTCTTCTGCTTCCCCAGTCAAATACAGAACAGCCAACATCCTCACATCACTGTCCCCAGGTTTGTGCAAAATGCAAGATAAAGGCGAAAATCAGAATCTCTGATTGGCAATGGGAGGAGAGTGATCTAAGACATGAGAACCTACCCCAGATATGTCACCTTTGGGAAATCCCAAAATCCCAGACTCACAGAGTAGCTGGGGTGGAAAGGGACCTCCAGAGATCAGCTCATCCAACCCTCCTGCTAAGCAGGTTCATCCAGAACAGGTGACACCGGATCACGTCCAGGTGGGTTTTGAACATCTCCACAGAAGGAGACTCCACAGCCTCCTTGGGCCACTGTTCCAGTGCTCGGTCACCCACACAGTAAAAGAGTTTTTCCTCATATTCAGCTGGAACTTCCCATGTAAATCCCCTACGAGGAGGAGGTAGGTGGAATTCCACTGCAGTGTGACAGTAAATCTCCATCTCAGCTGTGTTCTCTGGAGTCAGGTGGAAAGACGTATAATGAATGTGTTCTTCTGAATGACACGTGTAGAATGAAATTAATCTCAGAGATTTATTCTTCATTAAAATTCATAGTACTGAAAAATCTCCAAAAGGAATAATACAGAAATAAAAGCAAGAGTTGCACTTCAGCATTCATGGGGTGTCTTTATTCCTTAACTGTATCCTTTGACCTTACTTCAAGTAAACATGTCAGTGAAAAATCATTCTCAAAAGAATCACAGAATGGCATTGAAACAATTTGTTGTTATCGAATCCTAAAAATGCTCTTGCTCCACAGTAGCTGCTTTCCAGGAGCTTAAAAATCTCTTGGGCATCAGTTTGGAACAGCAACTGGAGGCATCAGAGCAACGTCCCCCAGAGCAGAGCTGCAGCACCGGGCAGGGCTGCCGAGAGTCTCTGAGCAGCCTGGTGCAGTGAGCCGTGTGAGCGAGCACGTTACGCTCTCTAAAAATAGCCAAAAAAAAATCTAAGGCTATTCCGAGATGGAACACAAGAATTTTCTTTCAGTAGTTCAACTTCATTTCTTGTTACTTGGAGGTAACACATGGGATTGCTATTTTGTGATGAAATTACAAGTAAAAAGGATGAGCCACGCTGCCTGTTCAAAGCTGGCTGTGAGACATCAGAAGGCTGACACCGGCCTCTAAGGCCCTGAGCCAGGGCTGGTTCCCGGGGCAGCCACATGTATAATTCATTGTTTTCTCTACAGCAACGTGTATTTAATTCGTCATCACTTTATCGCTTGTTTAATGGCAGCAACTTAATGTTCCAGTCGAAATTCATCCCCACATCACCCAGTGGGAGACCCAGAGGCTTTGCAGTCCACAGACCTGCCTTTTTATGAAGGCAGAGGGACAGAGGTGGTTTTTATTCCCATTTTGAGTGGTATTTATTCTCATTCTGAGCAGCAAGGATGAGTTCTATGATTTGCCTAAGGTCTATCAAGCCTCAGTTTAGAAGCTAAATGGATTAAGGATTTTTTATGGTAAAAATCTCATTTTCTAGACCCTCAGGTGCAATCAGAGACCTTGGCAGGTTTACCCCCTCTGCCTCACACAGGGATCACTGTTCATGATGTGCCTCACTTTCTCCCCAAAAATAATAGGGTTAAAGACAGGGGAATTGCTGGTGCAGTGATGTCCATGGTGGAGAACACTGTGGCCAAAATGGTGCCTTGAAAATGAGAAAGGTGCTGGAGGGCAAAGCAGGAATGCAGAGAGAGATTCTTTGTTTTGCTACATATCCCAGATTTATAAACAAACCCAACTATCTCAGTTCCAAAACCTGTCAAGTTTCAATTTGCTCTTGACCTTGAGAAATTTCTGTGCAAAGGCTGCAGCACAGTCACAAAAGCTGCCAGGGAGAAGGAAACTGATGCTACAACACTTAAAACCAGGACATTTACAGCATTTCACCATTTCCCTGTAAAACAGACTTGGTGTATTTCTTTTTCCAGGAATCACTGATTCTGTAGAGTTCTGAGGTTAAGAAACAAATCTAAGTTTTGGTTTGGTTTCCAGTGTTTGAGTTGCATTAGGTCAGAGATGATCTCTGCAGCCCCTTCCAACCCCAACCATTCTCTGATTCTACAAACTCTTCATTTGGGTTTAATTTATACTGAAACTCTGCTATCTGCCTATAAAGCACAGTAAATCTTGGTGGGTGTGTGTCAGACCTGGGCCGGTGTTTTGCTGTAGGTTTGTCTTGGGGATGTGCGTCCTGTCATGAACATCGATCCTGTAGAGAAGGAAGGAGCGATTTTCTGGGGGGGTGTGGAGAACTGAGTGAGCAACACCTTGCTGATCATTAAACCCCTTTAAATTCAGCCGGTGCTCTCACTGCCAGCACGACACGTCCCTGGCCAAGCAGCCTCCGCAGGGATGCTCGGCAGGAATTATCCCTGCAGACGCGGAGTGAGCGAGGTCGGGGGGCCCTGAGGGCCTCCCCAGAGGGACCCCCCAGAGGCTGCGCCTCCGGAGCCGCGCTACGAGGTGCCCCTGCGCTCCCGGGGCCACCAGTGCTGTTGCAGCCAATTAATGCAATCCACTTCCACCTCAGCCCTGCCGGGGCCCGGATCCACAGAGATCAAGACTGTGGTGAAATCAAATCCTGAGCCTTAATTTGGTCTGTGGACGCCTCAGGGGATGCCAGACCCAGGCCCTCAGCGAGCGGCCTTCTCCGTGGGAAGGAATCCTGCTCCGCAGGGGCAGCCCTGAGCCGGCACAAACACAAACCACAAACACCCTGTTTGTACTTAGTCCTTGAATATTTTCTTTGGTAGTTTCCAAGCTGTAGCTGTGCTTCAGTTCGCTCGTGTGGTGCAGCATGTGAGCATCCTGCTCCCAGCTCTGGGCCAGGGCTAACCAAGGCCAGGTTTGCATCAGCCTGTGGAAATCAGAGCTTGGCCCAAGGAGTCCCTGCCCCAGCTCAGTCCAGGGCACACTCAGGGTAGGCAGCGTGGGAACAGGTTCTCAAGGCATTGGTCTCTTCTTCCAGGGAACAGGGACGAGAGGAAACGGCCTCAAGTCATGTCAGAGGTTTAGGTTGGGTGTTAGGAAAAGCTTCATCACTGAATGGGCTGCTCAGCCCTGGCACAGGCTGTGGAGTCACATCCCTGGAAGGATTTCACAGCCCTGTGGATGTGGCACTTGGGGACACGGTCAGTGGTGGCCTTGGCAGTGCTGGGAAAGAGCTGGACTTGATGGTCTCAGAGGGATATCCTGACATCAACAATTCCATGATTCTGTGATCCTGTGATGCCTTAGTCTAATGGAGAAGGCTTCACTGGTGACCCCTTAGAGGCCCATGTGAGGGAAGCAGCCACACGCCCTTCATCTCAGCACCAACTTACTTGAGCTGGCAGCAGGAGCTTGAGAAGTTTCCCCTTTATGCCTGGAGCTCACCAGTTAAGGATGTGCTGGCTTTCACACTTCAGACAGGGATTTTCAGTGGTGTTTGATGGACCTCAGGGGCCAAGCCTTTCATTCCACTGGCTTCCATGCAATGGACCTTACTGGAGCTCCCAGTTTGGGTGCAAGGGGAGAGTGAACACACACTGAAATAGACCCTGTTGCATTCTTTTGAGGCAACACAGAATCCCAGCATGGTGTGGGTTTGAAAGGACCTTAAAGCCAATCCCATCCCACCCCTGCCATGGGCAGGGACACCTTCCACTGTCCCAGGCTGCTCCAAGCCCCAATGTCCAGCCTGGCCTTGGGCACTGCCAGGGATCCAGGGGCAGCCACAGCTGCTCTGGGCAGCCTGTGCCAGGGCCTCCCCACCCTCCAGGGAACAATTCCTTCCCCATATCCCATCTAAATCTCTGCTCTCTCAGTCTGAAACTGTTGCCCCCTGTCCTGGCATTCCAGGCCTGTGTAGAAAGACACTCTCCCGCTTTTTTATGAGTCCCTTTTCATGACAGCAATAAAAAATGATCTTATGCTAATGAAGCATTTCCTCCAGAATCAAGATTTGCTCATCTTTGAGCCTGTATCCAGTGTGAGTCACTGTGGCTAAGACGTGTCTGTGTGTCTGGAATAACACCTGGAATAACACTCTGCTTCCAGGCGAGCTGCCAGGGCCACGGCCAGGCTCAGCCTCTCCCACCCTGGGGAACACTGAGCCTCGCCGGGTCTGATGCTGCTCCAGTTCCCCGCAGACTCCTGCCCTGGGACTGGCTGGAAGGGCCTGGAGGGCAGCACGTGGGACACGGCTCCTCGGTGTGTCCCAGCTGGAGACGGGGCTAAGGGACAGTGCCGCCACCAGCTCAAGGAGGAGATGTCCCCTCTCGATCAGCGAGTGTGCGACCACGTCTGGAAGGCTTTGTCCGGCTGTGGATCCTTCCAGGCATGTGAAAGGGAAGATAAACTGTAAGCAGGTCCGGGTGGGACCCCAAGAGAGGTGGGTGAGTGGTGCAGCTGGGGCTCCTGACCAGCAGAAAAGAAGGCAAATGCAGTGCCCAGGGAAGTCTTTCAGTTCCTGAAAGAGAATCCAGGAGAAAAATGGAGTCAGACTCATCCGAGGTGAAAAGACAAGAGGGTGGGTGGAAGAGTTGCAATAGGGGAAAACTCTGTTGGAAAATACAGGAAAATTCTTCCTCCTGTGGGTGGGACCTCAGACCTTAGAAATATAAACCTTGGGTATGCCCAGAGCTCCTTCTTCAGGCTGGAAGCTGTTTACTTGCAAGGACATAACAGGTTTCAACTATGAACACTTGTTTTCCACTTAAATTTCTGTCCCTGACAATCCCGACTGGGAACTGCCCAGCACAACCTTCTCAGCCCTCAGCAAGGCCAAGTGCTGCCCCTGAAGCACAGAGAAGATGTTCACAAACCTCTGTGTTTTATTATTATCATCATGTTGTATTTCATAAACTGCTCAAGTCCACAGCAGTGGGTAATGAACACTCCACTGACTATTTTACCATTTTCACTGGTGTCTCTGGGATCAAATATCCATGAACGAGAGACAAATTTAGGCAAAAACTTCAAGGAATTTGTGAATTTATCAGCTGCCTCAATGTTTAGAAGTTCCCCACAGCAATACTGGTCTTTCTAAAAAATATTACTATTTTAGAGTTGTGATTAAAGCCCGTGTGTCCATCCAGCAGTGAGTGTGACTTTCCCAGCTCCTCTGATCCAGGTTTTGTCTTGGGAAGGTGAATGACTCAGAATGACTGTACTGAGGATGTGCTTTTTTTCCACAGTAAATGTGAAAGTTCTGATCCAAAGAACTTGTAACTGTTTGTCTGATAGATAAAGATCGAATAATGTCTTGAGAAAAAAATGCAAAAACTTGAAAATAAAATTAAAATTAAAAAGCAATATGAAAAAAATGGATGCAAATTTCACCTAGGATACCAGCAGAGAGAAAGAAAGTCCAGAGAGAGACTTGACTTGCTGAGTTCAGACAATGTGAGAGTTAAAAGAAAAGCTGAATTGATCTAAAACTTGTCCCAGCCTTGTGTGGTGGCTGTGATGACTCCAGGACCAGCCCCAGGCCTCGCTCACTCAGTGACTGCAGAGTTACACAGAAATGGGATGAAACGAGACACTGCTGCTTTGCAAATCTGAAAATAAAAAAAGATGACAAATCCTTTGTCTTTTGGGACCCTGAAGCTGAGGACAGAAGTTCTCGGGAGATGCACGCCTTGCCTGAAGCCCATTGCAGGGCTTTGGTGGGTAAATGGGTCATGAAATTCCTCTGGAAATGCGAGGCAGGATGTCAGAACAGATCACAGTGATCCCTTCCAGATCTCATATTTTCTAACTCTCCTGTAACTAGGAACTAACCCCACATGAATTAACGTATTAATTGGAACAGAGAGAAGGGAATAAACACTCTTTCCACACTTTGCCCTTGAGTCCCATCAGCGAAACCTCTCAGCAGCGACATCGGGCTCTGCAAGTGCCCCCTGAGTGACAAAACCTCATGGCACTGCCATGGTGTTTTGGAGATGTCTCAGATGGGACCTCGACGGTTTCTGCCCTGGTGTTTTGGAAATGCCCCAAAATCTGCGTGGCTGCGGCTCAGCCTGGGCTGTGGGGAGGAAGTCCAAGCCCGACTCACCAAGATACAAGTGGCCACTAAAATAAGTGGTGAGTGGGTCTGTTGAGGCCTGGCTTTGGCTGTGTGTGGGTGGAAGAGTGGCTGCAGTTGGGTGATGCTCTCAGTGCTGCGTTTTGGGAGCTGAACCTGGGGCGGGCAGAGCTGTCACTGGTCACTGTTCCAGGGGGTTTTGGCCTTTAGAGTTCATTAATGTGTCATGGCCAGGCGAGGCTTGTGTGTAAACTGCTCTGATCAGCTGCAAGCCTAGAATTTCTTCTTGGAAAGGGCTGTCCAGCCCTGGCACAGCTGCCCAGGACAGTGGTGGAGTCACATCCCTACAAGTGTTCAAAAAACAGGTGGATGTGGCACTTGGGGACACGTGGTGGTGACCATGGTGGTGGTGCTGGGCTGAGGGTTGGACTCGGTGATTGCAGAGATCTTTTCCAGCCTTAGGGATCCTGTGATTCTCTGATTTTGTAAGAGAGCTACATCCCAGCATAACCTGGGGTTCCCAGCATCTGGGAGGACATCAGGTTATCTATACTGCCCTCTCGTTTTTCAGGGTGTTAGAGCTAATAAACAGCATTTTCAATGATGCTTCACAGGGCCTGGGTGACTTCTGCCACCAGGGCCACCATGGACCAGCAGCTCCTGAGGCAGAACTTCCTCCTGTCAAGTGGGAGGATGCAGCAGCTCAGAAGTTCCTTCACCATGGCTGGGTGAAGATGATGGTGAAGGACTCCCACCTCCCAGGCTCCATGGGCTCTCCCTGCCCAGTGTCCCGTCACCTCACACTCAGTGATGCTCCACAGGGCTGGAGCCCCTCCAGGCAGCTTCTCTCACTGTCCTGGCCCTGGGGTGGGAGGTGGTGTCACCCCTGGTGAGCTGAAGAGCCCCCGGGGAGCCCTGTGCTCCTGCTGGCTGCTGCTGTGACCTGGGCAGTGCTCAGGTAGGAAAAAGCACATGGAGGTCACTTCTCCGCCAGCCTCCATCAATCTGAGCCTCTGCTGCTTCCTGAACCAGGAGATCTGTTTTGTGGGGAATATTCTTTATTGGATTTGTTTTTCCTGTGGATTTCTCTCACCGCTTGGAGAAGCCTCTGCGGACTTTTGGTGTTTGCAGTTTGCTTTGACAAAATGTTCCAAGGCTTAATCCTGCTGAGGGAAAAATGCCTCCTGTAACTGGTTTTAAATTTGCCACCTGCTATTTTATTTAATGCAGCTTAGTTCTTGCATTAAGGGAGAGCAAGCAATTAGACTTGAGTGTCCTCTTCCAGCTACCCAGGATGCCACAGAGCCCTTCTCCATGCTCCACTCATTCCTCTTCCAGGCTGGAGACTCTGGGTTCACCCACATCTTCTTTGATGGAAATTATTGTGCACTTATTGCTGGTGTTTTGTCCCAAAATCCTTCTACTCCCCAAGAGGATAAATGGAAGGTGAGAGCATCTGCTTCATCGAGTTTTCAGATCAAGACTTTTGGGGCTTAAAGGAAAGTGACTCTGAGAGATGCAATACAAGCCTGGTAGTTAATGGGAACAACAGCAAAGCCTAAAACTCTTCAGCCACTCATTGATGGGCCACTAGGAAACTCCAGCTCAGCTTCAGAGAGGAGCAGCCTGGCCTTTATGGCTGAGCAAAGAGGGACATGATGGAGGTGAGGACTCGGGGTATCTGAGCCCGGTGGGGCTCTGCAGAGCCGACAGAGGAAGCCTCAGGAGAAGGGTCAGTGGTGGGAAAGGGGTATTGGGAGGACACGTGTGGGGGGAGATCCAGAGATGAGGCCCCCAAGGGCTGCCTGCAGCCACGTGGAGGTCAGATGCTGGAGCAGACTGTGGGCTCCATGCTGCCCTGTGTTCCAGCAGCCCAGCTGGAGCTGGCAGGCAGCAGCTGGGGGTGGTGGCAGCACCAGTCCAACCGTGGCAGCTCGGTGGCAGCAGCTGGGCAGCAGTGACCCCCTGTCTGCTGGGCAGAAGAGTCTGGGGACTGAAGGCTGCAGAGGCCGTGGGAAGAGAGCCATGGTCAGAGTGGTGTCCCCCAGCTCGCTGTCTGCTGTCCCAGCAAGTCCAGGGGTGTGCTCTTCCATGTACACCTCCCCTCCGTGCTGCTGCTGTCCCCCAGCTGCAACAGCCTCCCCAAGCCACTGCTGACCCCAAACCACTGCTGGCCTCAAGCCATCCCTGACCTCAAACCACTGCTGACCCCAAGCCACTGCTGACCCCAAGCCATCCCTGACCCAAAACCACTGCTGACCCCAAGCCACTGCTGGCCCCAAGCCACTGCTGACCCCAAACCACTGCTGGCCCCAAGCCACTGCTGACCCCAAACCACTGCTGACCCCAAGCCATCGCTGACCCCACATCCCAGTCCCCTCCTGCAAAGCAGCTGCTGGCTCCTCTCTGACCCCTCGCTTTGGGCACCACGTTCCTGGGCATGTTTACCTGGACAAACCCACCATTTCTGGTGTGGAGAAGAACCAGATCTGAGAGAAAGCACTGAGAATGATTAAAATGCTTCTACTTAACTATTCCTAAAATACTTCTTTGAGCATTCCCTTCCTGCACATAAGTCCTGGATCTCCATCCAAAGACACTTCTGACATTGTTTTGCAGTGGCCCTTGGCTCACAGTCATGCAGGGAAACAGGCAGGAACCACTTCTGGGATATGGCAGGAACCTTTCTAGACTGGGCATCACCCTGTGTGCTCTCTCTGACCGTTGACATCCACTGAATTGAAGTTTGTTTTTCTCCAAAGCATTTGCCAAAACATTAGTCAGTTGAATTCTAAAAACCCTGAATCTGGAGAATTCAGCATGTTCCTGATGTTTCCACCAACTTCTTCCTGTGGTTAAACATCACCTCTGCAGAACACACACCTGTGGGTGCTGCTGACATGGGCTCCGAAGCAAAGTGCTTGTTGACCCTCACCCTGGGACTCTCATGGTGCTGGAAGCGGGGTGGAAAACAAAACTACCCCAGGGAAATCCTCCTGTGGGTTGGTTGTGAGCTCTGCAGAGGAGTCAGGGAGCTGCTGGATCCAAACAGGGAGAGGAATTAAAGAGGCTGCTGTGCTTTGGGGTTTGCAGCACCAGGAACAAGGGGAGCGCTTGGGTTCAGCGTGAACAAACATCTCATCCCTTGTGCAGAGGAAGGACTGAACCTTAGGACTGAAACTGGATGGAAAAGCCCGATTTCTATCCCCCTGAGCCCTCTCATCCCTGGTTCACGTGTCTTTGCACCTAAGAGCAAGTGCTGCACAGACGGGTGGAGGGACGGTGGGAGCTCAGGGGCCGCGGCAGGTCCAGCGGGACAGCGCTGCGGGCTCCGGGGGACACTCCCTGCCCGCCCCGACTCCGCGGGGCACGGCCCGGCCGCTGGCCGGAGGCTGCTCGGCCTCACCAGTGCCAGCCCCCGCCGGGCTGGAGGCGCACCTGCAGAGCTCCCTCCTTGCAGGACGCGCGCCCTGTGTCGCCGGGGTCCTGCTGTGACATCCCCGGCACCGTGCGGGGCAGGGACTTGTGTCTGCTCCCATCTCACCCTCGCACAGCCCCGCAGACCTTCCTTTCACTGTCCCCGGCTGCCCTGGGTGTCAGACACGCGGGAGAGGAAGGATTGTCTGGGTGCTGAGGAGGTGCTGAGCCTCCTTGGGGTCCCTGTCACCTGCAGATTACAGAGATCTACCTGCGGGGAATCACAGAACCATGAAATGGTTTGGGTTGGAAGGGACCCTAAGGAAAAGGTTCTTCCCCTGGAGGGTGCTGGGACCTGCCCAGGCTCCCCAGGGAATGGGCACGGCCCCAAGGCTGCCAGAGCTCCAGGAGCATTTGGGCACTGCTGCCAGGGATGCCCGGGGGGGATTGTTGGGGGTCTGTGCAGGGCCAGGAGTGGGACTGGATGTTCCCTGTGGGGGATCCTGGATCATCCTTCCAGCTCAGGCCATTCTGTGGTTCTGTGGTCCAGTTCCATCCCTCCACCATGGACAGGGGCAACACCTTCCACTCCCCCATGCTTCCTTCAGGAAAATCCCTGGCACAAGGTGAAAGACAAATCTCAAAACAGGACCCATTCACTTTGTTCCCAGGCTTTTCTCTTTAACCACATTCCCATTCTGGAAAACAAGATCTTTGCTCTGCCTGGAAATTCTCACCCTTCCAGACTGTTCTGTGGCACAAGGTGGACCGGGAAGCCCCAGAGCGTGTTTCCCCTCCCGGAGTGACGAGTGCCAGTTGTTTTGCTCAGGGGACAGTCACAGCTGAGCCAAAGACCTGAGTGCTGGTGTAACCAGCTCTGACAGCCGGGCTGGGGATTGTCAGCAGAACCAGGGAGAAGATTCCCTGCTGCAGGTTGTGTCTGCCAGGAAACGAGCAGAGCTGGGGCAAAGAGATCCAAGGAGGAAACAGCAGAGGGATTGGAAGGTATGGTCTGGGCTAAGAGCAGGGTGAGTTCTCTGAAGCACTTCTTGGGTATAGAAATCCTGCTTTTGGCCACTTCCACTGCTGAACTGCTGCTTTTTGCTTCTCCTTTCAGCTGCAACAACATCCAGGTGAAGGATGATCTGTGTCCAATGCTCAGCATTATGGGGGTTTTTATTATCCAGCTTATCTCATAATTACCACAAATTCTGGGAATTAAAGCCTCATGGGGTGACATTTATCGCTGACCTCTGCAGTGGCCCGGACACCGAGAGCCTTCGGATCAAGGTGACTCACCCTGCACGTAGAGCTCCCACAGCAGTAATTATTTCATCCTCAGTCATCAGAGGGACATGGTTTTGCTGTGGGGAGTGATGGATTCAGGGTTAGAAAGTGGTTCTGGATAAATTTTGGAAAAGCGAATCATTTTAATGCTGGGCCACTTTTCCCTCCAGGAAACAACCACAATTACTGATGCATTTTTCTGAAAATTGGGATTTTATCAGATGCCTGACCTGCCTTTTGTATTTTTATTTTTTCAAGAGAGGTAATTTCTTTCATTAGCCCAAAGGCTGGAGCTGGGAGATAAATCTTGCAGAAGAATCTTCTTTTTATAAAATGTGCTGATGTAAAAAACATCCTCTGGTCTCACTTTGCTCTCTGCTTGATCAGTTATGCTTTTAGGGGTCCGTGTGGCCCCACAGGGGAGTCAGGAGGGGAAACCTTGTCTGCATGGAGAGTTCTGAAGGGAAAATCCATGTGCAGCCAGCAGTCACAGAATCCCAGGATCCCTGAGGCTGGAAAAGCCCTCCCAGCCCAGCGAGGCCAAGCTGTGCCCAATGCCCGCCTTGTCACCCTGCCCAGAGCACTGAGTGCCACGTCCAGGACACCTCCAGGGATGGGCACTCCAAACCTCCCTGGGCAGCTCTTGCCAAGGCCTGAGCTCCCTTTCCAGGAGGAAATTGCTCCTGGTGTCCAACCCGAGCCTCCCCTGGCCCAGCCTGAGGCCGTTCCCTCTCCTCCTGTCCCTGTTCCCTGGGAGCAGAGCCCGACCCCCCCGGCTGCCCCCTCCTGTCAGGGACTTGTGCAGAGCCACAAGGGCCCCCCTGAGCCTCCTTTTCTCCAGGCTGAGCCCCTTTCCCAGCTCCCTCAGTCGCTCCTCATAGGACTGACTCTCTAATAACTCTCAGTATTACTGCAGTGACATCTTTGCTCAAAGTCAGGTCCCCAGACTGAGTCTGGATGAGACTCACAGAGTGCAAAGTCTGGCTTAAATCCAGGATGTCCAAGAAAAACAAACAACTTCCCCCCAGCTTTAGGTATGTGTTTATTCTTTTAAAGCTGAGAAATCCAACCAGCCCACTCGAGTTGCTGATGAAAATACAGGAAGGGTTGGCAGCTCTTCACCAAGGCCCAACTATTTGTTATCCCTGAAATAACACCCAGAACTTGGTGGGAGCTTCTGCTGGAAGGAGTCCTGCCCATGGTGGGGGGTGGAACAAGATGATCTTTAAGGTCTCTTCCAACCCAAACCCTGCTGGGATTCTGTGATTCAAGACCCCTCTCACTGGCAGTGAAGATCAATCCACTGCCAGGAGAAGCTGTCCTGGATGTACATAAGTGCTGGTGAATCTCAAAATGTACCAACAGCAAATGAGATGTGCAGGGCAGTGGTGGAAAACAAACATCTAACATGAAAATTCTGATGGAGATATGACAAGCAGGAATACAAGGAGCCTTGAGAGATTGTGTAGTCCCTCTGCCCCCCGGAAGGAGAACAGCTCACCCAAACCAACCCAGGAGGGCGTTCAGTAAATCTGGTCTGACATTCCTGGATGGCACCTCCATAAAACCCTCGTGCCTGAAAGGAGCCCTCGTGCTTCACATCCTCTGGAATTTTATTTATTTTGTTGCTAATTTGTCTTTGTGTTCCCTCGTGGAAGGTGCCTCCACCTGGGTTCGGTGCTGTCGAAGCACCAGAGGGAGGCTGGAGTTACCCCAAAAACTGTGAGCAGTCAGGCAGCACAATAAACACCCAGCGTGGTGCATCCTCATGGAACACGTGGGTTAAAGGCCAGATGGTTCCGGGAGGATCAGATCCATGTCCCCAGTATGACAGGACAACAGCAACGTTCACACCCCAAAAAGCGTCTGTTTCCTGCAGAGCTCATCAGTGACAGCAGCGAATAACTGCAGAAACCAGACCACTTCCTGCATCGTCTGCAATGAATAATCGATAACTTCATTGTTCAAATGAGCTTTGTCCTCCCTTTTGTGGCAGTTTCGTGTGGATGGTTCTCTGCCTTCCTGTTCCCGACGGCGCTGTGTGAGACGTGTCCCAGGCGTGCTTGGGTCGGGGCCGATTTCATTCCCTGCCTGTGCCCTGCAGCCGGACGTGCTGCCCCGGCTGGACGGGAAATTACAGCGCTCTGTCACAACTTGTTCCCAGGAAATCCGCAGTCGCTGCTGCCTGTGCGCTCCGTAAGGACTGGGCTTCTCTGTTTCACGGTTTTTCAGGAATTCAGTGTGAATCCAAGTGGTTCTTTGCCCTTTTCCACCTCTCCTTGGGCAGGCTCTGGGGTTGCCTCACTCCACGCTGGTTTTCATTCCATTTATCTTCTCTTCATCCTCCAAGATCTCTGCCAGCAGCCCTTGGACTGCTCCTGCCCCTCTGTAAGTGCTCCCAGGGGAATTGTCACCCTGCCCTTACCCTGCCCTGCTAATTTTATAACATCTGTTTCATTAACTTTTAATTTTGTTCCCTATTTCCTCTGATTTCTTACTTTGCTGCTGATGTTAGACTACTTCAGGAAAAATAATTTCTAACAAAAAACCAAGAAACTGCCGTGCCCAGTCACACCATCCATCATGCCACGTGCTTCCCCAGCACTGAATAACAAAGCAGCTCGTACATCAATCTGCCCTCTCTGAATGCAAATCACTTCTTGCCTTCCCATCCTTCTCTTTTGCTTTCCATGCTTGTGCCATTTCCTTCTGTCAGTCATCACTCCTGTTTTTTTCTCATGCCAGGGATCCCCACAAAGGTGGGAATTTATGCCTGGTGCCTTCTAGTGCCCTTCTTGCCTAGTCATTGCATTGGTGAGGTTTGGGGAAAAAAAATTACTACTTTGATTCCATCTCTAATGAGCCTCATGGGTTCCTGCGACGTGACCTCCTGAGCATGGTCCTTGTGCAGTGTGAGAATCCTGGAATGGGTTGGGTTGGAGGGACCTCAAAGCCCATCCAGTGCCACCCCTGCCATGGCAGGGACACCTCCCACTGTCCCAGGCTGTTCCAAGCCCCAGTGTCCAGCCTGGCCTTGGGCACTGCCAGGGATGGGACAAGGACATACCCCCACCTCAGTGCTCCCAAGCCCACCCTGCTGAGGTCCAGAGCTTTCAGCTACAAAAACCAGACAAACAAAAACAAATAAAACACCCCACAGAATGAAGATCTTCATCAGTGAAGGTCCTGCTCAGTGTCACTTCTTCTCCCCTTGAAATTATCACCATGGACACCACAGGGAATGTAATATTCCTACACCCATAGAGCCCATAGTTTGGGCAAATCCCTGAGACAGATGAAAGTCAGATATCCCAGGGTGTAGAAAGTATTTTGGGACAGGGCTGAGACCAAACAGTTTCTCTTCATCATCCTCCCAAGTCCTGCCTCCCTGCCTGCAGTGCATCCCCAGCTCTCCATCCCCTCTTGCTCCACCCTGCTGTGGCTCTGGCCCGATGACCCTGTCCAGGACCCCCGTCCCCTCCACCTCCAGTGTCCCCCCAGCTCCAGCAGCACCCCTAAGCCCTCACTGACCCCCGCTGGTCACCTCCCCCAGAGCAGCCACCAGCTCCTCTCTGTCCCCTTGCTTTGGGCACCACCTTCCTCGGCCTGGGCGCATTTATGTGCACGAAACCACCGTTTCTGGGGTGGAAACCAGTGCGCGCTGGGAGGAGCTGCTGAGCAAGCTCAGCCCTTGGAAATGCCCGGGGAGTGTCTGCAGCTGGGAGCACCCCAAAGGGGAGCTCATCCCAAAGCCACTTCAGAGGACAAAACTGTGAATGGCTGGAAGCCATGGGGTCAGATCCCCTTCCCGGCACAGGGTTCCCATGTGGATTTGGGACAGGAGGAGATCCCACCACTCCTCCGCAGGATCCCGACGCGCTTCTGAGAGACAAGAACCCGGACATCTGTTAGTCACAGTGGCAGAGCTGAGCAGAACCTGCCCAGACACCAAGCCCACAGACAGCAGGAATTGCCCAAACCAGATTCTCCTTCCACCCGAGCAGCTTTGCCTTCTGTGCTGTTTGGTTGGTGTCCTTTATGGAGATCCCAGTGCTCCCTCTTCCCCGTCCCTCCCTGGGGCGGGCAGGGCAAACCTCACCCCCCACACATGGGCTAGAAAATATTTCTGTGCCCTGGTCAGCTGTGGGCTCCCCCTTCAGATTTTGTAGACAAGACACTACATTTAGAGCAATCAGATTAAACTCATCACATTTAAGTTAGAGAGGGAAAGTGCTTCTCTGTTCCATGTAAAGGCAAGGAATTAGTGATCAGCTGTGACAGAGGCTACATCATTGGGAACATTTTAAAATAAAAATCAGCCAGAAAAGCTTCTGGAAACAGCTGCTCTGATCTAAAAACGCCTGAAAATATTTGAAGTGCTACAAAGAAGCTCTGCAGCCTGGACTTGGCCTGGCCCAGGCAGCCCTGGCATTGCCCCATGGGCAGAGTGGGAGAGAAACGTTATGATGGAGACCCTCCCACTGAGTCATGAGGAGCAGAAAGGACCCCCAGCACTCCCCACAGACCCCAAAACCACCACCCCTTCCCTGACTCCATGGCTTCCTGAACTCCTTCCCAGAGAGGAGTCTGGGTGTGGCTGGGTCCAGCCCCGGCCCCAGACCTGGCCAGTGATTTGTGTCCCGAGGGTTGTACAGCTGTGATTGAACCGTCACGTGCCTTATTGTCCAGGATTAAGGATGGGAACCCAAATATCTTTAGATAAAGAAATGATTCACTACGCTGATGCTGAGACTAAGGGCCTTAATCAGCGTTCCAGGCTGCACAGCCCGGGCAGCCACGGCCGCCAGGGTACGGCGCTGTTCGGAGCGGGACTGCAGCAGCTCCGGGCGAGCCAGCGCTCCCTGAGCCCGGCACTCACCCGCACCGAGGGCCGCGGGCAAATCGCTGCGGCCCCGCCACACCTCGAGGGGCATCCCCAGAGGGCACTCGGATGCCCAGGTTAAAAAGCTGGGACTGGCGGTCGGGTGTCTCTGGGCTGTGCCAGCTCAGCAGCTTTAGGGAAGGTATCAGTGGCAGCACCTGGGGCTCCCTGTCTCAGGCACTTCACCAGCTCTGCCAGTTCCTATTTAAGTTCTTATTTAAGAACAATCCCTCTTACCAAATTATAACTACGAAGAATGGTGTTTGAATGGTTTAATACTTGAAATCAATATTTATCAAAGTAGACAAGAGCTGGTATAGTTCATCTTTCATATTGTCTCTTGTCCTGCCAAATAGTTGCAAAAATAAAATTGAATTCAATTTTATTTTCAGTGAAAATAACAGGAATGTATGACTTTTAAAGTACATAGAGGCCTCTTTTATTGCAGGTGGTGAACAAATTTGGGTCTGCAAACTTTGAAATCATTAGCAAATTGTTTTCTTTCAATTTACAGAATCTTATATTTATATTGTGAATAAAAATAGATTATCTAATTCATTAAGATAGGTTCTTTACAACCAGATGTAATTTAGATTTTTGTTTTCTTCTCACTCAGGATGCTGAACGTTGGGACTGAGGAGTCAGGCTGGTTTCAGCTTTGTCCAGCCCCAAAAGCAGCAGAACCCCCTCTCTATCCCCCACTCCAGGCAGGGCATCCAGCTCTTCCCACCCTCTGCGTTTCCTTTCAAGGAGCTGCTGAAGTTCTGCTGAAGTTTCTGCTTCAGAGGAAGAAAAACCCCAGACAAGCACAGCAGCAACAGATCCTGCAGGTCTGGGAACCTTTGCCCCGCTTTGAAGCCGCCCAGCTGCTGAGCCCACAGCAGGTGTGGGCAGGGCTGAGCCAGCTCCCCCCGGCTGCAGCCAAGGACAGCGAGGGTCCTGCCCGCAGCCTCTGGCCAGGGCCACACCAGGACAGTTCTGCTCCTCTGCCCCGCCCAGGTGGGACCCCACAGCAGAGCTGCCCCAGCTTGGGGCTCCCAGCACAGGAAGGACCTGGAGCTGCTGGAGAGAGTCCAGAGAGGCCACGGAGCTGCTCCAGGGCTGGAGCCCCTCTGCTCTGGAGCCGGGCTGGGAGAGCTGGGGGTGCTCACCTGGAGGAGAGGGGGCTCCAGGGAGAGCTCAGAGCCCCTTGCAGGGCCTAAAGGGGCTCCAGGAGAGCTGGAGAGGGACTGGGGACAAGGGGACAGGACAGAGGGAATGGCTCCCAGTGCCAGAGGGCAGGGCTGGATGGGATCTTGGGCAGGAATTGTTCCCTGGGAGGGTGGGCAGGCCCTGGCACAGGGTGCCCAGAGCAGCTGTGGCTGCCCCTGGATCCCTGGCAGTGCCCAAGGCTAGGCTGGACACTGGGGCTTGGAGCAGCCTGGGACAGTGGAAGGTGTCCCTGCCCATGGCAGGAGAGAGGAGAGAGATGAGCTTTGACATCTCTTCCAATCCAAAGCATTTATAGTTTTATGATCTTTCCTACTCCCACGGCCAATTCCCACATTTACAGGTCCCACACCCACCACCACCCCAGCCCAGCCACCTCCCTCCCCCTCCTCAGGAGTATTTCATGTCAGTACAGCAAGGCTGACCCAGAGCAAGACTTTATTATCAAACCCACCTTTCAGGGAGTCACAGCAGCCCAAAGGGCCGGACACCAGAGCTCAGCCAGCCCAGCACATGGCCATGGGGTGGGAACAGATGTGCAGGAGCTCCCACATCAGAGCCCAGCTTGTATTGCCCTTCCCTCAGTGGCCAGAAAATCCCCATCCAGGTCAGCAGCCACCAGAGGTGGGTATCAAGGTCCAGCAACACAACTTGTGCTGAGCACTGGGACAGACAGAGTCACCTGTGCCACTTCCCCTTGCGGGGCAGCTGGACCAGGCCAGGCCATGCCCCTTCACTGAGCTGCCACAGGGACCCCCACCCCTGGGATCCCACGGCCCCCGGCTACCTCAGGGAGCAGCACGAGGGCCGGGGGCAGCAGGGCCAGGACAGACCACGGCAGAGCACGTGCGGCGTGGTCCCTCTCAGGAGCCACGTTCTCCACCTGAGCAGGGGAGGATCTCTTTTTCCAAGCGTAATATTTCGCCACGGCCACGTTGGGGTTGCCCTGGGCAGGGTCGAACCACATCTGGATGCAGAGCCCGCTGCCCCGGTGCTTGGGGCTGTATTTGTAGGAGTTGGACCAGATCTTCTCGCACAGGTCTTTGGGGCGGGGGAAGACCTTGCTGAAGGGCCTGCACATGGAGCCCCAGGGACAGCGGTTGGTTCCTGGGGACAGAGCACCGCAGGAGAAAACCTCTGTGAGAGCACTGGGACAGCCCTTCCCTCCCGTCCTTCCCCCTGGCAGGAGCACCCTGCCCACCGCAGCCGGGCGGTGGGGGCTCGGCCACCCTCCTGACCACCCCGGAGAAGTGAGAGAGCTTCGGGGTCCTGGCAGCAGTGACACTGCCAGTGACCTGCCTGGGGGTGAGGAAAGGCTCCCCGGAGCCCACCAACCTGTTGCCCAGTTCCAGCCCTTGTGCCAGTTCTCTTTGCACGTGAGGGCGTCCTTGCAGTCCCTCCACCACTCCGTGCAGTCCTCCTTGCAGAGGGGCACGTGGAGAATCCTCTCCCGACGCCAGCTGCTGTCGACCTGCAGGACACAGGACCAGGCACACTGGGGAGGGCCCTCGAAAGCCGAGGGCAAGATCTGCCACATCCCAGATCCCCCCAGCCCCTCCCATGGGGCTCCACAGCTGATCCCAGAGGAGTTTCAGCCTCAGCAGAGATGTGCCTTGACACAAGGAATTCTTCCATCAGTCAGAGGCCAGAAAAGTCCCTGGAATCTTTCCACTCTGTGGGAAAAGCTGAGACATCCTAGATACTGGGCAGGAATTGTTCCCTGGGAGGGTGGGCAGGCCCTGGCACAGGGTGCCCAGAGCAGCTGTGGCTGCCCCTGGATCCCTGGCAGTGCCCAAGGCCAGGCTGGACACTGGGGCTTGGAGCAAGCTGGGATAGGGAAAGGTGTCCTTGCCCATGGCAGGGGGTGGGAACAGGATGAGTTTTAATGTCCCTTCCAACCCAAACAGTTCCACGATTCCTTGATCTGGTCCTACCTGGTTAATCCAGGGCCCCAGGTTGGGTGAGCACTCGTACAAGCACGTGTCCTGGATGAAGTGGCGCTTGCACTGGGGTGGCATCACCCCGCAGTGGTTCCAGTTGAAGTTGTACAGGTTGGATTGGTCCTTGTGGGCTTCCGAGCTGGTGTTGGCTGTGCAGCAGGCGCTGTCCTTCCAGGGAGAGCACTGCGACAGAGCAAGGGACAGGCTGGTCCGGGGGGCTGCCGGAGCTGCAGGAGGGCAGGGGATGCCGGCTCCCTGCAGAGCCCACAGCACGGAGCCTTCAGCAACCAGAGGATTTCATCTACTCCAGCAAACTCTTGGTCACTTTGGGCTTAGGAGCTCGGCACTGCAGCAAGGCAGAGCTGGAGGAAGAGCAGGAGATCAGATCCTCAGCAGGAATTAGTGCCAGCCTGAGGAACAGAAACAAACCCCCTTTTCCTCCACCAGGAGCCTGGGGCAGGGCAAGAAGAGTCTTCAACACGAGAGGGAGCAGAGGAGAGTTTCTCTCCACCCTCCTTGCCCTTGCTGTGCTCTGGGGTACCTGAGCTTCAGGAGGGGGCTAAAGAGGGGTGACACTGAGCTGACAGATCCCCACGCCACTGCACCTGCTCTGGCCAGCTGCTGAAAGCAGGCACAAACAAACAGAGCTCACGCCCAGCACGGGCTTTCTCCCCCAGGCAGGCGGTGGCCGAGCCCAAGGCGGTCCATGATATGCGGGAGGCAGGTACAGGGTCCCCCGTCCCACCCCGCCCGTCAGCAGCTCCTACCTGGTGGTGCAGCTTCCCCTCGGGGCCAGGCTCATGTTTGTGGTGTTTGGCATCCATGCAGATGTTCAGCAGCGGGTTCTTCTCCGACACCCCCGCGTCGGCAGCCAGCAGCACCAGCAGCGCCAGCGCCACGGCCATGCCCACGGCCTGCCGGGGGAACGGAGCTCTGCGCGGGACGGGGACAGGGCAGGGCAGAGGGGACAGGGCAGGGCAGAGGGGATAGAGCAGGACAGAGGGGACAGCTGTGCCGAGAGGGGACAGAGCAGGACAGAGAGGGGACAGAACTGTGCCGAGAGGGGACAGAGCAGGGCAGAGAGGGGACAGAGCAGGACAGAGAGGGGACAGAGCTGTGCCGAGGGGACAGCGCAGGACAGAGAGGGGACACACAGGAGAGGGTTTGGCACAGGCAGCAGCGAGGGAGGTGCTGTGGAGGCCGGGCACTCCCGGGGACCTGCGAGCAGCTCATGGCACCAAGGACACCAGCGCAGCCCCCCCGAGCCAGACCAAGGTCGGCGACACGTTATCATCAGGACAACACCGCAGCGGGGACAAGCAGCCCTGGGACCGCTCAGACCCACCGACAGCTCATCTCCCCTGAGGGAAGAGCAGATGCTGTGTGAGACCCACTCAGTCGGGGGTCCTTTTGCCACCCCACTGCTTCAGAGAGCTCCCAGCCCCCAAACCTTCTGCACCAAGACAAGGGGAGTCCAGGGGTCTCTCTCGTGCGTGTCCAGAGGGGCAGGGAACGCCCCAAAACACCAGCACCTTGTGTGGACCATGAGCTGCAGGAGGCCCACGCTGTCTTCAGCAGTATGCCAACACAGGAAACCGTTTTCTTTACTTTATCTGCATCTCAGGCTTGGGAACCCCCACGTGAGGTCTCTAGAGGAGACCTGAATCATCAATCAGTCACAGAGGGGTTTGGGTAGGAAGGAATCTCAAAGCCCATCTCATTCCACCCCCTGCCATGGGCAGGGGCACCTTCCACTCTCCCAGGTTGCTCCAGCCCTCCAGCCTGGTCTGATTTGAGCAATAAAAGACATTTCACACCATCGTGCCTTGGCCTCCTCTGCCTGCCTAGAGGCTGGAACAAATTTCAGTCATTTTCTAAAAAAAAACGCCAAAATTCAACCCCAAACCAGCCAACAAGAAGACAATCAAGAAAATTCCTTCCCATTCGTTGTTTACACAGCACAAGTGTCTGAACCAGACACCTTTTAAGAAGAATTTTGCAAAACACAGAAGCAAGACAAAGCATTTACAGCACTAAAATAGCACAGAACACCCCAGAAAAAGCAGCTGCCGGCCTGAGGAGACAGACACAGAAATCTGAGCACTAGGAAGTAGCTAACGTGCATTATAACTACATTTATGCCCCCAAATCAACTGTCAGCCTTATGAGCCATAAAAGCCCCTAAACGCTCCGCAGCACCTTACAAACACCCAGCTCAGCAGCTTCCTGGGGCAGCTTTAGCAGGAAAGCTGCTGGCACTGGGGAGGAACTTCTCCCTCTGTTTAAGGAGCTTTGACTCGTGCCAGTGTTTGTTACCACAGGGGCCAGTGTTTTGGGGACAGCCAGCTCATCCAGCACAAGGAGCACCTCTGGCCTGGGAAACAATCCAGTGTTTCTTTCCAAAGGCAGGTGTCTTATCAGCCCCGGCCCTTCATAACCAGCCCTGTTTCCTCTGCTCACCCTGCATCAGGCAGTTGGGGTTTGGACCATTGCACGAGGCAGAAGAACTCAGGAGAGACTGAGCCAGGGCTCTGGGTATGGAATAGACAATGGAATAAATGCAAAAGGCAGCAAGTGACACACAGGCTGGTGCCTCAGAAGGAGCAATAACAACTCCCACCACAAACCAGACGTGCAGGTGCTGCGGGGAAGCAGTGCACCTCCTTGTAACACCCGAGCACATCCACTGGTGCTAAAAGCTTCACCACAGCCCGTGGAAAGTCCTTGTCCTCAGCATGGGGGCAGAGTCTTCCTCCTGGAGCAGGCTTTGGGGCTCTTTTCTTCACTCACATCACCGATGTTTCAGTGATGAACCACTTGCCTAAGGAGCAAATCTTTCTAAATTTCATTTGTGAACACTTTAGGCTCTGGGAGACCCTGCTTTGGTGGTCACAGAATCAGTGAGGCTGGAAGAGACCTCCCCACCTTGTCACCCTGCCCAGAGCACTGAGTGCCACGTCCAGGACACCTCCAGGGATGGGCACTCCAAACCTCACTGGGCAGCTCTTTCCAAGGCCTGACCTCCCTTTCCAGGAGGAAATTGCTCCTGGTGTCCACCCCGAGCCTCCCCTGGCCCAGCCTGAGGCCGCTCCCTCTCCTCCTGTCCCTGTTCCCTGGGAGCAGAGCCCGACCCCCCCGGCTGCCCCCTCCTGTCAGGTAGAAAACTCCCTTGTGCCTCTAACCCCTCGCACTGGAGGTGTTACTGAGCAGATCTTCCCCCACCCACTTCTGTCCTTTGCAACCTCTGCTCCCTGCACAAGAAGAGTTTTGCCCCTCGAGGTGCAGGACTGTGGCAGTTTCAGATGCCCTGCGCTGCCCTGGCCACGTTTCCTGCTCCTTGCCAGGGAATTTCTAATATCTGGTTTGTTTTTGGAACTGCTGATCACTGAACTGTGTTGTAACATTGTCAGAGCAGTGACAGCTTGTTCCTGAGAGATAATTGTCAGCCACCAGCCTGTCATCTTCCATCTGATGTGTTCTCCCCAGTGCATCATCCCCAGTGTGTTCATCTCAACTGCTTTTGCTTTGAAATCTGTTGTTTTATTTTCGGTGACTCAGTCGTACCAGGTGTCACGTCCCACTCCCATGTGGAAGGGAGCACCCACGAGTCATAGGCACCCATGGTCACAAAGGAATGGCAGAAGCCAGAAGGGTCCAAAACACAAAGCTCACCAAGTTTCATTGGCCAGCTCCACACCTGGCGTGGCAATCGACACGTTTTGCCCCTACTTTGTAACAGTGAGAGAAATAGAAGAGTAAAATGAAGGAGGGAGGAAGAAGAGTGTGAAAGAGAGATTGGATGGGAAGGGAGATCACCAGTCCTGGCTCCAGCATTGATCCAGACAGGGGGGTCCTGGGGCACTGCCTGGGCTTTGGGGGGCACTTTTTACAGTAAGTGTTCCCCACTCTGGTATCGGGGTTCTCACCCTTCACATATACCTGAGCATGTGCAGTCTGTTCTTCTGGACCTTCCTGGAAATGGGTCGAGGGGCTTTGGGGGTCTTTTAGTGGTCTTGATCCCTCTGTACCGGACTGACCCTCAGTCAGTACAGTACAGTACAGTACAGAGGGATAGAGTACAGGGACCCTCCGTGCCCGCCCCTGGATCCCACTCCTGCTCTGGAGCTGCCTTGGTGTTGTTCGGTCACACGGACCACAGCAGGGGAGTTGGCTCCAAAACGGTGCTGCCCCATCTCTGCACTGCCCCTGCCCAGCCACATCCTGGTCTAGTCCTGGTTTGACCTTCTTGCTCCAGTGCACGTCAGCAATCTGAGGCACAGCAACGCATTTACTCCTTCCCGCCCAGGCTTCTGCACCACGGTCTTCTGCAGATTTTTATAGCTGGTCCTGGAGCGATTCAGTATTGTCAGAGACTTGGGTCACTTGATGTTTTCCCCTCCTTTTCCCAGACAAAATTTGTTGGAAAGCAGAAATCATAGAATCAAAGGAGTGTTTGGTTGGGAGGGACGTTAAAGCTCATCCCATTCCAACCCCCTGCCATGGGCAGGGACACCTTCCACTATCCCAGGTTGCTCCAAGACCTGTCCAGCCTGGCCTTGGACACTTCCAGGGACGGGGCTTATCCATTTCCTGTGGTTCAGCCCTGTACTACATTTCCTGTGACCTTTCCCCCCCCAGACACCGTGTTCATGGGTGTGCAGGTGCCCCCATCTCTCCAAAAAGCTCTCCAGGCTGTCCCACATGAATGTGCAGACCTTGTCCTGGCAGGGGAACTTGTGCGTGGGATGGTGCAGAGCACGGGGAATCTCTCTCCGTTGTCCTGCCTGTATCCCTGTACACCCCCCTTACCTAAATGTGCTGCATTTTTCCTCACCAGATGCTCATTCTTTGCTCTCTTTGTCACCTCCAAACCATTTTTGTCCCTCTCTGAGCTTGTGTTTCCTTAACTGAGCATTCCAGAGCTGTTTATAGCCATGAGGTCCCCGGTACCAGCCTGTGCCCGTCTCTCACTGCCTGGTGCCCCTCTGTTCCCCAGCCTGAGTCCCCCCTCCCGGGGGCCCTGCCATCCTGCCAGGTGAGTGTTTCTCTGCACTACCTGGGCGAGTTGAAGCCTTGAACGTCTCCCTCCCGCAGCACAGGATGTTGCTGTTGTCTGCACGTGATCAAAGCCACGTTGGCACCACGCAGTGGGGAGCAAAAGAGCCACTGCCACCATCTGAGCGAAAGCTGCCTTCTCTGCTAAAGCTGGTAAAAACAAATCCACAGGACGAGTTCACAGAGAGCAAAGCTGGCACGGCTCAGTTCCCTGAGACCTTGCAAACTCAGTGCAAAGCCCATGGCCAGGAGTGGCCGTGCCATGGGCTATGGGTTCAGTGTGCAGGACCTGTGTCACAGCTCTCAGCCAGGCTGGGGGCACAGAATCATGGCAAGATGGAAGGGTTTGGGTTGGGAGGGACCTTAAAACCCATCTGGTTCCACCCCTGCCATGGGCAGGGACAGCTCCCCGTAGAAGGAAAAAAAGTTCCAGAAAACAAAAAGCAAAAAATCCCTTCAGTCTCTGTATCAGAGGGACTCCCACCTGGCATGGGGAGGGTGTTTCCCTGAGGCTTTTGTTGATCACAGTTCCCTGGGGGAGGCTGGAAGTGGCTTCAAGGCTGTTTGAGGGGGCTGAGAGGGTGGGAATGCAGACAGAGATGGTTGGGTGCTGATCATCTTCCTGCAATCGAGGCGGTTCATGAACTGCGAGATGTGAGCGTGCCTAGAAAGTCAGTCCCACAGAATTCCACAGAATTCAAACACTCAGCTGAGTCACAACAGCTCGTTGTTATCATTAACCATAATTAGCAGGAATAAACCAGTGCCTGACAGACTGTGCTGTTGCCTTGGGCCTGAGCAGATTTGTCCCACAGATTTTGGGTTAAATTTCATTTTAATTGGTGCTTTTATGCCAGATGAGGACTGTCTGACCAGAAAGGAGAACTGGAAATGGGCCTGGGGTCCTGGTGGGTACCAGTGACCCCAAGGTCACCAGGAGGCCTCGCAGTGAGGGTGGCTGGTGGTGGATCTTCGGGGGGCTGGGGCTCTCAGGCTGTGCAGGACAGTGGTTTCCAGCAGTTCCACCCTGGTGAGGCCGTGCCTTGGCCCTGGGTCTGGCTCTCCCAGTGCAGCAGACAGTGGTGGGCTGGAGATGCTGGATGAGCTGGGGGGGTTCATTTCTGATCCCCCTGCTCTAACCTCGATGAGAGGTATTCCATCCACACTTCCTCCACCACTGAGGGCCAGGGCCTTGAACACCTGCACGTCCCACACCTGTGCTGTGCCAATCTCCAACACTGCAGTGATCAGCCTGCCCAAGATTCACAACTTTGTGAAAAATGCTTCTCCCACTGCTGACATTCTCCTGGCCAACATCTGCTGCTGGTCCCATCAAGATGAATCCCTTTGAGTACAGAGTGAAAACCGGGTCAGTCCTGGACCCCCAGAAAGCTGCAAGAAGCCAAATGTGACCCCAGAGTCACGGCATGAGCTGGGCTGGAGCTGGGGGTCTGCCACGATGGCACAAGTGGGTGGGCAGAGCCTCACAGGGGTGGTGGGGTCACACAGCTCAGAAAGACAGCAGAAATTACGTTAAAAACTGAAGGGCAAACTCATCACCTGGTGCCACCTGGAATAACTGCACAGACTTGGCCGATAAAATCCCAACTGAGAGTTGTCAGTTCTCATGAGGATCAGAGCCTCAGGCTGGGCCAGGGGAGGAAAGGGAGGTCAGGCCTTGGCAAGAGCTGCCCAGGGAGGTTTGGAGTGCCCATCCCTGGAGGTGTCCTGGACGTGGCACTCAGTGCTCTGGGCAGGGTGACAAGGCGGGCATCGGGCACAGCTTGGCCTCGCTGGGCTGGGAGGGCTTTTCCAGCCTCAGGGATTCTGTTCTACCATTCTCTGATTCTGTGGTCTTTAAGGTCCCTTCCAATCCCCACCATCCCACGGTTCCATGACTCTGTGTGTGCCATTTTCATGGTCAGATGTGGCTTTGTGCATCGCACACCTCGTGTGGTTAATTTGGAGAAATGCCCATAACCCGAGTGATGTCACCACATAAATATTTGAACCAAACATAATTTCCTCTATTGATTTCCCTCCCACAGAAACGTCTGATGGAGAATGAGGCTGTGCCTACTTTCTTTGCTAAAAAAAGAATGAATAAATACCTCAATAAAGTCTAAAATGCTGTAGCAGAGTGCTGGATATCCACCGCTATTGTGCCAGGGATATCAGCAATTTCCATCAGTTAATTAGGGAGCAGAGCCCGCAGGGATCACAGGGATCAGGCAGGGGTTATCAGTGAGAACAGCTATTCTTGTGGGCACAAAGGAGAGTTAAAGATTAACCAGCAAAGCAAATGCAGCTCCCAGAGATTGGCAGCTTTAAGGTCTGTGGGTCTCCAGAGGAGCTGACAAGGGAGGGAGGTCCCACCTCGAGGTGAGATTCCTGCCTGATGGATCATCTCAGACAGACTGGGTGAGCTGTGAGACCCACCACGAGATGGGGTTGCAGTAGGCCTGCCTGGGGTTCCCAGGCACAGCTGTAAAGGCATATCAGAGAATCATGGAATCACAGAGTTGTGAAGTGGTTTGGGTGGCAAGTGACCTTAAGGATCATCTCCTTCCACCCCTGCCATGGGCAGGGACACCTCCCACTGTCCCAGGCTGCTCCAAGCCCCAGTGTCCAGCCTGGCCTTGGACACTGCCAGGAATCCAGGGGCAGCCACAGCTGCTCTGGGCACCCTGTGCCAGGGCCTGCCCACCCTCCCAGGGAACAATTCCTTCCCAATATCCCATCCAGCCCTGCCCTCTGGCACTGGGAAGCCATTCCCCTGGGTCCTGTCACTCCAGGTTCTTGTAAATACTTTCTGTCCATCTTGGAGGTCTTTTGCAGCTTCAGTGATGCCCTGATTCTTGGGGCAGGGAGGTGGTGATATTTATACCCCCGGACCTCCCCAGGGCACATGGATCCTTTGCTGAGGCTTTGCTGAGGTTCCCCTGCAGAAGCTGGGCGGGAGAGAACTCTCTCATGGGGACTTGGCTTCTGGGCTGTCTCCCTGCTCCTGGAAAAGGAGGAATATGACAAAAGGAAGAAGAACAGAAGAAACAACCTTTCCATGAAGGTCCTGATGTGGCACCAGGAGCCTCTGGGCACATCTGGCCACGGGGCAACCTGTGTGACTCCATGGTTTCGTGGTCTCCAAAGGGGAGGTGGTTCCCCTCCTTGGTTACCTGGGGAGCCCCCATGGCAGGATGAGGCCACAGCGTGGTGGGGGCAGCTGGGACTGGAGCATCCCACATCCACATGGCCCCTCCTGCATCCGATCTGCATCCCACCTCCTTCATCCTGCACCACACATCCACATCCTGCATCTGCCTTTTCCATATCCTGCACCTGCCTCCTCATCCCGCATCCCGCGTCTGCCTGCTGCCTCTGGATTCTGCCTCTATATCCGCGTCCCCATCCCACATCCCCATCCCGCATCCCGCATCCCACATCTCCATCCTGTATCCCGCATCCCGCATCCCCATCCCATATCCCGCATCCACATCCCACAGCCCGCATCCCACATCTCCATCCTGTATCCCGCATCCCGCATCCCCATCCCATATCCCGCATCCACATCCCACAGCCCGCATCCCACATCTCCATCCTGTATCCCGCATCCCGCATCCCCATCCCATATCCCGCATCCACATCCCACAGCCCGCATCCCACATCCCACATCCACATCCCTCATCCCCATCCCGCATCCCACATCCCACATCCCGCATCCCACATCCCACATCCCACATCCCACATCTGCATCCACGTCCCCCTCCGCCCCCGCCTCGGGCCCGCAGCCCCGGCAGAGGGAAGCATCGAGCCGCGCTCCGCCGCTCGCAGCCTGCGGGGCCCGGCCCGCGCTGGGCACGTCCCGGGAAAGGGGAGGGGGATTTGCAGGATCCCGGCTCCACACCTTCCCTCTCAGGGGGCAGGACGGCACCTGGCTCTGGCCGTGCGGGTGTCCCCGGGATCCCCAGTTGTCCTCGGGGCTCTCAGTTGCACTGGGAGGGCTCACGCTCAGGCAGAGAGGCTCAGCCGAGTCTCCTGAGCACCAGCACGGGAGATGTTGCTCCAGGAGCTCGGCCCGGCGCTGCCTATCCCAGCCTGGCCACCTGCAGATCCCTGGGGAAGGGTTTGGACACAAGGGAATCCCACAGTGCTGCTCCACAGTGCCAAAGACCCAGCGGATCCTCAGCCAGAGGCTGCTTTGGGATCCAGGGGCTCTCCTGTGGATTTATGTGTCTCACTCCTCTTTGAGCCCGTGGAAGCCTTTGCCACCCACGGTGTGTCCCAGAGCTCCTTCCCAAGGGACGGGGTCTGAGGACAGCTCTGAGGGAAAGGACAGGGGGTCTCACCTGTGGACAAGGCTCTGCCAGGATCTCCTGGGCAGAGATTGTCTGGGATGTGGCACTTGGGAACACTGGCAGTGCAGGGGGTTGGAATGAGGTGGTCTTTAGGGTCCCTTTCAACACAGAGGCTGCCCCAGGAAGCTGCCACATTCCAAAGAGGAAGGAGACGGCGCTTCCTGGGCCAGCGCTGGTGCTGCCAGAGCCTCGCTCAGGGCCTGCTTGGAAGGGACTTGTGAAAAACACAAGCTCCTGGGCTCAGAGGGGATCCTGGGTGAATTTTGTGCCTTACAATCCATAGAGCTCTGTCTGAACAGCTTCGTGCTTCCCCACAGGATCCCTGTGGTGCTGTGGATCACCCTAAAGCACACTGACCCAGAAGCTCCTCAATCCCAGTGGAAGAGGCTGGGTTGGGAGCACAGGAGGAGCTTGCCTGGAGCACACCCAGCTCAGCACCCACCTCCCTGGCCTCGGGCTGGGTCAGCAGGACACTACAGCCCCAGTCCCAAGCTGGCTGGGCACCCTTGTCCAGTGGGAATGTGGGTAAAAGCCTGGCTAAGGCCAGGTTGGACAGGGCTTGGAGCAACCTGCTCTACTGGAAGGTGTCCCTGCCCATGGCAGGAGGGTAGAGATGGATGAGCTTTAAGGTCCCTTCCAACTCAGACCAGTCTGGGATTCCATGATTCTAAGGTTCTAATTATAGAATTCTAAAAATTGTAAGGAATTCTATTGATTCTGAGGAAGACTTTATCTTGCTGTGTCCCTGGGTAGGAGCAGGACATGGAACAGCAAACATGCCCCTTTCCTGAAGGGGATCTGCCCCTGCCATCAGCATTTCATGGCATTTCTGGAGAGCAGCCACTCTGCTTTGTGCCTCAGTTTCCCCGCAGGGAGCTCTGCCTGTGGCCAGCACGGGGGGAGCAGGGGAGCCAGGTAGAAGGGAACCCCTGGGAGCCATTCTCTGGGAGGAGGACAAGGTGTGAAATTCGCTCTCCTGTGGAAACAGGAAAGGTTTGGATAGCAGCTGGCACATTGCACACGCCCTCCCCCCAAGACTTGCAGCAGGGCAGCAGGAGGGAGGATGGAGAAGAGGGGCTGGCTACCAGGACACGTCCCACCATCCCTTTGGGAATGGGGCTCCCCTGAGCCTGCCACGGGCTCTGTGCCGCAGACGGAGCGGGGTCCTGAGCCCCTCACTGGCACCGGAGTGAGCAGCCCGTGCTGGGTGGTCCAGAGCCGCCCTCCTGGTTCTGCTAAGACAAATAAATAATAAATTTTAAGAGGTGGCTGTTTTCCCCTGGCTGCCACTCTGGCTCAGCAGAAATATTTTCTGCTGCGTCAGAGTCTGACTCAGCAGAAAGGGGGCCCTGCCCTGGGGCCAGGGCCTGCCTTATCAGTGCCCACAAGGCTCCTGTTTGTGCCACCCCGGTTATCGCCCGGCACAGCCCCTGGCCACGGCCAGGCTGGGGCCGGCACCGTGACTCAGCACCCTGAGCCTGTGCAAACTCATCGCACCCCTGCCCCTGGGAGAGCCCACAAACATCCCACAAACTGCAGAGAACGGGCTTGATTCCTGGGCACGGGAGTGAGATCCCTCACCTCGACCCTAATCCTGACCCTGGTCCTGATCCTGACTCTGACCCTAGCCCTGAGCCTTACCCTGCCCCTGCCCCTGGGCTCAGAGCTCCCTTTCTGCCTGGGTGTGTGAAGAGGAGCCTCAAACCCAAGTGCGCCCTGGGCTGGGGTGTGACAGGGTCTGTGGGACGTGCCCTGACCCCATCCCAGCTCAGCCCAGCACAGAAGCTGCTGTTTGGGACTCCCTGGCTCTGCCCAGTGCTCGCTGCTGGGCAGAGCTGGGCACAACGAGTGATGAACTTGAGGCCAGTCCCTGATTCACCCACGAGCCCTGGGACCACGGAGGTGCTGGATGAACCCCATGGTCTCTGCCCAGGCAGTGGGAGAGGCTCTGCCAGGGGCTGCCCCAAGGACCAGGTTCAGTGCCTCGCGTGGGGCAGGGGGAGCTTCTCTCCAGCCCCCAAACAGCCACTCAGCCTCTGCAGAGGGATTTCCTCAGGTTCCACCCCATTTTCAGAGCCCCTTTTGCTGCTGGAATAAGTGGCAGGTGACAGGTTGGGGTCAGGTCTGGAGTCAGGCCAGGTCTGCCCTCCCAAACCCAGTCCCAACACAGGAACAGCTCTGGCTCCATCCCCTGCCAGCTGTAAAGGCTGTAAAGGCAGAACAGGACCCATAAAACCTGTTCCTGACCCAGCTGGTCCCATGCCATGAGCAGGAGGAGAACAGTCCTTGCCTGAGCCCAGCAAAGCTCCTGGTGCCCCTGGAGCCATCCTGGCACACAGGAAACCTTTGGTTAGCAAGTGCCCCAGGACTGTGAGGTCCAGGACAGCTCTCGTGGTTCCCAGACAACACTGGGATTTTTGGTGGAGGTGTGTGATTAAGGGAACCTCCTGCAAAGCAGGACAGGCAGGGCCAGCTCAGCCTGTGGCAGGTGTGGTGCTGGGAGGACTGGTGGGGGCCCTCAGAGCTAACCTGGGCCTGGGACAAAGGATGCTGGCGCCTTGCTGGGGGAGAGCCAGGCCCTTCCTCCGAGGTGTCTGGGGTTTGCCTGGCTGAGGGTTGCCTGCTCTCCCCTCTCTGCTGCCAGCACAGGCACAGCCAAGCATCGTTCAGATGCTTTTCCTGCAGCACCACTCGGCTCAGTCTGTCCACGGAGCCCTGAGCTCCCTCAGAGGCCACCAGGGAGGGGAGCTCTGGGGAGGGGGAGTACAGTCTCAGGGCTACAGGAGTGGAGGGAAGGGCTCCCTGGGGAGAGTCCACTCCCATCCTCCTGGGCCCGGTGTTGGTACACGTTCTGTCCTGCTGTGAATCCTGCCTGTGGGCACCAGGCAGGGATGGAGGAGACCCTGAAACGCCATCCTGTAACAGCTCTCACCTGCCCTGAGAGAAAGACATGAGAGGAAAACTCAATGTGCCCCACGGACAGAGAAAAGAGGGCTCCAGGGAGAGCTCAGGGCCCCTTGCAGGGCCTAAAGGGGCTCCAGGAGAGCTGGAGAGGGACTGGGGACAAGGGCTGGAGGGACAGGACACAGGGAATGGTTTCCCACTGCCAGAGGGCAGGGCTGGATGGGATCTTGGGCAGGAATTGTTCCCTGGGAGGGTGGGCAGGCCCTGGCACAGGGTGCCCAGAGCAGCTGTGGCTGCCCCTGGATCCCTGGCAGTGCCCAAGGCCAGGTTGGACACTGGGGCTTGGAGCAGCCTGGGACAGTGGGAGGGGTCCCTGCCCATGGCAGGGGTGGCACTGGGGGAGTTGTAGGGTCTCTTCCAGCCCAAACCACTCCATGATTCCACAGCAGAACTGCCCACTGGTGTGACTGACGTGTGTGTGGGTGGAGATCTGTCCATCCGTCTGTCCCAGGGCCTGTGCAGCCGGACCCCAGCCCCTGCTGGGACCCTCCCCGCGTGCTCTCAGCCCGCACAGCAAGCAGCCTGTGCCATCTGGCCCGGCCTTATCTCGGGCTGCAGCGAGGGGCTCTCGGGGAGGGGCTCGGGGCTGCCGCGGGCGATAGGGGGGAGCTGGGCACGGCCAGGGCGGGGGGTCCCAGCGCCCCGGCCCCGCTGATAGCCCGGTGTGTGCGGGGGTGTGACGCCAGCCCGAGCCCTGCAGGGCCAGGACAGCTCCGCAGTGGGCACTGGTCTGGGCTGGGGTGCTGGGCACAGCTGGAAACCCCCTCAGCCCCGCTGTCCTTTCCCTCCCTTCCTACTCCCACCGACCGCATCCCTCCCTCGAGCTGTCCCCCTCCAGTGTCCCCTCCAGCCCAGGCCCGGGGGTCTGGTGGCAGCCACTGTCTGAGTCCCTCCTGTGCTGAGAGATGGAACTCCAGCGAGGTTCCATCGCGGAAAACCTCTGCCCTAAGTGAGCACGTCCTGCAGGCAGCTTGTCTGGAATAAAAATCCTGCTTTTGCCCATTTCTGGAAGGCTTTGCCTGAGTTCTTGTGGTGCGGGATAAATCAGAAGCTGTTTCACTAAAATTTAGCTTTCCCCCAGACATCCTGGCCCTTCTGCCTCACCTCGTGCCTCTCATCCCTTCTCCACACTCAGCTCTGGAGTGGCTTCAGGGCTGAGCACATCCTGGTGGGTCCCTCTGCAGGGGGACAGGGACAGGGACGGGCGAGCAGTGTCAGGGCACATCTCCTGCTGTGCCCAGGAGGCTCTTGGTGCATTTCTGCTGCATCCAGCCCCCAGCCCCCAGCAGTGTCACCTGGGACCCACATTCCAGACCCAGGTTTCCTATAAAATTAAAGCAACAGAGTGAAAGGTTCCGAGTCAGTTAAAACATGTTTGTATGAGAGGTGTTGGGATTCTTGGGGTGGTGCTGTGCAGGGCCAGAAGCTGAACACAATAGTCCTTGTAGGTCCTTTTTCAGGAGCAATTTCTCCCTGGAAAGGGAGGTCAGGCCTTGGCAGGGGCTGCCCAGGGAGGTTTGGAGTGCCCATCCCTGGAGGTGTCCTGGACGTGGCACTCAGTGCTCTGGGCAGGGTGACAAGGCGGGCATCGGGCACAGCTTGGCCTCGCTGGGCTGGGAGGGCTTTTCCAGCCTCTGGGATCCTGGGATTCTGTCCCTTCCAGCTCAGGCTATTCCATGTTTCTATGATTACATGGCATGAAGGTCAGGCCGGAGCAGCCAGAGCAAGGGGTGCTCCACACCTCTTGGAGTCAGACCTAAAAGATACCAAGGGTTAGATCTGCATCCTGAAATGAGAGAACTTTGTTAGGGGCAGAGAGGAGTTAATGTAACCTCCACTGCATTTTCCCTTACTGTTACAGCAGGGAAACAAGCTGGAATGTGTTTGTGCTGAGAGCAGAGTGCCCGGGGCTGAAGGGAACAACTCTCCATGTGGGGATGACATCCAGCTCCCTGCTCTGAAATTCCAACCTGCCTGGAATCTCCACCGTGGAGCCCCCACACCTCTGCTGTCTCTGGTGTCTCCCAGTATCCCTGCCCCTTCTAAGGAAAAAACTGCATTTCCAGAAATTCTTTTCTTCCATGCTCAGGCAACAACCAGCCCCAGCCAGAGAAAATTGTACAAATTGTGGTGATTCAGACACACTCGTTGCTGCACTTCCCTGGATTCATCACTGGCCACATCCTGGATGGGTTTAGAGCAGCTGCTCTGCCCCTTTCCCTAAATTCTGGGAGCTTCTGGCTTTGCTCTGCTCCTGAATTTGGGGCAGCCTAGAATCCCAGAATGATTTGGGTGGGGAGGGACATTAAAGTTCATCCCATTCCCACCCCTGCCATGGGCAGGGACACCTCCCACTGTCCCAGGCTGCTCCAAGCCCCAGTGTCCAGCCTGGCCTTGGGCACTGCCAGGGATCCAGGGGCAGCCACAGCTGCTCTGGGCACCCTGTGCCAAGGCCTGCCCACCCTCCCAGGGAGCAATTCCTGCCCAAGATCCCATCCAGCCCTGCCCTCTGGCACTGGGAAGCCATTCCCTGTGTCCTGGCACTCCTGGCCCTTATGCAAAGCCCCTCTCCAGTTTTTCCAGGGGTTCCTGATATCCCTGCTGCCCCAGGCACCGTTCTGAAACCACCCCTTAGTGCGTATCTGCAGCAGCACTGGGGTGGTGGGAAATTAGCTGTGGCCTCCAGGCTAATCCAAGGCACCAGTCCCAGCCTGGCCACAGCCAAATGGGCCAGTGGGGACCTGTGGGGCCAGATGGGCTGGAGCTGATACAGAAACTTCCAGCCCAGAGTGGCTGCAAAAGGCCACTGCCATGCCAGACCCTCCCCATGCAGAGGCCACAAGACCCTAATCCGATCAAGTGGCTGATTCACCGGCTGTTATTCCTTTGCTGCTGTGCCCATCTGAGGGGATTTAGAGGTTAAAGAGCTGCTGGGGGGATAAAACCTACCCCATTAATTAAATTAAATTAAAGGGATCAATACCAGAGAGCAGCATGAATTGGGCCTGTCTGAATGAAAACGATTCAGCCCCTCTTCCTCCTGTTTCCTCTGCCTTCCTCCTTCCCCTCTCAGCTCTTTATGGCCATCATTAACCATCCCTGTAAAGTCATCCTGCTCCCACACCAGTAAAACCAGACCCCGATGGGTCACAGTGTGGGGCCAGGCCTGCAGGCTTCCCACCACGAGCCACGTCTCCGCCTGTGTTCCACAGGATCCAGAAACCCAGCATTTATAAACCACATTTTAAAAATATACATTAATGCTGCAGCTAACGCTCTCCTCCAGCCTCTGTGTTTGATGTTGTCCTGCCTGTCCCAGGTTCCCCTCCTGCTGCCTCTCCCTGGGCTTTTCCCTGCTGCGGGTTCAGATGCAGCAGAAAAGCGTCATTATCTTTTCCCTTTTAAAGTTCAGCCTTGCAGAGTTGAGAATGAATCTCCTATCAGAGACGAGGCGAGTGCATTGCTAAGAACAGCCCCAGATGCAGCCTGGGTTTTAATTTCAGTGCCAGGGAATTGAGGCTGCAGAGAAGTAATAAATGCAGAGGCCACCGAGGCCGTTTATTGTCATCCCCAGCTGGGCGAGCAGCTGCCAGCCAGCGCTGCCTGCCTCACGTGAGGGGAATGTCTGCCTGGGAATTTAGGGCTGCACGTATTCCAGTCCACTCTTTGTAGCTCTGTATGATGAATTTTGACAACTTCTGGCATCTTCAGATCTCTTTAGAAGCCAGGGTGTATCATGTCTGCTCTGTAGGTGAGGAGCTCAGCCAGCACTGGGCCCCTGGCGATACCTTTATCTGCTCCACACAGCCCCACTCCCCGGGCTATCAGAGCCTGCCTGGGGCTGCTGAGAGGGCCTGGGCCTCTCCCACCATCCAGAAATGGGAAAAATTAATAATGCCTCATAGAACCCTGTGGTGAGGAGCTAAAATGTGACCACAGATGTGAATCCCCCAGCTGGATCACAGTGATGGGCTGGTGCCATTGTGTCTCCAGTGAGATCACAGAATGCCAGACTGGTTTGGGACCTTAAACCTCATCCAGTGCCACCCCTGCCCTGGGCAGGGACACCTCCCACTGTCCCAGGCTGCTCCAAGCCCCAATGTCCAGCCTGGCCTTGGACACTGCCAGGGATCCAGGGGCAGCCACAGCTGCTCTGGGCACCCTGTGCCAGGGCCTGCCCACCCTCCCAGGGAACAATTCCTGCCCAAGATCCCATCCAGCCCTGCCCTCTGGCACTGGGAAGCCCTTCCGTGTGTCCTAGTTCTGCCTGCCCATGTAAAAGGTTCCTCTCCATCCTTCTCAGATCAATGGACCAGTATCAGTCTGTAATTGGAACATCTCAGAGGTCTGGATGAGACTTCCTAAACTGCCCACAGACAGACCCACAGGCAGATTCAAAGAATCTTGGAATGGTTCGGGTTGGAACAGACCATGAAGATCACCCAGTTCCAGCTCCCTGCTGAGGGCAGGGACACCTTCTACAAGACCAGGTTGCTCCAAGCCCCATCCAGCCCGGCCTGGAACAATTCCAGTGTCCATGAATTTGTCCAGGTGCCTGGCACCTCATGCATCCTGGCTTTGCCTTCCTGAGCATGGGAGCACAGCTTCACTCGCGGCCTGGAAACCAGGAAAACACCTGTGCAGGTGACAGCCAGAGTCCAACAAAAGCCTTTAGCCAGACCTTGCCCGGGTGGAAATGGACGTGGCTGATGGGGCTGTGACACGGCAGGGTCCTGCTGGCCTTGTGCCAGGCTTTTAATGCCCAGCAGGGAGAGACCGCTGAGAGGCTCACTCTGGATACACATGGAAAGAGCAGAGGAGCCTGTTCACAGCTGCAGCCCACCCTGGCATCCCACACAGGTATTCCTGGAAACCTGGAGCTGAGGAGGCGACCTCTGCTTCACTAACAGCATCCCTGCAAGTGTCCAAGGCCAGGTCGGACAGGGCTTGGAGCAACCTGGTCTAGTGGAAGGTTCCCTGTCCATGGCAGGGGTGGAACAAGATGAGCTTTGAAGTCCTTTCCAACCCAGACAATTCCATGATTCTAAAGCACCTCTGTGAGGGGTCTGTGCCTGCTGCAGGGATGGGTGGAATGTCCATGCCTGTGGTGAACAGGCAGCCAGGGGAGAAGGAGAGGGAGATAAGAGGGTCCTGTGTCCTGAGCCGGCCTGTTAAGGGACTCAAAGGGCTTTCCTCGAAGTCCACACCTCACTGCAGAGTGACCACTGCATGGACAGCCTGCTCCCCCTGGGGACCCCTGCCCGTCCCAGCCAATGGCCCCGCCGGACGGGCCGGGGAGGGGCTGCGGGCAGGGGATAAAAGCCCCGGCGGGGTCTGGGCTCAGCTACGGGGTCTGTGTCCTCGCCCAGCCCAGCCCAGCCCAGCCCAGCCCAGCCGCCGCCATGGTGCACTGGTCAGCCGAGGAGAAGCAGCTCATCGCCAGCGTCTGGGGCAAGGTGAACGTGGAGGAATGCGGCGCCGAGGCCCTGGCCAGGTAGGCCCAGCTCCCGGAGCCCGCCCGGCTGCGCCCGCGCAGGGCAGCGGCTCCGGTCACGGAGCGTTAACGGGGCTGGGTTCCTGCTGTGTCTCTCCCCAGGCTGCTGATCGTCTACCCCTGGACCCAGAGGTTCTTTGACAACTTCGGGAACCTGTCCAGCCCCACGGCCATCATCGGCAACCCCAAGGTGCGTGCCCATGGCAAGAAGGTGCTCACCTCCTTCGGGGAAGCCATCAAGAACCTGGACAACCTGAAGGTGACCTACTCCAAGCTGTCCGAGCTGCACTGCGACAAGCTGCACGTGGACCCCGAGAACTTCAGGGTGAGCTGTCCTTGGAGCTTGACCCTCTGCCCCTCCTTCCTCAGAGCACCTCAGTGCCTGGGGGATTTCAAACAGGCATACATAACTTGTGTTTTAGTTACCAAACAGGACATGGCTGACTGGAGGGGGAGCTGGGGGAGAGGGGAAGGTTGGGAATCTAATGGTGCAGGTACTAGGCTCCGGGCTGCACAGACAGATTTGGTGACAGACAGGGAGATTCTCTAAAAGTCCGGGGGCTTGTGCAGGCATGGCTGGAGAAAAGGAGCAGGATGTTGGCCTCTGCTTCAGCCTCTGTTTGAGCCTGGCTTTGGGGATGTAGCAGGTGGACCTCACACTGACCCCCAGCTGAAGTAGGTCTGGGGTCTCACGGCAGAAAAAGAAAAGGCAGAAAAAAGTCCAGAGGCTGGAAAATGTGCGAGGAAGCAGAGGTGGAGCAGGTGGATACTCGTGCCCATGAGCAGCACAGGGCTCTTGTCCTGCACCAAGGACTCAGCTGACAGACCCTCCCTGGGCCACAGCCCCAGGACCACTGGGAGCTGGGGTCCCCTGGTCCTGGGTGCTGTGCAGGGCGAAGGGGTCCCAGCACCCTGCTGACCTGATTTCCCTCCTGCCTTCCCCTCTCCAGCTCCTGGGTGACATCCTGATCATCGTCCTGGCCGCTCACTTCACCAAGGACTTCACCCCCGCCAGCCAGGCCACGTGGCAGAAGCTGGTCGGGGTGGTGGCCCACGCCCTGGCCCACAAGTACCACTAACGCCTCGGGAGGCAGCTGTGTCTGTAACAGGCAATAAAAACCACATTTTCTGGAATTCTTTGTGCTCTGTGTCTCTGTGTCTGCCTGTGGGCCCTGGGCCTCTCCTCCTGGGATGTTTGCAAGGATATAAATCTGTAGAGATTCACTGATTAGGCAGAAATTTACCCCTCCATGGTTTGCTACTGATGTATTTTTAAGAAGTTGATCAAAAGCGTTTTCTGCATCAGTGATGAAAACTGGTGCATCCTGATCAGTTTTGATCAGTTTGAAATGTGTAAGATCCCAAGAGCAGGGGATGAGGGATGAGGGCAGCTTCCAGACAGGATGGATTAGAACCTTTTTAAACTCATTTTGGCTTAATGGAAGCACATTTTTCACTGGGATATAAGGAGTCTATGTAAGCATCTCAGTTTCAGCAAAGTTATTCCAGGAATAGCCTAAAAAGCAACAAGGAGAGACATGTTGGTGTCTCAGGATGATGAAACCCTTGTTTTGCATGATTTAGGAATAAATATTCTGCCTTTCTCCTGAAAAAGCAGGGATTTGCACTTAACCCCTCTATCCTGCACAGCCAGGCAGGCAAAGGTCCAGCCCTGCCGGCAGCACCGAGGGGCTGGGGGAAAGGAATTGGGAAAAAAGCCCAAAACCTGGATCCAGCTTCCCTGCAGCACAGCTTCTCCTTTCACCCAGCAAGTGGGCATTTTAGCAGGACTGCAGGAGGTGAGCCATCCTCACCGTCCTGTTCCAGTTCAAAGCCTTGGAATTTTCCAGCACACACGAAGCAGCCGATGGTGGGAGCACCCAGCAGCACCCCCAGGCCTGCGGGGGTGTCCAGGGCTGGGTCCCAGACCAGCACCCAGTGCGGAGGTGGGCGGTGGCCGGGCACCTCAGCAGGGACCTTTCATCTCAGCGTCCGCATCCTCCTCATTCTGTTGCTCCTCTCCTATGGACACATTCCAGGGGTGACGTGGAGCATGTCCTGCCCTCTGGCCAGCACCTGGATGGTCCCGTTGTCCTGGATTAGGGGTAGTGACAAGGGGGTGGCGCTTGTGCCGCAGAGCCAGTGTCCCACTGTCCCAGTGGCACTCGTCCCTCTCTGGTGTGACAGAGCAAAGTTACAACTGCCACCAGCCCACCTGACCCAAAAATGGGTCAGGAGAGCAGAGGAGAGCCCTGGATGCACAATATCCCTGGATCCCTGGCAGTGCCCAAGGCCAGGCTGGACACTGGGGCTTGGAGCAGCCTGGGACAGTGGGAGGTGTCCCTGCCCATGGCAGGGGTGGCACTGGATGGGCTTTAAGGTCCCTTCCATCCCAAACCTTCTGGGATTTTAAAATAGGAACAAAGGCACCCTAAGACCTGCTGGCTTAGGACACAAAGCCCTGCACATTCTGGAGAAGAGTGGAGGCTGGCCTGGCTCCAGAGCAGAGCCTGGGCACAGATGCCACTGCTGCTGATAAGGGCTCTGTAAAGCTTGGCGGGGACGCTGCCGCAATCAGGGACCAGTAAACTCTGCTTGGGGCAGAAAGGCCCTCACTGGAGCTGCCTTTGGCCCTCGTTGGGATGGTTTGTCTCCTAAAGGGAAGGTTCTTGTCCATGGAAGGGGGCAAGTGTGTGGCCAAGACTTGAGCAGCCTGGTCTAGTTGAAGGTTCCCTGCCTATGGCAGGGGGGGTGGAACGAGATGATCTTGAAGATCCCTTCCAATCCAAACCATTCCACGATCCTATGATTCCATGGGTTCAGAGATCTTCCACGCACACCAAAGGGAACAGCCAGCTGGAAAGATGCTCCAAGGAAGGGTCCTGAGCACAGTGAAATCCATCCCAGGCTGACAGCAGGGCCTAGTTTTCTGCCTGGGGACCAGCTGGGAATAAGCTGCCAGGTGTTGCTGGGGGTGCACTGGGGGAAAGGAGATCTCCCTTTGACTCTGCAGACTCAAAAGGAGCTGCAGAGATTGCCCCTGCTCAGCACACCGTGATGAGGGTTTCCCCTCCCAGCCTGTGTCCCCAGAGAGCTCCCTCAGCAGGCAGTCCCTGTGCTGGGAGCTCGAGCCCCCAAAACCTCCCAGCCAGGCTGCTGCCTCCAAAGCAGAAAGCTGGGGATTTAAAAACATACTTAAATTTAACTCTTCCTTATAAAAATGGATGAGGCAGCGGGACCCCCTGGAGAAGCACCAGGGTGAGCCCAAGGCTGGGACTGCCTGGGCTGTGCTGCCTTTGGTTTTTGCCAGGTCTCACAGGGTCCAGGAATGCTCAGAGCTGGTGCTGTCCTGGCCAGGCTCACCCTGCCAGGTGTGACCTCCTCACGGGCACTTGGGGGCTGTATCTGCCTCACTGGGAGCTTGTGTCACTGACGGTGTCGTGGGCCAGTGCCCACTGCTGCAAACAGCCTCTGGGCCAGCCCAACACAGCAACTTCCTTAAAATTTGTCCACGGCTCACTAATCTTCAAATTTAGAAGCCCTTGGAATTCTTTCTCAGGGAGTTTAAACTCATGTTTTTAGGTTAAGTCAGCTGGCAAGTGCCCCAGGGCACCAGTGCAGCTGCTGGAGAGGCTCTCTGGATGCCCAGGGAAGCTCTGGCTGCCCTGGAAGCTCCCAAGGCCAGGTTGGAGCAGCCTGGGACAGTGGGAGGTGTCCCTGCCCATGGCAGGGGTGACACTGGAGGGGCTTTAAGGTCCCTCCCAACCCAGACCAGTGTGGGATTCCATGATTCCACGTGCAAAGCACTTTGGAGGATTCAGCTGGCAGGAGGTTCCCTGGCAGGGACACACGGCCTGTGCCACCCTGGAACCCCAGAGCTGCGCTGGGGCCGCGTTGGCAGCCCCACCTGTGCTCGGGCTGCGTGTGGGGGTGAGGTGATGCTTGTCCACTCAAAGACAGAGGGGAAAGGGCCTCCTTCCCCCTTGGACAGCATCCAAACCCACTATCTTTCCCTGTGCAGCCCCGCTCCCTCCCCAGCCCCAAGCAGTGGCTCAGTGAACTGAGATTAGGCCAAGCCGTGTATAAAAATCCCTGGGGCGGCCTCGGGAGCCACGTCCTCGGCATTGTTCAGGGAAGCCCCGGGCAACCCCTGTGCTGACACCATGGTGAACTGGACAGCTGAGGAGAAGGCGCTCATCACCGGCCTCTGGGGCAAGGTCAACGTCGCCGAGTGCGGCGCCGAGGCCCTGGCCAGGTAGGTCCAGCTCCTGGGAGCCCGCTCAGCTGCACCTGGACAGGGAAACTGCTCCAGTCACGGAACATCAATGCCTCTGTGTCTGTTTGTGTCCCTCCATCTGTCCCCAGGCTGCTGATCGTCTACCCCTGGACCCAGAGGTTCTTCGCCTCCTTCGGGAACCTGTCCAGCCCCACTGCCATCCTTGGCAACCCCATGGTCCGTGCCCACGGCAAGAAGGTGCTCACCTCCTTCGGGGAAGCTGTCAAGAACCTGGACAGCATCAAGAAATCTTTTGCTCAGCTGAGCAAACTCCACTGTGACAAACTGCATGTGGACCCCGAGAACTTCAGGGTGAGCCACGCTCGGGCTCCAGCCTCAGCTGGGCAGAGGCTCCCGGGCTCTGGAGGTGCTTGGGGTCTCAGAGGGGTCTGACAGTCAGTGAGACCTCGAGGGAAACCCTGGGGCTGCCTGGGAGCCTGCGGAGGGTAGGGGCAGTGGAGGGGAGAGGACAGTCATATTTGGGGTGAACAGGGAGGGGTTCTGGGGCTGGGATCTGTGAGAGGAGGAGCCAGGCAGGCGAGGTGAGTGGGGAGAAATGCAGAGACAAATGTGACCGGCTCAGAGGAAACATCTTGGAGCAGCCAGAAGGGAAGGAGCTGAGATGGGGTTTAGAGCGAAGAGCTGAGCTTGGCTGTGACGGCATGGGTAAACCAGGAGGGAAAATAAGCACAGCCCCTTTGGCAGGAGGGTTCTGAGCCCAGGGACAGCCAGGGTGGGTAGGGATGGAAAAGGAAGGGGCAAACTCAGCAGAAGCCGAGGGAGGACACTGCACAGCAGGCAAAGGCAGGTGCTGGAGGGAGGATCCAGCACACCCGGGATCCTGGTGCATGGCAGAAACAAGCTGTGCCAGGAGCCTGGCGCCCTGCACGGGGCCGGGATAAATCTGCTCCTTGCTCTGCTGTGAGCTCCCCAGTGACCACGGTGGGACGGTGGGGAGGGAGGCGGGGGCAGCGCCAGCTGACGGCTTCTCCCTCCACTGCCAGCTCCTGGGTGACATCCTCATCATCGTCCTGGCTGCCAACTACGGCAAGGAATTCTCCCCCGCCTGCCAGGCCGCCTGGCAGAAGATGGTCCGTGTGGTGGCCCACGCGCTGGCCCACGAGTACCACTGAGCCCCCTGGGATCCTTCCTGCCTGGAGACACTCCCCAGGAATCCTGCTCGGGTTCTGCTGGGCTCTAATCACCAAATAAACACCAACTGCTCCAGCCATGAGGAGATGTCTGGTTCTTTGTGGGAATGGGGAGGGCAGGACAAGGAGGGCTGGGGAAGAGAACGCTCGCAGCCATGGGATAACATGGGCCACGATCTCGTTCATGCAAACTTGTCTAAGATGGAGAGCCCAGGGGAATGTTCAGGACAAAACCCAAATAAACACCACGAAAACCAAACAAAAACACTCTGGCACTTTTTGGAGACATCAGGTAACATTGTTTGGTTTAATGCTTTAAGACTTTCACAGAGTGAGGTGGAGTAGAACTGTACAAAAATGTGCAGTGGGAGAAAGGACAGGGAGATTTGGGCCGTCGCTTGTAACTTCCTGCATGTGGGGTTTTGTTGGTTTGGGGTTTTTCTTAAAGTTGTAATTCTTAGATTAGCAAAGGCAGAATGTAACAGAGACAGCCATCAAGACTAGGTTGGATGGGACCTGGAAAAAACCTGGGCTAGTGGAGTGGAAGGTGTCCCTGCCCATGGCAGGGGATGGGACTGGATGAGATTCAAGCCAGCCCAAGCCAGTCTGGAGTTCTGTGATTCCATGANTTGGCCAAGCCCCCTCCTGCAGTGAGAGGGAACAAACACAAACTCTTCGCTCCAAGGTCACCCAGACCCCACCAGGGCATTCCTGTGCCCCATGAGCTCCATCCCTGTCCCCTGCATCCAACCTCACCACCTTCAGCCGGGCACAGGAGCAGAAGAGCAGCCCCAGGACACCCAGCTGCCTCTCCCACCTCTCAGGAACACCACTGACCATCTGGCTGCTGAATCCCTGGGTCAGGCACTGTCTCAGGCTGCACAGCTGTGCAGATATTTTTTCTTTCTGGAAAGGGAGGTCAGGCCTTGGAAGGAGCTGCCCAGGGAGGTTTGGAGTCCCCATCCCTGGAGGTGTCCAAGGAAGGCCTGGATGTGGCACTCAGTGCTCTGGGGACAAGGTGGGGACTGGTCACAGCTGGGACTCGATGGGCTGGGAGGGCTTTTCCAGCCTCAGGGATTCTGGGATTCTGGGGGATCCAGTATGCCCAGTCTTCCCACCTCTCCTCATGCCCTGTGAGCCAACACCCTGCAAGCAGCTGGTTTGCCCTGGGTTGTAACATCTCCCTTCCAGCCTTGCCTGGCCTTTGCCAAGAGGTTCTTTGAGACAGGAGTTCCCTCTTGGCTGCAAGGCCTTGCCATGGTTTTAGCAGTGCCACCCTGAAGTTACCAAACTCTTGAAGAGCTGATGAGGAGAACCCAAGAAAGGGGAGAACCCAAAGCCTGACAGGTCCTGCAAGAAGAGGAGAAGGAGAAACTGGTGCATTAGGAAGGAGAACCCAGAAGAGCCCCAGGTCCGAGTCTCCTGCCTCAGGGGCTGGCACCGTCCAAGGGGCTCCAGGCCTGGCACCTTCCCTGGGGAGCTGCTGCGGAACTTGCAGGGAGCCGTGCGGGGCCTTTGCGTGGAGATAATGCCACCCTTCAGCAGGGCTGGAAATCAGAGACGGGGGAGGGTGGGTGGCCAGCCAAGCCCAGCGCTGGATCTGGGCACCTTGCCCTGGGGCCCCACCCTGATGTCGGGTCCCCTCCCCTGGGGTGCCAGGGCTGTGGGGCCCCCCCGGGGGCCCAGCCAATGGAGGGGTGCGCAGGGGGGAGGAGGGGCCCGGCGCCGTGCATAAAAGCGGGGACGGGCAGAGCGGCTCCCCAGCGTGCGATCCTTCGGGAGCAAGAGCCCAGACGTCTCCGAACCTGCCACAGGCAACCCTCCTGCCAACACCATGGTGCAGTGGACAGCTGAGGAGAAGGCGCTCATCACCGGCCTCTGGGGCAAGGTCAACGTCGCCGAGTGCGGCGCCGAGGCCCTGGCCAGGTAGGTCCAGCTCCTGGGAGCCCGCTCAGCTGCACCTGGACAGGGAAACCACTCCAGTCACGGGAGCCTTGATGTGACTGTGTCCATTTGTGTCTCTCCCCAGGCTGCTGATCGTCTACCCCTGGACCCAGAGGTTCTTCGCCTCCTTCGGGAACCTGTCCAGCCCCACTGCCATCCTTGGCAACCCCAAGGTGCAGGCCCATGGCAAGAAGGTGCTCACCTCCTTCGGGGATGCCGTCAAGAACCTGGACAACATCAAGAACACCTTTTCCCAGCTGTCTGAGCTGCACTGCGAGAAACTGCACGTGGACCCCGAGAACTTCAGGGTGAGCTGTGCCCCTGACTTGCCCTCCCCACTGCAGTGTCTCCCTGAACCCTGATCCCCACCAGGAGAGGGATTTACCCTGACAGGGCAGGGCAGGAGGAAGAGGGGCTGGTGGTTGGCACGAGGGGGAGATGCAGAGGCACGGAGAGGGAAGGGACCCTGTGTGCCTGGTGACAAGGCACTGCACAGGCTGAGAGGTGACAGGGGCCGTGGAGGGGGCGAGTGAGGGCGGACGGGGGACGGGAAGGGGAGGACGTGGCTTCCGAGTGGGAGTGGAGGGGGAGAACAAAGCGAAAGCCGGAGTTGGCTCAAAACTCGAGGAGTTTTGAGCCGAGGGGGAAGAGAAGGAGCAAGAGCAAAGCTTGGCACAGAGGAGAACACCCAGAGATGAGTGAGGAGCAGGAGATGGCGGCTGGGTGCCAAACGCAAAAGAGGATCTATAGAGAGAAAACTTTGGCTGAGAGTATCTCAGTGGGGAATTAGCCCCAACGTCTGTCCCCAGGCTGGGGCTGGCAGAGATCCCCCTATGTCAGCATGAGCTCTTTGTTTGTGCAAGGGTGCTCTGCGGGGCCAAGCGCCAGCTCCTGCTATGCTGGGAGCTCGGCTGGGTCTTCTGCTTGGGAGAAACCACCCAAAAAAGCCAGAAGGGACAAAGAAAAATTTAATCAAAAAATATTGTGGAGAATTTTTTGTTACTCTTCCTATATGGTAGCAGAACCTGAACCTTCAGAGTAAGAGCAGAGACCAAATTCAAGGTGCATCTTAAAAAGGAGGTGGGGGAGGTTTTCAAGAGTACAGGTTTCCTGGAGGCTTCCCTGGGTGCAATGTGAGTGCTTGTGTGGGCATGTACAGGGCATTGCTAACCTGGGGGTGCTCTTGTCCCCACAGCTCCTGGGTGACATCCTCATCATCGTCATGGCCGCCCACTTCGGCAAGGATTTCTCTCCCGACTGCCAGGCTGCCTGGCAGAAGCTGGTGCGTGTGGTTGCCCATGCCCTGGCCCGCAAGTACCACTAAAGAGCTGCAGGAACGCCCCGGCAGCACCCTCGGTGTCCTGCACCCGCTGCCGTGCCGGAGGCAACAGCTTCTAACAGCCAAATAAAGCTCATCCTGTGAAGTCTCCACTGCGTCTGTGTGTGCCTGAGGGCCGGGAGGGCTTGGGGGCACAGCTGGGCTGGGCTGCCAGCTCGAGCAGGGTCCCAGGAAATACCCCCTGCCTTCGTTCTGGGTGGTTTTGGTGGTTTGTGTGGGACTTGCCTCTGGGAACTGTATTTCAGGATATCGGGTTGCTGAAGTCCCGCCACCCCCGGGGTTACACACCGGGGACTTTGCACGGAGGAACTACTCAGAATTTTACTGTAAAACCTGCATGTCTCTCCTAGACAAGGGAAATTGAGAGGATTCGTATTTTTCTGGGGGGAGGATGAACAAATTGGAGTCTTTAATCTACCCTGGCTCATCCCTGGCATAAAACCTGCCCGAAATCAGCTGAGTCACGCAGGCCCAGCAGCCAGCTGGGTGGGGGCAGGTTTCAGATAAACATTTTGCTATCAAGGCCTGTCCAGACTTTGTTTATTCACATCCCTCCCACCCTGCGCTGCTCACTCTGCAATTTGGGGGGGGGGCGATCCTGCCAAGAGCAGCGACTTAATTTCCTGGATGCGAGTTTTGGGTGGGTTTAGGTGTCTGCAGAGCAGGACTCCTTCGGGTAGGGCTTGTTCTTGGCATGGGAAGCACATCTGAACAGAGCATGATGCAGCAAAAGCGATGCTTGGCTGAAAGGACGTGCTCATTTCTAAGGGAAAAAACTGGGCAAAGCTATTTATCCCAGGATTTCTGACACCCAGTTTGCACTGGGTTCTGTCTCTGCCCCGCCCACATCTCTGGGCACTCCACTGCCTGCCCCTGACCCACAGGAGGGTGGTAGAAGTCCCCATGATCCATAAATGCCCTTTCTCAGTCATGTCACCCAAAGAAAGAGGCATTTTGTTCCTGGTATCAAGGTACACACTGAGAAGGAGAGAAGATGATTAGCATCAAGTCCCAAAGGGTTTTTCTCCCTGCAGGGAGACTGGGCAGGCACAGAGACACCAAACCCCCAAATTCTACATGACTTTTCACAGGCTTCCTGACAGATATTAAGTTTCCTACGAACGTGGTTGTTCAAGGGCCTCAGGCAGGAAGGAGTGAGCGGTTTGAACAAGCCGGTCTCCTCCCGCAAGCGAGCTGTCTGGGGGCAGGAAGGACAACACAGCTGGAGAGGGACTGGGGACAAGGCATGGAGGGACAGGACACAGGGAATGGCTTCCCAGGGCCAGAGGGCAGGGATTTAGATGGGATCTTGGGCAGGAATTGTTCCCTGGGAGGGTGGGCAGGCCCTGGCACAGGGTGCCCAGAGCAGCTGTGGCTGCCCCTGGATCCCTGGCAGTGCCCTAGGCCAGGCTGGACGGGGCTGGGAGCAGCCTGGGACAGTGGGAGGTGTCCCTGCCCATGGCTGGGGATGGAAAGGGATGGGCTTTAAGGTCCCTCCATCCCCACCTGTTCTATCATTCCATGATCCTACAACCCGAGCAGACCTCCAGGGTTCTGGCATTCCCTGCACCTGGTGAGACATGGCAGGGTGGGAACAGTCTCACTGGTGCTGCCTCGAGGCTTCATTCCCACCTCCATTCCCAGCTGGGGGTGACACCCTGCTCCAGGTGCCCCCAGCACACACATCCTGTGGGATGTGCTCTCCCAATGCTGCTTTTCCTGCTCCCATTCCATGATGTCAGAACATCCCTGTGGGTGCCAGCACCCCTTGGGTGGTGCCCAGTGCAGCACTGGCAGAACCCAGGCCCTGGTGGGGCTGATAAGGGGGTGCAGGAGGGTGGGCACTGGTGGTAGCCTTGCAGCCTTTTCCCTGCATATTCCCTCTTCCTGCCTGTGCCAGGCTGAGCTCAACTTGATTTGTCATCGTGGTCCAGCCCCCAGCTGTGCGGACTGGATTTTCTGGAGAAAAGCCAAATAAATGTAAGCAAGTGTAATGAAGATTATTCACTCCTATTCCACTAAAAAAAAAGTCTACAGCTAGAGTGGGGAAAAGATATTGTCAGGCTGGAGACCTCCCTTGCTATTTTCTTTCTTTTAATTGCTTTTCCTGCCACATTTTCAGTGCAGAAGACACTTAGCAGGAGATGGTCCCTGGAGGAAGTGCCGATGCCTGCGAGGAGCTGGGTTAGCCCTGCGGCTCTGCTGCAGCCTGGTCACCCCCTCACCTGTCCCCAGCCTGGCAGGACCCAGCAGCTCTTCCTTAGCCCAGTCCAAGTCCTCTGGAAAACAACAGGAAAACAGTGCATTGGCCCTGGCACCTGGGGATCAGGATCAAAACCCCTGTGCTGATTTCAGCAAGAACTATGTTTCTTGGGGGTTTATGTGGAAAACAAAAGAGGAAATCTCCCCAGGGCACTACTCCTGGTGAGGGTGCTTCACCCTGGTATGCTCCAGGGCGTGTCAGGGGAATCCAAACAACCCCTCCAGGAGAGCCTGGCCTGGCTGAACGTGGCAGGGGAATGTGGAACTTGACAAGTTCAGAAGGGGCAGGCCCTGGGCTCCCTTCACAATCTGGACATCCCTGAGCTGAGCTTTTGTTGTTTTTAGAGCCCATAGCAGAACCTGCAGCAACAAACCTCGTGTTCCAGGCCCGTTTCACCGCTCTTTATGGATGTGGCTGGGAGCAGGAATGGGCTGATCCTGTTTGGCCCCTGCTCCCTGCCCACAGCACTGTCATGTCTGAGGAGACAGCATCTGGGGGGGCCTCACACACGGATGAGCTTCAGGGTCCTTCCAGCCCAAACCTTTCTGAGACTCTGTCTTAGAATATCTTGAACTGGAAAGGACCAACCACGATAATTGAAGAGCAGCTCAGAAGCTGGACTCCAAAGTCCTGCTATGATTCTTCCTGCTCCGAACAGCACAAATCAAACAGGTCAAGTTCTGTTGCAGGAGGAGGATGAGGGGGTTAATGCAGACCTCAGCTGCAGAGCCTGAGCGGCCCCTGAGCAGCTCCAGCACAGCTCCTGGTGGTGCAAGGACACCCAAGCCCCTGGGCAGGGCAGGGCAGGGCCCTGCAGGGTTTGCTGGGGGCAAACCCCTCTGCGTGGCTCTGCCACGGGCTGTATTTTGGCCCCAACATTCATCATTTCACCAATGCCGGGCACAGCCCAGCGTTCAAAGAGCTGAGGCACAAGGCCCACAGGCCCACAGGTCACAGCCCTGAGCCCCTGCCCACGGCCAGCGGTGAGGGACCTTTGCTGGGGCTCCTGCAGCCCTTTCCCTGCAGGGGGCCCACGCTGGAAGGTGGAAGAACTGTCCTCACCCAGGGGAAGGGATGAAGTTCTGGAGCTCAGGATAACCACAGGCCCCTTCTGGGGTGCCACGCCCTGGCCATGCCCTCCTGCCCCCCTCGTGCTCCCCCGGGACCCCCGCCCGTCCCAGCCAATGGCCCCGCCGGACGGGCCGGGGAGGGGCTGCGGGCAGGGGATAAAAGCCCCGGCGGGGTCTGGGCTCAGCTACGGGGTCTGTGTCCTCCTGCAGCCCAGCCCAGCCCAGCCCAGCCCAGCCGCCGCCATGGTGCACTGGTCAGCCGAGGAGAAGCAGCTCATCGCCAGCGTCTGGGGCAAGGTGAACGTGGAGGAATGCGGCGCCGAGGCCCTGGCCAGGTAGGCCCAGCTCCCGGAGCCCGCCCGGCTGCGCCCGCGCAGGGCAGCGGCTCCGGTCACGGAGCGTTAACGGGGCTGGGTTCCTGCTGTGTCTCTCCCCAGGCTGCTGATCGTCTACCCCTGGACCCAGAGGTTCTTTGACAACTTCGGGAACCTGTCCAGCCCCACGGCCATCATCGGCAACCCCAAGGTGCGTGCCCATGGCAAGAAGGTGCTCACCTCCTTCGGGGAAGCCATCAAGAACCTGGACAACATCAAGGGCACCTACTCCAAGCTGTCCGAGCTGCACTGCGAGAAACTGCACGTGGACCCCGAGAACTTCAGGGTGAGCTGTGTCTGCAGTCCCAGCCCTCCCCTGGGCTGTGTGGGGAGAGCCAGGCTTTGCTGCTGCTCTGTCCAGGGACACTTCTTGGGCTGGTGGGGGAAGAATCTCTGTGTAATACCCAAGAGAGGTGATGGTTTGTACAAGGGTCTTTGCAAGAGTGTCTGTGACTTTCTCCCTAAAAAGTCCCATTTTTGGTGCCAGCACAGCACTAGGGAGGGGAAGGTAGGGAGAGGTGGTTGCCTGGAGGAGATCGGGCTGGGGAAGGACCCCAGGGCAAGGTGCAGCCTGGGCTGGAGGAGTCGGAGCAGAGGGAAGCTCAGCAGAGCATTTCAGGAACTCCGAGCTCCCACAGCAAGATAGGCAGAACCATGGAACAGGGTCCTGCCTTGCCCAGCACCGGGCGTGGGACACTCCCCCCTTCTCCGACACTTTTAACTAAAAATGGATCATTCTCATCATTAATGTCTAAAGACAAAAAGAAAAAAAAATAGTGTTTTTCAGGGTGAGTCTCAGGCCAAATCCAAATGTTTTAGCATTCCAAAAATGGGGAAATAGTGCAAGGTTCTTTCTTTCTGGTTTTGTTTTATTTTGTTTAATTTAAAATAATGAAACAAATGTTGTTTTCCCAAACCCCAGAGCTTTCTGTGGAAAGACTGAGGATTCTGTTGCCTCAGGGGACAGGGAGTGAGCCATGCCCACTCACAGGCCAGGGGCTGAGGAGGAAAAGGAGGAGTGTGCAGTGTGTGAGATCCTTTCAGGAGGCCAAGTCTGCCTCAGGGAGAGGTCGGGGAAGGAAAGGTGTGGGCTGCAGGTGGTGTCTGGGGGGGACAGGAAGGAGAGGGACTGGGGAGGGGGAAAATCGGCAGCAGGAAATCCAGGGAGACGTAAAGGAGGAGCTGTTTGGAGCCAAAGGCACCGCAGGAGGGTGGTGGGGGGGGCTCCACTGACCGCAGAGCCTTGGTGGCAGCGGGTCTGAGCTCCCTGCTCAGCTCTGACTGACCAGCAGCTCCCAGCAGCACTGACCTGACCCTCACCCTCCTCCTTTCTCCTCCAGCTCCTTGGAGACATCCTTGTCATCGTCCTGGCTTCCCACTTCGGCAGGGACTTCACCCCTGCGTGCCAGTTCGCCTGGCAGAAGCTCGTGGGTGTCGTGGCTCATGCCCTGGCCCGCAAGTACCACTGAGCGCCCCGGGCAGGGCAGGAGCCCCGGCCCACCGCCAGCCCCCGAGCGTGGGGAGCTGCCCTCTGGGAGCCCCTGACCACCAAATAAACCTGCACCGGCTCACCTGCAGCGTGTCCCCGTGTCCGTGCTGGGGAGGAGGGCCGGGGCTGTCCTGGGGACGCGGTGCCACCCGCGTGGGGGATTCCCACACTGCCCAGCCCTGCCGTGCTCTCCATGAGCCAGAGCTGCCAGGGCAGGTGCCAGAGGGAAGCTCGGGGGGGCGGCTGGCACCTGGGTGGGCAGTGGGAACGGGGGGATTGCAAAGGGAATCGGGGAGTCATGGGATATCCTGAGGGGTTGGGACCCATGAGAATTGTCATGTCCAACTGCTGGCTGTGCACAGAACAACCCCAAAATCCTGCCACGTGCCTGAGAGCGTTGTCCCAATCTGTTCTCCCAGCTCTGCAGTAACGTGGGCTAAGGTGAAGCCAGCAGTATCCGGAGCACACAATTCCCTCATGAAGGTGCTGCTGCCCTCAGGGAACTGGTACCTGCTGTGCCCATCCCTAGGCGTGGGGATGCACCAACTCCTGTGAGAGCACCTGATCCAGGAGAAAGTCTGAACTCAGACCCCTGGGAGGTTCAGAAGATGTTGGAGAGGGACTGGGGACAAGGCATAGAGGGACAGGACACAGGGAATGGCTTCCCAGTGCCAGAGGGCAGGGCTGGATGGGATATTGGGAAGGAATTGTTCCCTGGGAGGGTGGACAGGCCCTGGCACAGGGTGCCCAGAGCAGCTGTGGCTGCCCCTGGATCCCTGGCAATGCCCAAGGCCAGGCTGGACACTGGGGCTTGGAGCAGCCTGGGACAGTGGGAGGTGTCCCTGCCCATGGCAGGGGTGGCACTGGATGGGCTGTGAGGTCCCTCCCCACCCAAAGCAGTCTGGGATTTTCATGGTGGGCTCCAGGAGGGGAGGTGCCATCCCCCAGTGCCTGAGGAATCACAAGCACATATCACAACTGTGATTTCTGTAATTTAACACTATTTCCCAATGCCTTTTCCTGCCCATTTTGCCAAAGAGCAATCCTCCTCTCCTGAAATCTGCTCAGTCATTACTCTCTGCTGTTGTTGTAGACGTTCCCTTCCTTTCTTTCCCAAGCAGCACCATGTGCAGCTCATTCATCAAAGTTTTGTGATGCTGTGAGAGAACAATCCATCATCCTGCTGGGGTGAACTTGCCACCATTCCAGAGCTGCATGATGCAATTCAGAGGGACTCCGGAGTTTTCCATCTTTTCTAAACCACGCCTGAACCAAATCTGTGCTGATTGCAACTCCCAGCATCCTTTAAGGAATTTATTCAAATGTTAGTCAGGAGCAGGGGAACCAGCGGACTATCAGGTGTAATTATTTTTATCTGGCCTTATCCCCACACTTATCAACATTGCAGGAGCAGAAAAAGTCCCCAGTTCACTTCTCAGCACAAGCCAAAAGTACTCTTTAAGCAGCTCTGTGCTGCCCCTGCCGGGGTTATTCATCGTGTATTTATAGGCACGATTTTACACCTCTCAAGGGAATTCTGTCAGGAGTGGCAGCATCATGGAGCATTTCAGGAGCCCGAGCTGGTGGGGTTGGAATGCAGTCACCTCATCAGCTGCCCCTGGGACGTGTCTGCTGTGTTTGACACTGCTGGAAGGAGGGGGACTGACCGGGTACTTGCTCTGATGCTTAAAAGATGCTTCATTGCTTTGGAGAGGTAAAGAAAGATGTTGTTTCCTCCAGGAAGCACAGTGGAAATTCCCAACTTGCCCGAAGGATCCGTGCTCCTGCAGTGACTGTTCCAGGCAGTTTGTGATGCCGTGTGTTACGTCACAGGGATATTTGGACAGAAAATCTCTCTGCCTGTGGCACAAAGGGATCCTTGCAGATTTCCTCGGATGGGCTTAATCCATGTGGCCAAAGCAACAGGTGAGACTGCAGGGGTGGGACCAGCCCGCCTGGCTCCTTTCCGTGAGCCCCTCGTGCAAGGGCTGGCTGGGAACAGGATCACGGCTTTTTCCTGTCACTGCCACAATCTGATGTCATGGCAACTGCAGCAGCGCTGCAAAGCCCCTCAGAAATAGCATGGGGATGTTAAAAGGTTTTTGATCCCTTGGTGACTTTGGAGAAAGGAAGGTTGGAAACCCCAGAGGGACTTGTCAGAGCTGATCTGCCTCATCTTTCCTTTGTTCCGCCCCCCTGCCTCCCCCCCTCTGTCAGCGCCCTTCGAGCCCAATTCTCTGCAGCAGGGAACCAGACACGTGCAGGAGTCACATTTCTGAGCTGCTGCCGAGTTTCTCTTTCCTACCCCAAACTCTGACCTGAACTGCAGGCGTCCCCACTGCCTGGCACAAAGCGACCTCCGAGTCAGACCCTGCTGCTGCCTGGCTTTGTTGGCAGCGTTTTTACCACGTCTCCCTCAATCCTTCTTTGCCCAGGCCAGGTGACGGCTGCCGTGCAGACAGGTCACCCCGCTCCTCCTTCTCCTCAGCCCTTCCCCAGCCCTCTCTCCCCAAAGTTTTGCCATTGGAAAACGTGAATCCTGTCAAGCACACGGAGAAGGGGGCGTGAGGCTCCTGTCCTAAAGACTGACCAGAACCCCGGAATCACTGAAGCTGGAAAAGCCCTCCAAGATGACAGAGCCCAACCTGGGATGATCCCCGCCTGGTCAGCCGTGCTGAGCATGGAGAGGGTGCCCCAGCTCCTCCGGACTCAGCGGGAGCCCGGCAGGTGGTGCCGGGAAGCACAGCCCAGCAGGGCTTGTGCTGCCCACAGGCTCTTCCATCGGGGCGGGAGCTGAGCACCCTTGGGCAGGAACGCCCGCTGCTCCCGCTCAGCTCGGCAGCTCTGTGCGAGCTCAGCCTGCCCTGTGCGCGCCCAGCGCTGCTGTGTCCCTCAGGGGCAGCACAGGGGCCGTGGGAGGAGCGGGTGGGAGCACCCCTGCCCGTGTCTCGCTGGGCAGCAGTCCGGCTGAGCGGCCTCCTGGGTGGGCACGGGGCAGGGTGCCCGCCCTGCGGGGCAGCCCCGCGGGGGAGGGTGTGACTTGTCCCAGTTTTTACCCATTTTTACCAAGACCAGAACAGTGGGTGACGCACAGAGTGAATAAATCCATCTAATTATTTTTGTGGGATGATGCAGAGGATGAGGATGCACTGCACGTCCGAGTTGGCACACCCAGATTCGAACACTTAAATCTGTATTTTCATGTTGAAGGCCATAGAGCACGCTGGAAAGCTGCCTGCTAATTTAACTTATCAGGCTAATTACTGAGCTGCTGAAGTGAAGAACGGAGGTGCAGATGTCTGGAGCTTTGTCTGAGATGTGGGGCAGTTGAAAATACACCAATTCCATTTCTCATGGCATGCTGATGAATTTAGTCCTCAATTAAACAATGCCAAGTTCCCTGTTTACATAGACAGATTGAGTGTGAATTCCTTGAATGCTGGGGGCTGGAAAAGTTTAACTTCTCCCACATCAGCCCCTAAAAAGAGCAGTGGGCAAGTCAGGAACTCATTAGTGTCAGCTTGAGGGGCATTTTATAACTTGCTTTTAATTTTTTCCTTACAAGCCCAAAGGCATTCAAAGCTTGAGCCCTTGAAGCATCTCTTTTCTGTTATGATTTGTATTCCACAGAGCACAGCGTTTCCTGAGGAGTCTGTGGGCTGGGTGGGAAGCCCTGGGCTGACAGTTCTGTAGGAGAGATGAGTGCTGGATTTGTGCACATGTTGCCTGATTTTCCTCACAGCTGTAGCTGCAATACCAACATTCCTGATAAGAATTATAGTTGCTGTGTATTTTCCTAATAAATATCGACTGAAATGCCTGGCACTGGGACCAGCTGGGGTTGCAGCAATGGCAGCAGCAACTGGAATAGTGAATAAACTCGGAAATTAAAGGAAACAAAAGGTTCTGGGTTTGCCAGTGGCTTAGACCTGTAGGAGTGACCTGTGCCCTCGGGGGCCAGCGTGGGTGACAGATAAATTCTGGTAATTGCTGCTGTTTCTGTGGCTCCTGGGAGCACAGTTCCACAGAGCCAGGTGCTGCACAGACACAAAGCAGGGAGACAACTGCAGCCTTTTCCCCTTTGCCTTCCACTGAAGGGTGGTAAGAGATAGCAAAGGCTGCAGGTGGGGGACAGGAGGACCAGTAGAATCATGGAATGGTTTGGGTTGGGAGGGACCTTAAAGCTCCTCTTGTTCCACGCTGTGCCACGGGCAGGGACATGCTGTGGGCTCTGTGTGACAGTGGCTCCAGCTGCAGGGACCCCCACAGGCATGGATGTCCCAAATCCCACGACGAAATGCTTCTAATGAAATCCCTTTTTAGGGGGAATGGAGGCAACTGGGACTGCTCTAGGACTCGTTTTGCTCTGCACTGTCACCAGTGAGTGCATGGAGGGCAGGGGGAACGCCCAGAGCTTGCACAGGACACCAGGGCAGGCAGCGGGCTGGTAACAAGTGCCCTGTGTGTTGTTACAGGGCTGTTAAAACCCCGGTCCCACATGGCAGATGTGCTTCCTTCTGCTGCAACAAGCTTTGTACAGCCCCAACACACGCAGAGCCCCCTGAGACCTGTGACACCCGGCTGTGACAGGGCACCACTGGGATCATGAGTCCCACCCGAGGCAGTCTGGCTCTCGCTGGGCAGTGGTGGGTGTGTGTGATGGGAGGGACGATGGGGGAAACCCCATGAAAATGGCATGAAAATGGCATGAAAATGTCAAACCCGGCGCTCAGCCCCAAAACCCTCGGCAGGGTCTCAGCCTGACGAAGACAGTGTCTGGTTTTTGGGTCACATCAGTGAAATCCTATCAGGCAAAGCACTGAAGAGCAATCAGTGCTTGGTCTGACCAGGAATGTTCAAGGTACATTTTGCTATTTTCTGTGTACTCTCAGCAAATACCCCTTGGGTGCTGATGTCCCCCTTTAGGCTTCCCGGGTTGTTCTCAGCAATGACAGCTTCATGTAAGGGAAAGAGGGCACCAGGATTTATTTTGGCTGTTCCTGGCCCCTCCTGGGGGGTGGATGCTGCACAGTGAGGAAGCAGCACCCAGCACTGGCAGCGATAATTTTGGTCTCTTTTCAGGGCACGGCACTGCTTTGACTCTGTTTTCTAACCTCATGCCAAAGCAATCCCGTTCAAATACATGGAAATCAAAGCAGAGGGAGGTATGGGGAGAAGACAGGATATTCTGGGGTGAAATCCAGAGTGCCCATCCCTGGAAGTGCCCGAGGCCAGGCTGGACGGGGCTCGGAGCCGCCTGGTCTGGTGGAAGGTGTCCCTGTCCTTTCCAAGCCAAACTGTTCTGTGGTTCTACAAAAGCAGCCCCAGCTCCCTGCTTTAGGGTGAGCTGAGCCACTGCTCCAGGCTCTGGCTGGAATAGATCTCCTGGGCTTGGGGTCGGGAGGGAGCTCACTGCGCCTTGCTCTGGCTTTTCCAGGCCTGGTAGCAGAGCAAGAGGAGGAGCCCCATGCACGTACCAGGACCTGGGCTCGGACATCACCCTGTGACCCCTCACCGGGAGACCTGAGTGTGGATTCAGCGCTTTGTGGAGGAGATCCCTGAATCCCTTCTGTGCGGGTGCTGCAGAGCACATCCCCTCTGCTGGCTGGGAGCCTCATCCTCATTTTAGATCCATTTTTGTCGCTATTATTATTATTATTATCTTAAATCATTTGCACCTCTATTTTCCTTCTTTCTGTGAGTAAATCTCAGGCTTGATGATCTTTCCCTTCTCTAAAAATAACCTTGGCAGCAGAGGCCTGAGGGAAGTGCCTTTGTGCCAGGCAGTTCCTGCATCTCAGAGCCGAGCACAGCTGAGAGCCCGGGCAGTGCAGCAACGCTTTGCCAAGCACCCAGCAGCTTGTGGGTGCCAAAAAGCAGCACTGTGAACATCTGCCGGCCCACGGGTGGCAGATTTTGGACTGTGATGTGCCTGTATGTACAAACTGGAGTGCTGTTTTCCAGCATGAATGATGTCAACAGTAACCACATCACCCTCTCCTGGAGGGGAGAGCTCTGGCAGCTCCCTGTGCTGCCCAGGAGCTACTTCAGTATGCTGGGAAGAGGAGATTTCAGTCCTTCTTACCCACCTGGCCAAGCTGAAACATGGGCAAGAATTGTCCTTCCTTACAGGTTTCTGGCCCCTCACGTGGGTACAGGTCCCTGCTTTGTAGGGAACAGACTGTCACGGGGTTGTCAGGACCCATCGATCACATCACAGCACATCTGGCACTGCCAAAGGCAGTTTGTGTTGCCCCTGGCCTGCCCTGGCTGGATAAATGGTGTGTACAGCTCCCACTGACAAGAAAAAAGGGTCTGAGGGCAACAAGCTCTTCATGACATGGGCACCCTCCCCTTAAAACTGATAATCACTGCAAACTACAGCAGCACTGTCACACTGACCTGGTATTTAGAGCTGACATGTAAAAAGCAGCCCAGAAAAGCCCAGATCACTTTGCCTTAAATGCGAATATTGAAATGGATATTTCTGTATCCATACCCAAACAGGAGCTGCCTGAGCATCTTCCCTCCAGGCTGCCAGTGAACATTTTCATATCCCCCTCCACAGGTCCCCCAGGACTCCCAGGCTCACTTGGTGCTTCTTCTCTTCCTTTTTTTGGCTGCCCTGCTGTGCCAAAGGGGACGATGCAAGCATGCCCCTAAGGGGGAATCCCAGTGTCCAGCGGGAGCTGCTGTGGGGTTGCCTTGGGCTGGCACCAGGAGCTAAATAGGGCTGGGAATGGTGTCAAAGCAGGATGGGAACGTGGTGTTGGTTTATTGCCTCAACAAGGGAGCTCGGGCAGGAGGAAACTTTCCTGGGAGACCTCTGTGGGGTCAAGAAGGAGAGAATGCACCAAGAGGAGAGAGCGATGGTGCAGGATGGGGGAGAGCTGGAGAGGGACTTGGGCTAAGGGCCAGGAGTGCCAGGACAAGGGGAATGGCTTCCCAGTGCCAGAGGGCAGGGCTGGATGGGATATTGGGCAGGAATTGTTCCCTGGGAGGGTGGGCAGGCCCTGGCACAGGGTGCCCAGAGCAGCTGTGGCTGCCCCTGGATCCCTGGCAGTGCCCAAGGCCAGGCTGGACACTGGGGCTGGGAGCAGCCTGGGACAGTGGGAGATGTCCCTGCCCAGGGCAGGGGTGGCCCTGGATGGCACTGCCTCCTCTGGCCTCTCTCCAGCAGCTGCATGTCCCTCCTGTGCTGGCGCAGGGCTGGGGCAGCTGTGCAGGTGGGGTCTCACCTGAGCGGGGTGGGGTGTGTGCAGCCCAGCCCCGTAAGCGATGCTCTCCCCGTGCCAGGTCGCTCCAAAGCACGGCAGCACTGAGGATTCCTGGTCTCTGTGGAAGGCTTTGTGTTTACACAGCACTTCTGGAATCTGCTGGTGCAGGATTGTTGTCGTTTTTGCCTTCTTTACAAAAACAAGGTTAATGCTTGAAACTGAATTCTACCCATGTCCTTCTACAAGGATGGTCACCATTCCCATCTGAGCACCTTCCCATGGAATAACGGAGTCACTGAGGTTGGAAGAAACCTTTAAAGTCATTGAGTCCAACCATAAACATAAGATTGCCAAGGCCACCACAAACCCATACCCCCAAGTGCCACTTCTACAGGGCTTTTAAATGCCATCACACAGTCCAGGAACACTCTTTGTAAGATGAAATCTGCTGCAGGAAGGTCTTTCAGAACTACTCAGCCTTACAGTGAAAATAATTAGTCAGGAGAGGATTTTTTTTAGCAGTGAAAGGATTTTAGCAGTGAGGAGTTTAACTCCTGGGAGAGGTGAACTCTGCATTCCCAGTGCTGTAGAAGTCAGACTGAGTGTTTTTATGCCAGGTTTCATCACACAATGGGTGAAACCTCCTGGACAGTGATAACAAAGGAGAGAATCAAGTGATTTCTGCAAGAATTGTTCTCTTAAACTCCAGGTAGGGAGGGAGGTTCCTCCCTGAACTGTCCCAGTGTTATCTCTCGTTCAGTTTACCTGCAGCTGCAGTAAATTTTGAGCACAGTTTGAGGCACGCACAGAATCACAAAGGTTGGAAAAGACCTTTAGGATGATCGAGTCGAGCCCATCTGGGTCAGGTTCCCCTGTGCTGGAAGAGGATGACCACCCTGTCCCAGAGCTTCTTTGTTCTCATGCCGTACACGATGGGGTTCAGTGCGGGGGGCACGAGCAGGTACAGGTTGGCCACCATGATGTGGATGGGGAGAGGGACGCCGTGCCCAAAGTGGTAGGCGAAGCCCGTGAAGAGGGCAGGGGTGTAAAAGGCCAGCATGACACAGACGTGGGACGTGCAAGTGCTGAAGGCTTTCAGCCGGGCCTCTCTGGACGGCAGCCTGGTCACCACGCGCAGGATCATGGCGTAGGACACGGAGATCAGCACCAGGTCCATCCCTGTCACCAGGAAAGCCCCAAAGAGGCCGTAAATGACACTGGCCCTGCTGTCCCCGCAGGCCAGCTTCAACACGGCCATGTACTCGCAGTAGGAGTGGGCGATGACGTGGTGCTGGCAGAAGTCTCTCTGGTGGACCAGGAAGCACGTGGGGCTCACCAGGAGCACCCCCCGCACCAGCACCAGGTTCACCAGGGCCACCACCACGGACTCTGAGAAGATGCTGGAGTGCCTCAGCGGGCAGCAAATGGCCACGAGGCGATCCAAGGCCATGGCTGTGAGCACGCCCGACTCCACCGTGGCAAAGAAGTGGATGAAGAACATCTGAGTGAGGCAGGAGGAAAACCCAATCTCCCCGAAGCCCAGCCAGAAGATGCTGAGCATTTTGGGTAGTGTGGAGGTGGACAGGACCAGGTCAGTGAAGGCCAGCATGGCCAGGAAGAGGAACATGGGCTCGTGCAGGCTGGGCTCTGCCTTGATGATGAGGAGAAGGGTGAAGTTCCCCAGCAGGGCGATGCTGTACATGATGCAGAATGGGAAGGCAATCCAGAACTGCTCCTCCTCCAGCCCCGGGATGCCAACGAGGAGGAAATAGGGAGGGTGGGAGAAGGCAGTAGAGTTCAGAGACATGAACCCTTCTTGGCTCCTACCTATGCTGAGGGCCTTCTGTCCTGTGGAAAAAAAAAAGCATCAAGCACTCCTGACCTGACCTGGCCAGTGGCAGAGACTGGTGTGACAGTGGTCTGGAAGCTCAGATCTCCCCCACAGCCTTTGGCAGCTGCTTGCACTGGGCCAGGAGAGCCCCTGTGAAATAAATGTCCTGGCAGCTTCCACTGGAAGTGACCTGTCCCTCCTGGTGGGGTTCTTCTGGAGCACACTGGACTCCTCCTGGATAAACTGAAAGGAGGACTGCCTGAGGTGCACACATCCTGCTGTCCAGTGTCCAAAGGGTGTCCAGCCCAGCAGACCAGAGGAAAGCTGGTCTGCAGCAAACCTTCCTGAAGTGTGGCTAGTGGGAAGATGAATCCTTGTCACCAGCCCCGGAGCTAGCTCTAAGGACATTTGACAGCACCGTGCTGCTCAGCAGTGTAAACTGAGGTGCCAAGTGCTCATCTTGGTCAAGAAACACAGGATTTCAGGTCAAAAAGTGCCAGTGTCACAGTATGTGACCGCCCCCTCCCCCTGCCCCACAAGCCCATGCTCCAGTGCTGCCCATTCTCGCCCAGCAGCCTGGGGCTCACTCAGACCCTGCACATCGCTCAGCTCCTTTCTCCTGATACCTGGGAGAGGGGATTCCCTGAAGAGCCCTGCAGCGCAGATCGGGCTGGTGTCCCCGGCCTGACAGGAGCCTTTGGAAGCCTTCCCGGAGCTGATGGAGACCTGCAGGTAGCACAGGGATGAGCAGTGTCCCGGAACAGAACCCGGCCTTTCCTCCCCGAGGCTCTGGCGTGGCTGGGCTCTGTTCCCGCTGCGTGTGGAGACAGTTGTCACCCCGTGGCCATCCCAGCCCGTCCCAGCACGGCCTCCGGTCACCAGCTGGAGCTGGGGCTGTCAGGGCTGTGCTGGAAACCTCGCAGATACTTTGGGCTCGGGGTCACCTGCACTCTGAAGACATTCCCCATTTTTTTCCAGGTGATCCCGGGGATCGAAAGTCCTGACAATTTCCTCCTTCACCTCCTTCCTGGCAGCTGCCTCTGTGGATGGTGCTCTACCTAAAACCTCATTCTTCTGTGGAGAGCACAGGGACGGGGAGCAGAGTTCCCAGGCGCAGGGAGCCGGGAGCGGGGCTGGCGGAGGAGCGATGGCACCGGAGCCCCTTGAGCAGAGCAGCAAACCGCGCCGCAGCCCGGGGCACCCACCCGGGCACCCACCCGCCCCCGCGGGCGCCGAGCGGGGACCGCTCCGCGGGGACCGGGCATGTTTTCCTGCTGCCACATCGATCCCAGCAGGGAGCTCTGCGTCTCCCCCGCTACCTCAGGCGTAATTAGCGACACAAGCCAGCGCGGGCGGCAGTCCTTAACCCCCTCGGTGCCTCAGCCCCGCGTGTCCTCCTTGCCTCTATTGCCACCTCCAGGCTCCTGTGACTCCCAGTCCTCTTCCCACCTCTCCCATCCTGCCTTTTCCTCCCTCCCTCCCTCTCCTGTCTCAACCCTTCCCTTTTCAGCCAAGTGAACCCAACCCTTTCCAGCTCCGCCGGACCATCCCCACCTCCGGCCCTGGCCCTGCTCGTGGAGGAGATGTGGCCTGGCTGTCCCCATGTTCTGGTTGAGTTTTTCCTTCTGCTGCAGGGGAGGTGGCCTGGGGCCTCAGCACTGGACATTCCAGAAGGAAAGTGCTTGCTGTATTCACTGGCAAAGACATGTGCCAAGGAAGCAGCCGTGCTCCAGCACGTTCTGTTCCCCAAAACAGCAGCACTCCACCACTAAACTTTGGAAAACCAGATGTGACTGAGTTTTTGTCTGCACCCGGGAGAAATCCATCATGCCTTCCTGCTCCAAGGCTCTATTAACTCTCTGAGAAATAAATGAGTATGAAATACAATACAGCATTTCCAGGGTGGTTCATTCATTTTTCTTTATTAATTTTTTTCTCAGCACAAGAGGAAGAAAAGGAACATATGGGGAGTGAGCAGGAGCTGTTTCTCAGTGCCATGGCTACCTGAAAAGGGTTTAGACCCATAATGCCTCTGAAAAACTCATTCACATTTCCCAAATCACATTAGGCAGCTACAGATTGTTTTCATTTTTATGAAATTGTTTTCACCCTTCTAAGCTCTATTAAACCAGAATATGCCAAAAATGTCAGGGGACAGAATTGCCTCAAAGTCCCAGATGAGAACTGTTTGTAACTCGCCTAAATGAAAGTATTTATTTTGAAATAAATTGAAGTTGAATTTAGCAGAAAAGGTTATACCAAGGCTGAAGCTGTACCAGCACAGACTACAAAAACGAGGCCCGTTTTACTCCCAGTGTTTGCTGGCACTTGCAAGAAACTGCACCAGACTCCACGGAACGCTGCAGCCCCTGGAGGCCCCGGCACACGACAGAGCCTGGGTGAGACCCCTCACCTGGAATCACGGACAGGAGCGGCTGAGGGAGCTGGGAAAGGGGCTCAGCCTGGAGAAAAGGAGGCTCAGGGGGGCCCTTGTGGCTCTGCACAAGTCCCTGACAGGAGGGGGCAGCCGGGGGGGTCGGGCTCTGCTCCCAGGGAACAGGGACAGGAGGAGAGGGAACGGCCTCAGGCTGGGCCAGGGGAGGCTCGGGGTGGACACCAGGAGCAATTTCCTCATGGAAAGGGAGGTCAGGCCTTGGCAAGAGCTGCCCAGGGAGGTTTGGAGTGCCCATCCCTGGAGGTGTCCTGGACGTGGCACTCAGTGCTCTGGGCAGGGTGACAAGGCGGGCATCGGGCACAGCTTGGCCTCGCTGGGCTGGGAGGGCTTTTCCAGCCTCAGGGATCCTGGGAGTGTGTGATGCTGATGGAGACATTGGTGTTTGAGAGCACCTGGGCCTCCTGAGGGAGTGCAGATCAAACCAGTGCTGCTGTAGTTCCCTGAGAAAGGTCTGGGCTGGGCTTTGTGCCACCCCCTCGTGCAGCAAAACCACCCTGATCAAACGGGAACTCACCCCTGGCACCTCTCCTAGAGGGGTCTCAGGGGCTGCTGCAGTGGGAGCTGCAAGCACATCCCTGTTTTCACCTTGAGACTGAAACCACAATTCATGATAATGAGAACACTGAGATCCATATAAATCTCTCCAAGGGGTGCCAGAGGATGGTGCCAGACTCTGTTCAGTGGTGCCTGTGACAGGACTTTTTAGGAATTCCCAGTGTGGAATCAAAGGTATGAAACACCTTTGGCTTGGAAATCAGACTTCCTTCAGCTTGGAATCATCACTGACATTTATAACTTGCTTATTTTTTTTCCTTGAGATGTTTTTATTTTATTGAATACAATTATTAATTGAAATTATTTTTACAAATGCTACCAGTAACTCTGAGTCTGAAGTTTTTGCACAGCATCTGCTATGAGGAGGTTGAGGGGTCTTGACAGAGCACACAACAGGTCAGAACAAGACCACAGAGGTGAAGGTTCTTCTTCTGAAATGCATTTCTGCATCTGTAATGTCACTTTGGACAGGCGTCCTGTAATCATTTTACTTAGAGAAAGCTGCTACATGCACATTTTTTGGCGAAAATTTTTGAGTGTGAATGCGCCCCATGTGAAAACAATGAATTAACTAAATCATCCCAAACCATCCGGCATTTGCTCTGCTCTGCCACTGTTGGAGATGGGATGGGAACCAAGAGGTGCGATGCTGGGACATCTTTATAAGGTTGCTGAGCCACTTTCCTTCCCTTGCAGAACCTGCCAGGTTGGGCTTGGATTTAGATCATTGCAGTCATTTCTCTCTAAGTTTGGTGAGGGCAAACACTCTTGGAAGGTTTACAATCAGGAGTTGACAATCAGGAGTTGACAATCAGGAGCTGACAATCAGCTTGTGCCTGCTGGCAGCACCGCAGAGCACACGGAGAGGACAGTCCTGCACCAAAGACTCTGAGTGTAAAACAAGAGGAGCTGGTGTGAGGACATGGGACAGGGCCAAGCTCAGGTCACCGGGGAGTTCTGTCACTGACATGAATCAAACTCAGGATCCTCCTCTGGATCTGCTTGGTCCTCACCCCGTAGATGATAGGGTTGAGCACAGCGGGCACCAGGATGTAGATGTTGCCCATGATGATGTGGACCAGCGGAGCCAGGTCCTTCCCAAACCTGTGCACCACAGACAGCCCGATCAGGGGCACGTAGAAGGCCAGCACCACGCAGATGTGGGCGATGCAGGTGCTGAACACCTTGAGCCTCTCCCTCCACGCCGCGAGGCGCAGGACGGCCTTGAGGATGAGGATGTAGGAGAGGCAGATGAGGACGGCGTCCAGCCCCATGACCAGCAGGATGGCCGTGAGCCCGTACACCACGCTGGGGGTGGTGTTGGCGCAGGCCAGGTTCATCACGTCCTGGTGCAGGCAGAAGGAGTGGGACAGCACCCGGGAGCCGCAGAAGGGAAGGGGCAGGAGCAGCAGCGGCAGGGGCAGGAAGAAGAGCACTCCCCTGGCCATGGCCAGCAGCCCGATTTTGGCCGTGGCGGCGTTGGTGAGGATGGCAGCGTGCCGCAGCGGGTGGCAGATGGCCACGTAGCGGTCCACGGCCATGGCCAGCAGCACGGTGGACTCGATGGCCGAGAGCGTGTGGATGAGGAACATCTGGAGCAGGCAGGCGCCGAAGCCGATCTCCCTGCTGTCGAACCAGTAGAAGGAGAGGATGCGCGGCACGGTGGCCGTGGCCAGGGCCAGGTCGATGGCGGCCAGCATGCAGAGGAAGAAGTACATGGGCGCGTGCAGGCTGGGCTCCGTGCGCACCACCAGCAGCACCGCGCCGTTCCCCGTCACCGCCAGGATGTAGGCAGAGCACAGCGGGATGGCCATCCAGGACTGCGCGGCCTCCAGGCCCGGGATGCTGGCCAGGATGAAGGACGGGCTGAGGTCAGAGCTGTTGGAGAAGGGCATGGCCCGCAGGGCCAGGGGCGCTCATGCTACGCCAGGGCACTCCCTGCTGCAAGGGAAACACAAACGGGACGTTTTATGAACCCTTTCCCACGGCTCGGGATCCCACAGGGCCATTCCTGGCATTCTCAGAGTTGCCACACTGATGCAGAGAGCTCCTCTCACGGTTTTTTACCCCATTATGGCTCTATGCAACGACATGTGCAGTGACAAAAGGCTGACATTTGCGTTCGAACAGGAGTTGCCTGAATTCTCTAAAAGGCAGAACTCCGTAAAATCAACCTTTTGAATAATAAACCCATCAGCTGAACTTGTTTGCTTTTCTTTTTAAAGGATGAAATTAAAAATAATAACAAAAAAAACCAGCAGATTTTTAGTGCTTTCTGTAAAACTTCGGTGCTGCTTGATGTTTTCCATACGCGCCGTGGTGCCCTGTCAGAGACGTGCTCAGTGAGGCTGAAGCTGGCAGTGCTGCCTCCCACGGCCCAGCCCTCCCCAGAACAGCACACAGGCACAGGCAGAAACAGACCTTTCCATTTTCTTTGCACACACAAGTTGGATTCTCATCCTATGAAAAACACATATGGAAAAAGCAGAATATCTGTAGAAAAAAATAACCAGATTATTCACCTTATTCAGTATCTGTAGATTTTCCAGGAGTGCTGTGATCCAAGGATGATGGCCTGGAGATACATGAAAGGCTTTGCTTTAGGTACCTTTCTATTTTCAGGCACCAAGCCAGGACGTGGCTGTACCTGGGCTGGAATAAACCCGCCATCCCTCCCGCCCTGGATGGACAGCACAAGGTCAAGCACATAACCTGAGCTTCCTGCTTATTCCTTTCACGCCCAGTCCATGCAAATCAATGATGCAAAGTGGTTTTATGGCAAGCTCTGCAGGTTATTAATGGAGTTATTTTATAAGTAATGTTGGGTTGTGAAACGTGGGGTTTTTATTGCACATCTGTGGTGAAGGCCTAAAATAGCATCAGGCTTTATTCTCCTGATGTGGGGCTTTTCCATCTCGGGTGTACAACAAGCAGGACTCACATTGTAGCTTTTTATACCCAATTTACACACAGTGTGGGAGGACTGTTGCTGTCACTGTGCCCGAAATCTATTCCAGGGATGATGTTGGCAGCCGAGCACTTGAATTAAGACACAAATGGAAGGAACAAGGAGCCTCAGCAATCACCAACAGGTACTGAGGCACCTCAGCTGCCAGCCCTGACGGAATCACCTGAGTCTCACTGGAAAATCTCTGCCCTCCCGATTGTTTCCCTGAGGGAACGGAGTTGTGAGACAGGCACCGAGACAATCCCTGACGCTTCAGTTCATCTCCAGTGCTCTGGCACCGACAAAGGTACCCAGGTTCTCACAAGTGGCTCAGGATTTGGGATTGCTGGTGGGCAGAGCGGGTGCTGTGAGGGCCTGGGTTTCTGTAGAGATGGAAACTGGATCCATGTCTTTGAAACACCAGGAAATGCAGATTTATTTTCCTAGGGGGATCCAAGCAGCAGCCCCAGCAGTAAATCACAGAATCATGGAACCACTGAGGTTGGAAATCCAGGACCACTGAGTCCAACCTTTGACCAATCCCCACCTTGTCAAAGAATCATGGAATGGTTTGGGTTGGGAGTGACTGTAAAGTTCATCCTATTCCACCCCCTGCCATGGCAGGGACACCTCCCACTGTCCCAGGCTGCTCCAAGCCCCAGTGTCCAGCCTGGCCTTGGGCACTGCCAGGGATCCAGGGGCAGCCACAGCTGCTCTGGGCACCCTGTGCCAGGGCCTGCCCACCCTCCCAGGGAACAATTCCTGCCCAAGATCCCATCCAGCCCTGCCCTCTGGCAGGGGGAAGCCATTCCCTGTGTCCTGTCCCTCCAGCCCTTGTCCCCAGTCCCTCTCCAGCTCTCCTGGAGCCCCTTTAGGCCCTGGAAGGGTCTCTGAGCTCTCCCTGGAGCCTTCTCCTCTCCAAGCTGAGCAATCTCAGCTCTCCCAACTTTCTTCTCCTTTTTTCTCCTTCTCTGCCTTCTCCCTCTTTCCCTTCCCCTTCCTCTCCCCCCAAGCTTTATCTCTCCCTCTCTCATTGCCCCTCCACCCTGCTCTCCAGCTCTGCTGACAGACGTGCTGATAAACCCCTCACACTCTGCCCTCCAGCTCCCCCACAAACATTTCCTTACTGTGGCAGAGCCTCCTCGGGCTTTTTGTTTCAGAGCCACTTTGGAGAACAGCTGCAGCCAGGAAGCACAGGCATCCAGGGGTGAACTCTGGAAGTTTTCAGAGCGGGAGCAGACTCAGAATCTTCTCAGAATTCTCAGTCGTCAATTTCAGAATCCTGTGTGAGGATGCTGCAAGCCAGGCCTCCCTCCAGCAAAGCTCTCTTCTCCTGGATGTTGTTCCTTATGTTAATTTCCCCTCCAAGCTCCAGTGTAGATCAGAGATATCTGAGCAGAGCTCTCCCCTTCCCCAGTGCCAGTGGGAGCTGCTCCCCAGGCTGAGCTCCTGGGGGCTGCTGGCGTCTCACCCTGGGCAAGGGCCCCTGGGGACACAGCGAGATAATGAGCACAGCACAGAGCGCACAGTGGCCTGGGAATCCTCCCCTTAGGAATCTTCCCTGCCCTCTTTCTGGTTTTTTATGGAGCTGTTTCCGCATTACTTTTTTCTCTCCATTTTTTTGCTCCAGCTACTGCACGTGTGGAGCAGAAAGTCACTGATCGGGGCTGGTGAAGTGAAACCAAGCGAGTTCAGGGATGGACTCCTGTCCCGGTGCCTTGGCTGCTTCACCCTTCCGTGGTAAACACTGACTGTTGCTTCTTATTCTCCACCGTGCTCAAGACTGGCCAAAGTATGGTTTGGGATCAGCAGAACTACAGCTCTGCAGTGTGGAGAGATGAAATATCTACAGCTGGACATGGCACTCGGTGCTCTGGTCTGAGTGACAAGGTGGGCATCGGTCACAGGCCTGGGAGGGCTTTCCAACCCTGGTGGTTCTGTGATTCTGCTATGATTTGGGGACATTTTATTGTGTCTGTGGGAGGACAGGAGCCAGGAGAACCACCTTTCTGTGTGCCCGGCTGAGAGCCAGCCTCCGGCAGAGAAAGGAGATGCTGTCACCTCCCGCCTGGGGATGCCCCTGGAGATCTCCTCCCATCCCTCTGAGGGGCACAGCCAGCACCAGCAGACCTCAGATGGAAGGTAGCAGGACGTGGTCCTTGAGTGGCAGGAAGTTTAGCCATTCCTACAATGGTTTTGAACCCCCTTTTTGTTTGCAAGGGAGCTTCCAGCCCCACCAGACCCCCAAGCCCATCCAGACACATGCCTGACTCACAGTCCTGCTCGTCTGCAGCACATCCTGAAGATTTTAGGCAACTCCAACCGAATATTTCTGCATCATATAGACAGAAAAAAAAGGCTTCATCAAATCTCATGACCTTTCACAACGAGTAGATGGATTTTATTGCAGATGCTGCACATACATGGCATTCAATGCAGAACAATGACTGGGACATTCATTAGACTTGGCAAGCTGGTAAGACTCAAAGATATCCAAAAGAGATGCAAAAGCAGCTGTTTTCTGACTGGGGATGGACACGGCACTCCAGACACACGGATGATGGCTGAGCATGTTTTTCAGAAGGGCTGGGAGCGCTCTGGGCCCCTCAGCAGGACCTAGTGAGAAGTGCTGTGTGCTCAGCCTGGATGTATCATTATCTGGGGGTGTCTGCAGGAAGGGAGGAAAGCACCATGCCAGGACATAACATGAAAGTTCACAGCTCTGGGTTGGGGGACAGCATCCCAGTGGATCTGCAGCTCTTTCCTCTGGCAGTGACCTGCATGGATGGAGCACCAAGAGACCAGTCCACCAGCTCTGACCGGGAACCCAGCCCCAGAGCTGTGACAGAGAACTCAGCCCCAGAGCTGTGACAGAGCCCAGCCCCAGAGCTGTGACAGAGCCCAGCCCAGAGCTGTGACAGAGAACTCAGCCCCAGAGCTGTGACAGAGCCCAGCCCCAGAGCTGTGACAGAGAGCCCAGTCCCAGAGCTGTGACAGAGAGCCCAGCCCCAGAGCTGGGACAGAGCCCAGCCCGGAGCTGTGACAGAGCCCAGCCCCAGAGCTGTGACAGAGCCCAGCCCCAGAGCTGTGACAGAGAGCCCAGCCCAGAGCTGTGACAGAGCCCAGCCCCAGAGCTGTGACAGAG
>VZRQ01008671.1:5415-29539 GCA_013397975.1 Machaerirhynchus nigripectus | reverse complement strand
CCCCTTTACGCCCTGGAAGGGGCTCTGAGCTCTCCCTGGAACCTTCTCTCCAGGTGAGCACCCCCAGCTCTCCCAGCCTGGCTCCAGAGCAGAAGCTTCACATCCCTGTGAGCATCCTGGAGCTCCTGAACCAGCCCCCGTGTGCCGGTGCTGGTGTGAAGGGGATGTTGACAGCTCACTCTGTTAGCTGGCAAAATGGAATTTTGGGATGGCAAATGCAGAGTGCAGGTCCAGGGCTGAGGAAATTCAGTGGGAAAGGCAGTGACAGCTGGAAAGCACTTGTAGAAAAATTGGTCTGTCCATTATTGCTTTGGGCGCTGCTGTGGAAAGTCAAACAGAGCAAAGCAAACAGCGAATGCTGGGAAGACTCGTGGTGCTGTCAATGATTAAATGAAGGCAGCGAATTGCTGTGAGTTGGGAACAGCTGGAGAACAGCCAGGCTTGGGGTGATGCTGTCAGGATGGGAGTGAGGGACAGCCCTGAGAGAGCACAGGGCATGACCTGTGCCCTGGGTCATCCCCCAGCCAGGGCAGCAGGGCGAGGGAGGGGATTCTGTCCCTCTCCTCTGCTCTCATGAGACCCTACCTGGAGTGTCCAGCGCTGGGGCCACAAAACAGGGACCTGGAGCTGCTGGAGAGAGTCCAGAGGAGGCCATGGAGCTGCTCCAGGGCTGGATCCCCTCTGGAGCCAGGCTGGCAGAGCTGGGAGTGCTCACCTGGAGAGGAGAAGGCTCCAGGGAGAGCTCAGAGCCCCTTGCAGGGCCTAAAGGGGCTCCAGGAGAGCTGGAGAGGGACTGGGGACAAGGGATGGAGGGACAGGACCCAGGGAATGGCTTCCCAGTGCCAGAGGGCAGGGCTGGATGGGATATTGGGAAGGAATTGTTCCCTGGGAGGGTGGGCAGGCCCTGGCACAGGGTGCCCAGAGCAGCTGTGGCTGCGCCTGGATCCCTGGCAGTGCCCAAGGCCAGGCTGGACACTGGGGCTTGGAGCAGCCTGGGACAGTGGGAGGTGTCCCTGCCATGGCAGGGGTGGCACTGGGTGGGATTTTAGGTCACTCCAACCGAAACCCATCTGGGATTCTGTGGTTTCCCTTTCTCTTTCTCCTCCTTGTCAGCTACTGGGATGAGGAGCAGAGTGGGCTGCGATACCCCAGATGAGGAGACCAACCCCAGAGAAGACTCAAGACACTGCTGTGGAGGCAGAAAGGAGGAAAGGGCCTCCAGGACCCTGCAGACAGGACAAAGTCACAGGGATTTTCCTTGCAGGGAGGATTGTTTTACACAATTCCAGGTGTGGTTGGTCAGGAGGGATTGCCTTGGGATGGGGTGGAGGCTCCTCAGTGAGCACTGGATGCTCTGAGAGGGGCAGCTCAGCAGCCCAGGTGTGAAACATGTCACCTGTGCATCTCGAGTGTGCCTAAGGGAGCATGGCTGTGCACAACCACCCCACACATCACAGGACACCTTCGGGTGGCACTGCACACCCAGGGGCCCTGTTTAGAGCTGCCTGTCCTCATTGGGATCATAACCTGGGAGGTGGGAGAGATTTTCCCGATGTTCCCAAAAGGGTTATGGGCTGAGCAGATACATCATGAGACAGGAAAAGCCACACACTCCCCTTGCAGACCCTTCAAGAACACCGCAGTCACATTTCTGGGCTTGTGTCCCAGGTGCTCAGATTTCTGGGTTTGTGTCCACAGGCCACTTCTTGTCTCCATAACTGCACAGGCGTGGCTCACACTGGTTGTACAATGAAGGCCGAGGGTCTCAGAGGGTCACACAACTCTGGGAACTGACAGTTTCATATCCTGGACTGAACAGGGATCTTGCAAATAAAAACACAAGTTCAGTAACACTGTCTGTATTTCTGCAGAGACCAGGTCCCCTCTCAGCAGTGAATTCCAGTGAAAGCCTGCTCCCAGCAGCCTCATCTCTCCTCCGTCTGCAGGGAGGGCAGCTTTGCCACAGGGCCACACCAGCTCTGCCCTGTCGCAGCCCTTCGGAGAGTGGAGCATCCCAAAATGTGAGAGGGATAGTGTGGATTGTCATAAGCCATCCCTTTGTGGAGAAGAGCAGAGCTGTGCCATAGAGAGGTGACAGGGATGGGAAGGAACACAAGGGATTTTCTCCATGGGAGGATATTGCCCATGAGCAACCAGTCTGGAGAGGAGCAGAAGGAGGAGACTGGCATTAGGATATTGCCGCTCTGGGACTGCCGAGTGGAGAGGAGCAGAAGGAGGAGACTGGCATTAGGATATTGCCGCTCTGGGACTGCCGAGTGGAGAGGAGCAGAAGGAGGAGACTGGCATTAGGATATTGCCGCTCTGGGACTGCCGAGTGGAGAGGAGCGGAAGGAGGAGCCCACCTTTGGGGCACTCTGGGGCTAGGCCTGCTGCTGGGTCCCTCTCCGGCAGAGCAGCAGGAGGACCCGCCTGCGGACCTGCTTTGTTTTCCAGCTGTACACAAGGGGGTTCAGGGCAGGGGGGACCAGCAGGTAGGCATCGGCCAGCAGCGTGGGGATGAGGAGGGGCAGGTGCTTCCCAAACCTGTGGATGACGGACAGGCCGATGAGCGGGACGTAGAAGAGCAGGACGGCGCAGAGGTGGCAGCTGCAGGTGCCGAAGGCCTTGGCTCGCGCCCCCGGGGAGACGGTGCCCAGGATGGCCCTGAGGATGAGCACGTAGGACAGGAGGACGGCCAGCGAGTCCAGGCCCTTGGTGAGGATGACGGCGCTCAGCCCGTACCAGCTGCTGGGCCGCACGTCCCCACACGCCAGCCTCAGCATGTCCTGGTGCAGGCAGAAGGAGTGGGACAGCACGCGGGCCCTGCAGAAGGGCATCCTCGCCATGAGGACGGCGGCGGGCAGCACCAGGCAGGTGCCCCTCAGGACGATCAGCACCCCTGCCCTGGCCACCAGGGAGCCGCTCAGCACGGAGCCGTAGCGCAGCGGGTGGCAGACGGCCACGAAGCGGTCGAAGGCCATGGCCACCAGGACCCCGGACTCGATGGCCGAGAAGGCGTGGATGAAGTACATCTGGGCGAGGCACGCCCGGAAGGGGAGCGGGGTGGCCGGGACGCAGAACACGGCCAGCACGGTGGGCAGGGTGCACAGGGACAGCCCCGGGTCTGCCAGCGCCAGCATGGCCAGGAACTGGAACATGGGGGTGTGCAGGGCGTGCTCCGCCCTGATGGCCCAGAGCAGGCTGCAGTTCCCCAGCAGCGCGAGCAGGTACAGGCAGCACAGGGGCAGCGCCGCCCACGGGCTGCCCACTGCCACCCCGGGAATGCCCGTGAGGATCAAGGGCAGGGGGCTGGACCCACTCCTGTTGGAAGAGGACATCTCACTGCTCCAGTGGTCCAAGGGTCTGGAAATTAAAGGGTCTTGGAATAAAAGCCCTGCTATGAGACATCCCAGCTGGCACACCCTGGGGAGGGCAGGCTCCTGGGAGCCAAAAAGCCCTGAGCAGCTGCACTCATTTGAGACTATCCCATTGATCAGGTATGAGAAAGACATTAGATAATTTCTTCCTAATTTCTAAATAGATATTAGGAAGGGATTCTTCCCTATGAGGGTAGGGAGGCCCTGGCACAGGGTGCCCAGAGCAGCTGTGGCTGCCCCTGGATCCCTGGCAGTGCCCAAGGCCAGGCTGGACATTGGGGCTTGGAGCAGCCTGGGACAGTGGGAGGTGTCCCTGCCATGGCAGGGGTGGCACTGGATGGGCGTTGAGGTCCTTTCCAACCCAAACTGGGATTCCATGACTCTGTGATCAATGAAGGAAAAGCCACAGTGGACCAGCCTTGGGATCACCATCGCCAGGGCTGTGCACAGCGGCAGACAACAAGGGACAGCAGTAGGCATGTAAGTGTTTCCCCCTGTTGCAGTCCCCTTTAAATACCCAAATTTTCAGGAGATTTGGTGCTCAGCCCTCTGGCAGGTGTCCCAAAGCTTCTCAGCAGCACAGACAAACAACAGGCTGGGTGTTCCTGCCCGGGGTAGGAGGAGAGGTGGGATGGAGCCCTGGCAGTCACCCTGGGAACGGGGCTGGCTGCTCCCCATGGCAGCAACGGAGCAGCCTTGGCCCTGCTGGTTCCTGCAGGGATGAGACACCCGGCAGGAGAGGGAAGGGAGGATGGATGGGGCGGGAGACGAAGGCAGGGAAAAGTCGATGTTTGTGCTGAACCGAATGCGGTGGGACCACGGGAGAGAACATCTCCCGCAGAGAGGAGAAGCAGCCCCGTTAGGTGTGAGTCTGTGTTGGTGCCTTCCCCTTTGGTTTCAGTTTGGCAAAGTGTGTGATGTTTCAGGGAGCTTTATCTGTGAGACCTGCGGGTCAATTATCCAAACCAGCCCCGAGGGAAGGAAAATGCCATTTGTACTTCTCAGCTCCAACAAGATTAAATGGAAGAAACAAGAAGAAATTCAGAGGCTCAAATAAGACAGAAAACCTGAAACAAAGAATCCCAGGATCCCTGAGGCTGGAAAAGCCCTCCCAGCCCAGCGAGGCCAAGCTGTGCCCGATGCCCGCCTTGTCACCCTGCCCAGAGCACTGAGTGCCACGTCCAGGACACCTCCAGGGATGGGCACTCCAAACCTCCCTGGGCAGCTCTTGCCAAGGCCTGACCTCCCTTTCCATGAGGAAATTGCTCCTGGTGTCCACCCCGAGCCTCCCCTGGCCCAGCCTGAGGCCGTTCCCTCTCCTCCTGTCCCTGTTCCCTGGGAGCAGAGCCCGACCCCCCCGGCTGCCCCCTCCTGTCAGGGACTTGTGCAGAGCCACAAGGGCCCCCCTGAGCCTCCTTTTCTCCAGGCTGAGCCCCTTTCCCAGCTCCCTCAGCCGCTCCTGGGGCTCCAGCCCCTTCCCAGCTCCGTTCCCTGCCCTGGGCACGCTCCAGCCCCTCAAGGTCTCTCCTGCCCTGAGGGACGCTGGACACTGAAGATGAAATGATGTTTCACCTGCCCTGGGGCCTTTAGAAAACCCACCAGCAAATTCCGGGTCTCTCTCTGGGGTCCTGGCAGCCGCCAGCTCTCCTGGGCAGCCTCTCAGCCCGAGCAGGGGCAGGAGCTGCAGAGCTCGGCAGGAGGAGGTGGGGGCAGCCAGGGGGATTTCCAGAGCAATATTCCGAGCAGGCTCTCTGCACATGCAGGTGCATTTAGTGCCTGTTACCAACTCCGGCTGAGCAGCTGATGGCAGCAGCAGCTCGGCTCAGCCCTCACCACGGCTGGCCAGGGAAAATGTGAGGGTCCCTGATCAGCTGGGAATTAACACTTTGTGCATAACTGAGGAGCACAGATTGATTAAAATTTGTCTCAGACTCCTCATAGAACCCCAGAGTGGTTTGGGATGCAAGGGACCTTAAAGCTCATCCCGTTCCACCCCTTGCCATGGACACCTTCCACTGTCCCAGGCTGCTCCACGCCCCAGTGTCCAACCTGGCCTGGGACATTTCCAGGGATGGGGCAGCCAACCCCTATTCATGAGCCACTTGAGAGAATGAGGGGAATTTGTAAGTACTGACCAAGGTGGACTTTTAGGGTGCCTTTTCATCAGCACAGAATCAGCACAGAAAGGTTTGGAGGGACCATAAAGATCGCCCAGTTCCACCCCCTGCCCCAAGCCCACCTGTAGATATGACAGCAAAAGGGATATTTAGCAAAGCAATTTGCTCCCAGCACCTTCCTTTCACGCTGTTTGTTGCTTCTGCCAGAGACTTGTGTAAATTCTGGTTTGAATCAAGCCCCGACAGCAATTGCCCTTTCAGAGGAACAACTTCCCTGTTTCCTTCAGGCAGCCCAGCTGTACTTACCCAGGTGACAGCAGAGGACACGGGAGGGGACCAGGGCCAGCCCCGGCCGCTCACGCTGCTCACAGGGCTGGGAAGCTGCATTTAAGCAGCCACAAACCCCGCGGGGCTCCCCCAGGGACTCACAGCTCATGTCTTTGTCCTTCAGGGCGTGTGAGCACCACAGGCATGCCTACAAGCTTTTCCTTGTCTTCTCTGAACAAACAGCACCGTGCAAAAATGGGAGGAAAGGGGGATTTGGGGCAGTGGATGGAGAAAAAAATAGCAAAAGTGGTGTACACAGAAAATTCATACATTTTCACCCTGATCTGTGACAGTTTTGCATTCGGGAAAGTGAAGTGATTCAGCCCTGGTGCCTTCCTCCCCTGCTGCCCCCGTGCAGCTCCCTGACTTGTACCAGGGTAGATTTTATATCTCTGTATTTGCATGGGTGTGTGTATATCACGTTTAGGTGGAGAGAGAGAGAGATACAGAGAGAGACAGGGATTAAATACCAGGAAACAAGGACAAGAAGAGGATCCATAAAAGGTTCCTAAAAAAAGAGCACAGACCAAGAAACCAGTCAAAGGATTCATAGAACCATCACGGAATCACAGAATGGGGTGGGTTGGAAGGGACATCAAAGCTCATTTCCTTCCACCCCATCTCACCATGGTTCACACCTTCTGATTCATAATCAGAAATGATATTTTGGTGGTTTTTTTTATAATGTGATGAATTTCACACACAGATGGGGGACAGAGCTGGAGGGTGGTGTGGTGCTCCCATTGTCCACGGCTGTGGGGGAGCCTCCAGCTGCCTGTTCCACACCTTTGACAGGGCACAGCCCAGGGCTGTGAGTGTTCCAGGGCCTAAAGGGGCTCCAGGAGAGCTGGAGAGGGACTGGAGACAAGGGCTGGAGGGACAGGACACAGGGAATGGCTTCCCAGTGCCAGAGGGCAGGGCTGGATGGGATAATGGGAAGGAATTGTTCCCTGGGAGGGTGGGCAGGCCCTGGCACAGGGTGCCCAGAGCAGCTGTGGCTGCCCCTGGATCCCTGGCAGTGCCCAAGGCCAGGCTGGACACTGGGGTTGGGAGCAGCCTGGGACAGTGGGAGGTGTCCCTTCCCATGGCAGGGGTGGCACTGGATGGGCTGTGAGGTTCCTCTAAACCCAAACCATTTTGTGATTTTATGATGAAACCAGAACAAGAGGGAACGGCCTCAGGCTGGGCCAGGGGAGGCTCGGGTTGGACACCAGGAGCGATTTCCTCATGGAAAGGGAGCTCAGGCCTTGGAAAGAGCTGCCCAGGGAGGTTTGCAGTCCCCGTCCCTGGAGGTGTCCAAGGAGTGCCTGGACGTGGCACTCAGGACTCTGGGCAGGGTGACAAGATGGGCATTGGGCACAGCTTGGCCTTGATGGGCTGGGAGGGCTTTTCCAGCCTTGGTGATTTCAGAATCTGGCATTCTGCACAGGTTTGGGAAGGTCCTGGCTCCACTTGTCCACTTGTCCATATCACCATGGGCAACATCTACATCCTGGTGCCCATTGTGCCCACCCCCACCATCTGTGGGGGGAGGACCCAGCAGATCCAGAGGAGGATCCTGATTCCAATTAAAATTTTCAAGGCAGGATTTCCCATTGGGCCACGCCCAGCCCTTGAGCCCCTTGGGAATGTTTGGGGATGGGAAGGGGCTCCTCAGCTGTCCCCAGGCTGGCACTCGGCACAAGGAACTGTGGTTTATGGCTGCTCATCATGGAGCAAACCCATGCTGCAATGAAGGGCTGCAGCAGCGCAGCAGCTGAGGGGTTTAGGGGTGCACTCAGAGCCTGTCAGGAGCTGCCCCTTAGCTGGGACGTGTTCCTTCCCTTGCAGCACATCCCAGTGCACCCCTGAGTGATGCTCAGCACAAAACATTCATCTACAATTAACCATTGTGTCATATTTTTCTTGCATTTAATCAATGCCTATAATTTAGAAAATTATTTTTGCAAGAAGCAAATCAATAACACTTTGTGGAAGCAGAAAGTTCTAGCACAAACCCAATTAACAGCTTCACTTCCTGAATTAGGAACAAATTAACTCATTATTCACACAGCAAAATCGTATTTGCAAACAGCAGCTTGAGATGTTTGTGGGGAGGTGTTTTGGGGTGGGTTTTGGCAATGGGGGGGTGCAGGGTGCCCAGGAGGGAGCTCTGGGCTGTCCTGTGCCAGGCACAGGTGGTTCCACACGGATCAGTAACAGACCCATCACAAAATCATGGAACCATGGAATCCCACACTGGTTTGGGATGCAAGGGACCTCAGAGCCCACCCAGTGCCACCCCTGCCATGGCAGGGACACCTCCCACTGTCCCAGGCTGCTCCAAGCCCCAGTGTCCAGCCTGGCCTTGGGCCCTGCCAGGGATGGGGATTTGTGGTGCCTTTGGGTAAACATCTTTATTATAAAGGGCAGAAAACCAAACTGAGCAGGTACATCCCTGAAGGGTCTGCACCCCTGGGGGACCCCACCCGAGCAGATACACCCCAGAGGACTGAATCCATACTGAATTTGACAGTGCAGCTTATCACTTCATCTCTCAGCATCTCAGAGTTCTCCCACGATCCCTCATATCCACTACTCTGGGTATAGGGAGGGTCATAAAAAGCTTCAAAACAACCCAATTCCATCCTTCCCTGTAGGTGCAAAACTCAGTTCCTGCTCAGCTAAATTGGGAACCTCCCACAGGTGTGAAAAATGACTATTTATATAATTTATTTATATTATATGTATATATTTAAATATGATATTTGTATTTTTTCCCTCTGCTAGGCCATGGGCTGTGTGCTGGAGAGAGAGCTGCTGAGGACACCTTGGGGGAAGCAAACAGAGACCCTACAAAACCCTGTGACCCTCAGGGCAGCACGGGCCACCTGGGTGTGGGGGTTTCTGACCTGCTGGGCTGGGATGGCAAGAGCTGGATCAGGGAATCAGCAGTAAAACAGGCCAGACTTGCTCTCGTGCCTCATGAGGGACCACCTTTTGTATCAGTACAGATTTATAAATATTCCAGTTCTACAAGTTCTTGTTCTGAGACTTGGGGGAAATAAAGGAAGTAGGTACATTAAATCAGTGGAAATATTATGGATTTCATTATCTTCAGCATCTCTCAGTGCTGCTGATTTGTATTTGATCTGTGAATCAGCTCTGCAGCAGCCGCACACATCAATAACTAATTCAGGCAACAGAAATTATGTCTAAGTCATAGGAGGACAAACACGACTGAAAAGACAGATAAAAAAATCAGTGTTCTCATATTTGTGTTCTTCCCCATGAGCTGGGAGCTGGTGTCCCTCAAAACCCCAGGATCCCTGAGGCTGGAAAAGCCCTCCCAGCCCAGCGAGGCCAAGCTGTGCCCGATGCCCGCCTTGTCACCCTGCCCAGAGCACTGAGTGCCACGTCCAGGACACCTCCAGGGATGGGCACTCCAAACCTCCCTGGGCAGCTCTTGCCAAGGCCTGACCTCCCTTTCCAGGAGGAAATTGCTCCTGGTGTCCAACCCGAGCCTCCCCTGGCCCAGCCTGAGGCCGTTCCCTCTCCTCCTGTCCCTGTTCCCTGGGAGCAGAGCCCGACCCCCCCGGCTGCCCCCTCCTGTCAGGGACTTGTGCAGAGCCACAAGGGCCCCCCTGAGCCTCCTTTTCTCCAGGCTGAGCCCCTTTCCCAGCTCCCTCAGCCGCTCCTGGGGCTCCAGCCCCTTCCCAGCTCCGTTCCCTGCCCTGGACACGCTCCAGCCCCTCCAGGTCTCTCCTGCAGGGCCCAGAACTGGGCACAGACCTCGAGGGGCCTCTCTGTGCCCAGCACACGGGACAATCCCTGCCCTGGGGGACAATCCCTGCCCTGGGGGACAATCCCTGCCCTGGGGCTGTACCCACACAGGGGCTGGCACAGCCCAGGGGCCATCGGCCTCTTGCCCACCTGGACACACCTGGGCTGGACACACCTGGGCTGGACACACAGTGTCCAGCTGCTGTCCGCAGCACTCCCACGGCCTTTCCCAGCTTTCCAGCCCCTCCTCCCCCAGGCTGGAGCACTGCGGGAGGTTGCGGTGACCCGAGGGCAGGAGCTGGCACTCGCCCCTGCTGAAAGCCACGGCCCGCAGTGCACTCAGGGCTGGAGGAAGGGGACAGTGCTCTGCCCTCGCCGTCTGGGGGATCGGGGATGGCCCCGGGTTTCCCTTGCGCTCACCGAGGCTGTTCCCGGAGCTCACGCTGGGAAATGGGAGCCCCCTCCTCCAGGAGGTGCCACGATCCAAGGGCTGGGGCCAGGCCTGGGTTCTGTGCCAGGCCCGTGCGGCTGAGGAGGGGGCATCGCCCACCGCCCGCCCTGTCCCCACGGGGAGGGTCAGCACAGCACCCCAGCAGGCCAGCACAGGGTGGTTTGGCCCTGCTTCCCCCTCCACCTTCACTAAATGTTCCAGCACCCCCTGCTCCCTGGGGGGACCTGCAGGCCCTCAGCAGCTCCTCGGCACCCACAGCGAGCAGAGGCGCAGGCTGGGGAGCTCAAACACGGGTGTCGTTTTCCTCCAGCTCACTGCCAGCTGAATACTCTGGAGTGCCCCAGTTCTGCATGGGCTGACCCTGGGACGGGTGTCATTTTCCTCCAGCTCACTGCCAGCTGAACACTCTGGAGTGCCCCAGTTCTGCATGGGCTGACGCTGGGACTGAGCCCCCCCGGGCTGCCCAGCAGGTTTCTGCTCACTATAGCTGTGACCGGCTGGAATGCCACTGTTTTCACCTCAACTGTACACAAATCAATTCGTCACCTTGGAAAGAGATGGGAGACATTTAAAGGGGATCATGGCTGCTCCAAGCCCCAGTGTCCAGCCTGGTGCACTTTTGTGGTCCATCATGTGCTGCAATTTGCATGTTCAGATCACAGAATTCCAAAATTATTTGGGTTGGAAGTGACCTTAAAGCCCATCCAGTCCCATCCCCTAGCAGGTGAATACCCCCAGCTCTCCCAGCCCGGCTCCAGAGCAGAAGGGCTCCAGCCCTGGAGCATCTCCATGGCCTCCTCTGGACTCGCTCCAGCACTTCCACGTCCACCCAGAGTTAAAATATTGCCCCTCTGTGGACCCACGATCTGTTTGGCATCCTGGTGCTGGGACAGACATCACCCACGCAGTGGGAGCAGTGCATTTGTTTATCATTTCTCTTCCTGGCTATTCCCAGGCAGCGGCTTCTCCCCCGTGGTGATTCAGTCCCTGAAGTCCCAGCAATGAGTCATTAGGGAGAGCAGCTTCCTTAAGACACAGAAACATTTCCATGCAGGTCCTTTTGCAGCTTGAGGAGAGAACCAGTACTTGCAGGTGCTGCAGGTACAGGCAGGATCAGGTCATACATCATCCTGGGTATGTATTTTTTTACTTTTAACCTGGTGTTGGGGCAGCATTTTTAAGCACAGTGCCACGCTCTGAGCCAGGTTCAAACTTGAGCCAAATCAAGGTGGAATATGAAAGAATCTGCCCAGAAAAGCTTCTGGGCAGCAGTGCCAATACATCCTAGTGGGCTTTGTCTCTGATAAAGTTAATGAGCTGCTTCAGCACTTCCAGACATCCCAGATTTAGTGATTTTTGTGGTCAAGCCCTGCCAGTCACATACCTGCAGCCACCACTGGCTGACTCATTTAGGTTAATTACAACAGTGCTAATTACCTGGCTCTCCCTTGGTTAAACCAACCTCAAACAAGCTGCAGACACGCAGGTGTGGCACCTGCCAATCCTGCCACCTGGAATGGCCTGCAGTTCCCTGCTCTTCCCTGCTCCCAGCTCCGGTCCATCCCTCGTGCTTGCACACACCCGGGAACAGCAAACACGACTGGGAAGGGAATGGATGGTTGGGAAAGTCGCGAGTTCTGGTGAGATACGGGCCTGAAGCAAGGAAAAAACCCTGGGATGGGTGATTTGGGGAAAGTACAGAGTTATAGCAATGGGAGAGCCCAACCCCCACCTGGCTGCACCCTCCTGCCAGGGACACCTCTGTGTGTGTGACCCTCCCTGAAGGAGAGTCAATTTAGATGGGATATTGGGCAGGAATTGTTCCCTGGGAGGGTGGGCAGGCCCTGGCACAGGGTGCCCAGAGCAGCTGTGGCTGCCCCTGGATCCCTGGCAGTGCCCAAGGCCAGGCTGGACACTGGGGCTGGGAGCAGCCTGGGACAGTGGGAGGCGTCCCTGCCCCTGGCAGGGGTGGCATGGGATGGGCTTTCAGCCCTTCCAGCCCAAACCAGTCTGGGATTCTGTGACAGGAAAATAGGGCTGGAGCAGCATTGTGAACCAGAAGGACCCAGTAAATCTGAGCCTGGTACTGGTTGAGCAGCATTATTTAATAACCTGGAGGGCTTTGTTACCCAGGATGAAGTGCAGAAACTGCTTCCCAGAGGATCAAGTACCTCAGACAGGGAGGAGGGAGGGAGGAGCTGTTTTTTCCCAAGCTCAGGATTACAGGATCCCAGACGTGTTTGCCCTTTCCAAACAAACAGTTCCGGCACGAGACGAGACGTGTTTCCTGCTGGAGTGGCTTGTGCCAGCTGCGGGTTCACAGCTGCCAGGCTGGGAACAGAGTCCTCTGAGCAATGAACCATCATCAACACCACGGTGCGGGCAGCGCTGTCACAGGATTGGCTTTGCGGTGCTCGGCCCCACGTGGCCAACGGCGATGGCTGAGCCAGGCTGAAAAGGCTCTTGGTTTGTGTCACCGACTGGAGCCAGGCTGAAAAGGCTCTTGGTTTGTGTCACCGACTGGAGCCAGGCTGAAAAGGCTCTTGGTTTGTGTCACCAGCTGGAGCCAGGCTGAAAAGGCTCTTGGTTTGTGTCGTGGGGAGGACTCAAAGTGACTTGGAGGAGAGATTAAACTATTTCAGGGTCAGGGAAGTCAAATGCCTGGAAAGCTGAGGGGATGAGGCCTGGCCCTCTGGGATTTTGGCTAAAGCAGAGGATACAATGCCTGAGAAACTTGCATCCCATTCCCAAACTGCCAGCAGCCTGGTTTAACCCCTCCATGTCCGTGCTCCCCGTAGAACAGGACAAGTCACAGCACTTGTTGCCTTTGCCAAGGGCTGCAGGGGAGGGAGGTGCACGTGCCGTGGGAGGGGGTGCTGGAGGGGACACGACGCTGGGTTTCCTCTCTAACACAGGGACAGGGACCCCGCGGGTGGGATGCCCACCCAGAGAGGGGCTCCCGCAAGGTGATTTGGATTTGGGCTCCGGCAGGAACAGCCCCAGAGCTGACAGTGCTGTTCCACTCAGAGCTCCGGGCCAGGGAAAGCCTCAGCCTCAGCCCGTGGGCAGGAGCACCAGCTCTCACAGCAAAACCCCTCCGGGCAGCACACGCTGATGGTGCAGAGGAACACCCCGTTTCCCCAGGTGGCAGTCAGGCGGGACACACCAGCCCAGAACACGGCGTGGTTTCCCCCTGCAGAGGTGTGGGGGTGACCCGAGTCCTGCTGAGCTCCATCCTCCAAGTGCTCTGCGTCTCCTACTCCCACCTTAGGTTTTTATACCGATGGAAAATAAATGTGCTCAACTTTGAGTTTGTAACTCCCAGAATATGGAGGGGAGGGATGGAGGCAGCAGCCAGGGGTCAGCCTGGGAAGGGAGGGGAGGTGGGACAGCTCCCACGTGTTCGGGCTACGACCAGGTGAGTTTGTGCCTTGCCAAGGACAGCTTGCTCTGCACTGGAAAGCTCCTGGTGGATGATCCTCCAGGCAATTTCTCCAGCTGAACCTGGTGTGTCAGCAGGATCTGGTGTGTCAGCACTGCCTGGCCTTTGCTGCTTTCTGGGGAGAAGCAGCTGAGGAATTTTCAGCACAAATGAAGGTGCAGATCCTCCCCACCACACTCAAACTCTTCTTGTCCCTCCAGGAGAGTTCTCTGGAGTTTCTGTGTTACCTTCAAGCTTCTCCCATCAGAATAAACCCTCAGAAACTGGTATTTTCCTCTGCCTGCCTGCTTTGCAGGCTTCTGTCATGGGCAGATGCGAGAAGGAAGACAGAGCAGCAGAAGGGAATTTCATTATCACATCTGATGTCCCGGAGCACTGTTTTGCTCCACAAATTTGGAGGAATTTCCTGTGCTGGGCCCATTGAGGAAAGCCAGGACTGGAAGCTGACCTTGCTCTCCTTGTTCTTTCCTCTTGCAGCTCATTTCAGGATGTCAGCTGAGCCCTGGCAAGCAGCCAGCAAAGGAATAAACTCTTCACAAGCAACAGACTAAAAGTGCCTTGGTTAGCCCTGGTGGCACAACCTGAAACACCAACTTCTTCACCTCACAGGAACTTCCTAGCCACAACAAGCCCATTTATTCTGCATTTCTGACCCATTCTCCCTAGTTGGTGATCACAGAATCCCAGGATCCCTGAGGCTGGAAAAGCCCTCCCAGCCCAGCGAGGCCAAGCTGTGCCCGATGCCCGCCTTGTCACCCTGCCCAGAGCACTGAGTGCCACGTCCAGGACACCTCCAGGGATGGGCACTCCAAACCTCCCTGGGCAGCTCTTTCCAAGGCCTGACCTCCCTTTCCATGAAGAAAAGGTGATTTGCTGTTTCACATTGTAATAATTATGCAGATTCCTGATTGGCTCTTGCACTGATGCAGGGTCCCCATCTTGTCCCCCTGGCACCTCAGGACTCAGAATTGGGTGTATTTTTTTAAACACAAATCAAGATTCTCCTTCATGGCTTCTGACCCCTTCAACAGCAGCTCCTCCTCCTTCATCCTGCTGGGTGTCCCAGGCCTGGAAGCTTTCCACACCTGCCTGGGCATCCTTTTCTTCTCAGCCTATGTCCTCGCCGTGGCAGGAAATGGGGCAGTTTTGCTGGTCCTTGGGCTGGACAAGGCCCTGCAGGCCCCCACCCATCGCTTCCTGGGCATGCTGGCGGTCATCGATGTGGTCATGGTGACGTCCGTCGTCCCCAAGATGCTGAGCGTGTTCTGGCTGGCCTCTGCTGAGATTGGCTACGTGGCCTGTTTTGTGCAGATGTTCCTTGTTCACTCCACAACAGCCGAGGAGTCGGGAGTGCTCCTGGCCATGGCTGTTGACCGCTACGTTGCCATCTGTCAGCCTCTCAGGTACCACGCCATCCTGAATGGCCGAGCCACTGCCCAGATAGGCCTGGCCGTCGTGCTGAGGGCTGTCCTTCTCATGGTGCCCCTGACGGGGCTGGTGACCTCCCTGCCCTACTGCGGCCCCCGCGTGGTGCCCCACTCGTACTGCGAGCACGAGGCCGTGGCCAGCCTGGCCTGCGCTGACCCCGGGCCCAGTGGCCTCTACAGCGTGGCCTGGTCCTCCCTGATAGTGGGGATGGACACGGCGTTCATTGCCGTGTCCTACGGGATGATCCTGAGAGCTGTCCTGGAGAAGGAGTCCCGCTGGAAGGCCCTGAGCACCTGCGGGTGCCACCTGTGCGTGGTGCTGCTGTTCTACATCCCCGGCATCGTGTCCATCTACTCCCAGCGGTTCGGCGGCGCCGTGTCCGCGCGCACGCGGGTCCTGCTGGCCGACCTGTACCTGACCCTGCCCGCCGTGCTCAACCCCCTGGTGTACAGCATGAGGACCAGGCAGATCCGCCGGGCTCTGCTCAAAATGCTCTTTCCCAGGAAGGTTTGTGCCTGAAGCAGGAGTCCGTGATTTTCCAGGCGTGTTCGTCTGGGCACAGGCAGCTCCAGCTGCCCTCCCAGGGAGCGCATGGGCTGAGCAGGAGCAGGGAGGAGGGAGGACTCAGGACTTTAATGAAGCCCTGCTCCGTGACAAGAGTTATTTGGGACTGGGAGCAAGACACACCAGGTCCTCTTTCCCTTCCTCCTCTCCAGGTGATACGGAGCAGCAAGAAACCACTTTTGAGTTTAGAGATGCTCCCAGTGCCAGGAACATCCCTGTGGTAATTTCAGGACTCCAGGTGATTTGTGTCAATACACAGATCCTGATCCAAGTGGGGAGATTTCTTCTGTGTTGTCTTCTTTATTCCCCCCGGACTGTCCCAGAGGTTCTCCTCTCTGGGCCCCTCTTGCATAAGGGGCTGAGAGGATCACGGATTGTGGCTGAGCCCTGACCAGCTTTTCCAGGTTTCTGGTGTTGATGGAAACTGAGCAAATTCAAAACTGAACTCTTAAAAGCACTCTGTCCCTGCGGAGTCACAGAATCCCAGAATCACCAAGGCTGGAGGACACCCCAGCTGGGTGTGAGGGTGGAAGAGGAGCAGGGGGATGAGGCTGGGGGCTGTATCCACTGGGTGGTCAGGCACTGGCACAGGCTGTCCAGGGAAGTGCTGGAATTACCATTCCTGGGAGTTCAGATAGTGTGTGGATGTGGCTTGTGGGGACATGTGTTAGTGGTGGGCTTGGCAGTGCTGGGGGCCTGGTCGGGTTGATGGTCTGAGGGGGCTTTTCCAAATTTAACCACTGTGATTAATGCAAGGATTCCCAAGTAAATCATCAGGCACGGGGTGTTTCCTCTGAGCCAAAGCAGGGGGACACGTCCCATCCTGCCCAGACACATCTGGGGCAGAGCTCCACAGGGTCACCCTCAAAGTCATGGCAACGGAAGAGCTGGGTGCAGCACAATTCCTCTGACCTCTTCTGGATGTCTTGGAGCAACCCAGTGAGGCTGGAGAGCTACCACGACACAACGGCCCTGCTCAGGGCAGCTGTGGCTGCCCTGGACCCCTGGCAGTGCCCAAGGCCAGGCTGGACACTGGGGCTGGGAGCAGCCTGGGGCAGTGGGAGGTGTCCCTGCCCATGGAAGGGGTGGCACTGGATGGGCTTTAAGGTCCCTCCCAGCCCCAGCCATCCCATCATTCTATGAATTGTGCCCTAAAGTGACTGTTTGTGTCCCCAGCTATGAAGGACATCTGAAGAACTGGTTCCAGCCACAGCCCAACACCGTGTCTGCAACTGCCACAAATCCCACCCAAAACACCTTCTTTAGTCTTCACTTCTACATTAAAATTAAAGCTCAGTGGATTTCTGTTTCAAAACTGGCTTGAATCTGTCATTCTTCACCTCAAACATATTTTTCCTGTCTTTGTGGTGTTTATTTGACTTCCTGCTGCACCTTCCCTGACACCTCAGAAACCACTTGACAGAATGTTTCTGCTGCCCTAAATTTGCACTTTTTTTCTATGCTGAATTTGCACAGTTTGGGTTTACACTGCCTGGGGCTTGGGGGGGCCTGGTGGGGGCACAGACAGCCCATTCCAGGGCATGATCCTTGGTACTGAAAACCAGCAGAGGTTTCCAGCCAACAGTGCAGCAGAACTGGGAATTAACTGCTCTGGCATTCTCCAGGCAAACACAAAAAAGGGCTTTTAATTCTGCTGGAGGCATCTTGTGCAGCCCCTTCCTGTCTGGCACAGCCATCACGGCCAGGTTGGACGGGGCTCGGAGCAACCTGGTCTAAGGAAGGTGTCCCTGCCCAGGGCAGGGGTGGAATGAGATGAGCTTTAACGTCCTCTCCAACCCAGCCCGATCACTCCATGATTCCGTGATCTCCGAGCACACGCCATTCCTTAAAGAAATGAGATGAGAGAGAACTGACGTGGGACTAAGGCTGTTCCTCTCCGGCCCCGCTGAGGCTGTTACAGAGGAGGCTGGAGAGGACGCGTGCCTTTGGGAATGCCCATCCCGGATACTCCCACTGGCACTTCCCGTGGCGATTTATGCACAGCCCTGGAGCGCAGGAGTTGTTTCTTTCTGGTGTGGCCGTCCCCAAGGTGGAGCTGAGCACCCAGAGAGCCAGGCGGGTGCTGGTGGCAGCTCGGGCATGGCAGGTGCCCCAGGCTGGGGGCTGGGGGGATTTCAGTATCCAGCCTGGAGCCTGCTGGATGTGAGAGAGAGCTGGGGAAAAAGGCAGTAGCTGGAAATTTCTTCTAAAAGTAGTTTTTCATACCTTCTTATCAAATGAAACTGCCATCCTAATGCTGCAGAATTCTGATTCTCCAAGTATATTTTAAGTAAAAATAGGACTAGGGTTTAAAAAGTAAACAGATAAACATCAAACCTTTTAACTAAACCCAGAAATTGCTGCAAAGGAGTTGACTTGTTTCTGATTGAGTGATTAATCCATACTTAGCTGAATACACATTTTTTTGTAATACAAACCAGATTTTCAACCATGGATAATGTTCTTAGTGCCTTGACACAAGAGCAGGTACTGGGATAGAAAGCGACGGAGCTGGGGGATCACCAGCAGGCAGAATTTGGTGAAACAGGCTGGATTATGTCATGGGGGGCACCAGTCAGGCCTGGGGGAGAGAAGAAGGCACTGGCATCCTGGTTAGGTGTTAGAAAGAACAGGGTGCCCAGAGCAGCTGTGGCTGCCCCTGGATCCCTGGCAGTGCCCAAGGCCAGGCTGGACACTGGGGCTGGGAGCAGCCTGGGACAGTGGGAGGTGTCCCTGCCCACGGCAGGGGTGGCTCTGGAGGACCTGTAAGGTCCCTCCCAACCCAAACCAGTGTGTTCTGTGATTTTGTGATGGTTCCAACAGCTTCACTTTGAGGTCTCTGAATCATCTGGTTCTGATATTTCCCAGGAGTGTCCCGGTGCCAGCTCCTCACCTGCGAGCAGCGGGGCAGGGGCACCTCTCTCTCAGATACCTCTGTGCTCACACCCCATTAACAGAACCTCTCACTCGGCAGAAAATGGAATCAGGTTTGTCTGGCAGCAGCTGTTTCCTGCAGCCCGCCTGATTGCCATAATTTAATTTGATTCCAATCCTTTCATTCTTTATTGACCTAATCACCTGTTAAGTTCTCGGGCTTTCTGCTGGGCTCTGACGTCAGGGTGACAATTGCAGCTCATCACATCAGTGTCCCTGCTCCCCAGGGAACCTCCCGGGAAGTGCCTGCAGCCCCCAGTGTTCCAGGGCTCCTGGAAGTTGGGCAGGACCCACCAAAGACTTCTGGGGATGCTTTCCCTGTCATGTAAATTATCCAAGCCAGCTGCTTGTTCGTTTTCTATTTTAGCAGAGGGTATTTAACATCCTTAACAAAGCTGCCAGTCAAATAAATGACATTAAGAAATAAAGTTCTCTGATTGTCTTTCTCTCAGGGAGGCCAGGACCTCGCTCCTCCATGCAGAGGACAGATGCCTTTGTCTGCATTTATCTGACTTCTCCACTTAACAGCTTCCAGCTCTCATCAGGTCAGAGAATCCTCAAGTCACAGAATCAGAAATTCATTGAATAAAAGAATCTTTGAATCAGAGAACTGAAGAATATTGGGATCCTAGAATGGTTCGGTCAGAAGTCCAGGCTTGTCTCTGCAGAGGTTCCACAGTGTCTGGCTCAGGACTGGAAGTTGTTCTGTACGACTTCCATCAGTTGTCCCAAACCAGCACAAATAATGCCTCAAATGCAGTTTTCCCAGTGGAGCACCACACCGTGCAGAGCAGAGGCTCTGGAGCAGCTGCCAGCACCTGGGAGGGTAATGCTGGCAGCCAAAGGGGCCAGAGCAGTTTGGGGTGTAAGAGGGAAATGGAAAAAGTGAGATTATTTCATTAAAAGGTTTTTTAATCTTGACAATGTGCAAAAAAGCCTCAATAAGAGAGATGCTGGAACTGGTGGGTGGAGATGAGAAACTGCAGCGCTCTGGGCCTTTAGTCTGTGTTAATTTTATATCTTTTAGTTTATCAAGGGTTCTGCCATGAGGGCTCTCTGGCCAAGAGAAGGCAGCAGAAGGATACCATGGCCGGGAGGAGCAGACGGACAGGGTTAAAGAGGAGGAAAAGCAGGGGTTTAGAACTCTGAGGGTGACCAGCACTTTTGTCAAGGGATGGAGCTTCTCCTCCACCTCTGGATGCCCACAAGCCTGGACAGTCCAATTTCTTACAGGCAAGCATAATTTAGTAAACCCTGTGAGCTCCAGAGGGGAAAAATCTGGTGTAGCTGCAGGGGGTTTGACAGGAACCTGCTCTGCACGGTTTGGCCCTCAGCCCCACAGGTGGCTGAGTGTGGGGCAGGGGCAGCACCATTTGCAGTGTGCTCTCCATGGCTGGGCCTTGCAGCCAGCGCTGCCCGTGGTGCCCGTGTCCCTCAGGGCCAGGCCACAGCAGGGAGCACCATTTCTCTGGCTGCAGCTTCCCTCAGCCCAGTTTCACCTCAGACATGGTGCAGCTTCTGCGTGACCCAAAGGAACATCAGGATGAACCCGTATGAGCCGGACATGCCCGGTCCTCTCTCTGAGCAGGACATGGGGAGGAAGGACTCGCTTGAGCTCTGCCACAGGAATGCTTCTGAAGGTTGGGCAGGGGCCAAAGAGCCCGGGGTCTTTGGTGGCCCCAGCACTTCTGGGTTAAGGGTTGGACTTGATGATCTTAAAGGTCTTTTCCAACATAAATAACTCTGCAGTTCTGGGACTATGCCCCATTTCTGCCCACTGAGAGTGGCAATAGTGGCAGGAAGCCACAGCAGGGCAGGACATTGTGGTGCCAGCCTGCAGACAGACATGGATGTAGCAAAGGCTGGAGAAGAGGAGACAGAGGGGAGACCTCACTGGGATCTTCAACATCCTCCCGAGGGGCAGCGCAGGGACAGCTCCGAGCTCTGCTCCTGGGACAGGGACAGCACCCAGGGAGCGGCTGGGGCTGGGCCAGGGCAGGCTCGGGCTGGAGAGCAGGGAAAGGCTCTTCCCCCAGAGGGTGCTGGGCACTGCCCAGGCTCCCCAGGGAATGGGCACGGCCCCGAGGCTGCCAGAGCTCCAGGAGCGTTTGGGCACCACTGCCAGGGATGCCCAGGGGGGGTTGTTGGGGGTCTGTGCAGGGCCAGGGGTGGGACTGGGTGATCCCTGTGGGTCCCTTCCAGCTCAGGACATTCTGTGATACTGAGTCCTCTGGGATGTGCTGATCACAGCACCTGTGCAAAGCCTGACTGCAGGTAAGAGGTTCTGGAAGCTTTTCCCCAAACAAACACAACAAAATTCCCAGATGCCATGGGCACTGTGGCAGCACTGATGGCAGCCCAAATCCCAACCCTTCTGTCACCGTTGCAGGGAGCTGCAGCTGGGGACAAGGACGCAGCTTGGGCTGCCTGTGCCATGCCAGCCCCCAACCGATCCAGCACCAGCCCTCCGCCCTTTCTGCTCATGGGCATCCCTGACCTGGCAGTTTTCCACGTGTGGATTTCCATCCCTTTCTGCGTCACCTACATCATGGCCTTGCTGGGGAACACCCTGGTGCTCCTGGCCGTGGGTCTGGACAGGAACCTGCACGAGCCCATGTACTGTTTCATTGCCATGCTGGCCCTCATCGACCTCATCTTCTCCACTGCTGTCGTTCCCAAGATGCTGGGCGTGTTCTGGTTGCATTCCAGGGAGATTGGCTTTGAGGCCTGCTTCATCCAGATGTTCTTCATCCACACATTCACCGCAGTGGAGTCAGGGGTGCTCCTGGCCATGTCCCTGGACCGGTATGTGGCCGTCTGCCACCCTCTGAGGTACAGCACCATCCTGACCAGCCCGAGGGCCATCCAGGCAGGACTGCTGTCCCTGGCCAGGGGAGTTGGAATCATGATCCCCTTGACGTGGCTCCTCACCAGCCTACCCTACTGCAGCAGCAGGGCGATCCCTCACTCCTACTGCGAGCACACGGCCGTGGTGGGGCTGGCCTGCACTTACACGGCCGCCAGCCACCGCTGCAGCCTCGGCGCGGCCACGCTGCTCGTGGGGACAGCCTCTGCCTTCATCACCTGCTCCTACTGCACGATCCTCAGGGCTGTGCTGAGGCTGCTGGCCCACAGGGCTCGGCTCAAGGCCCTCGGGACCTGCGGGTCCCATGTTTTCGTCATCCTGATCTTTTACGTCGGTGGGCTCCTCTCCGTGTACCTGCAGATGTTCACTCGCAGCTTGGCACCTCACGTCCAGGTGCTGGTGGCTGATTCCTGTCTCACGGTCCCTCCCATGCTCAACCCCCTCATCTACGGCATAAAGGTGAGGCAGATCCAGGAAGGAATCCGCAAACTGCTGGGGCGGCTGGCAGGACCCCGGAGCTCACAAGCTGCTAAAGGTGGCTCAGGTTCAGAGAGACAGAAAAACATTTCTCCCGTGCCAGAATAGGTGTGAGGCTGAGTGCAATGAATTGTTGCCCAGAAGGGTCCCTCTCTCTCTCCAGAAAGGGAACCTAGACCAGATGCCTGATGCTGACACGGCAACAGCTGACTGACAGGAAACCACGGGGCCAGTGCAGAGGGGTTTGGGCAACTGTCCCTTTGGCCAGCGCACTCCTCCCTTCCAAGATACCACTTGGAAATCATGGAATCCCAGGATGGTTTGTGTCAGGAGGAACCTGAAAGCCCATCCAGTGCCACCCCTGCCATGGGCAGGGACACCTCCCACTGTCCCAGGCTGCTCCAAGCCCCAGTGTCCAGCCTGGCCTTGGGCACTGCCAGGGATCCAGGGGCAGCCCCAGCTGCTCTGGGCACCCTGTGCCAGGGCCTGCCCACCCTCCCAGGGAGGGATCTCTTCCCAAGATGTAATCAAAGTCTCTCGCCCCTTAGTTCAAGGCCATTCCCCTTGTGCTGTCACTGTCTGTCCAGGTAATGCCCCCTGTGCCCCACTCCCTCTTGTACTGGAGAGCCCAGCACTGGACCCTGTACTCCAGGTGTGGCCTCTGCAGTGGTGAGAAGGGAAGGATCATCTCCCTCTCCGTGCTGGTAATGCTCCTCCTGATGCAGTCGGACACCTTTGCTCCTGGTCAGCCTGGTGTCCCTTCTGTGCCCAGCTGTTTGTCCAGCCAGGTGGCCCCAGTGCTGGCAGGACTGTCCACTTGTCCTGGTTGAACTCAGGAGGTTCCTCTTGGCCCATTTCTCCACCCCATCGAGGTCCCTCTGGAGACCAGCACAGCCACCAGGTGAACCTGCTGCTTCTCCATACGCTTAGAAAGGCTGGTCCTGGCTGAGGCATCCCACCCGTGGTGGTCAGGAGGTGTCCCCAGGACCTGTGATTTCACTGGGAGAGCTCCCACTGCCCGGGCCTGGGCAGGACTGAGCTCTGTGGAGTGGGGGCTCTGCTCCCTGCAGACAGAACACCAATGACAAACTAGCACTGGAGCAAGTCCTGAGTAGTTGGGGAGTGCTGGCTTTTGGGAATTTTGGGGGACAGCGTTTTCCCCAGCACCGTGGGAAGGGGGACAGGAGCCCCATTGTGCAGGTGCTTGGGACAGTGGTGACAGGAGACAGCAGTGACACGGGGCAGTGGTGACACAGGGCAGCTCCTGGATCCAGGCTCATCCCCCCAGGTTCCTCCATGCAGGAGCCCCAAGGAAAGAGGCCCTTCCTTGTTTACCTGCAGAGGAGCTGAGCCCAACAGGGACAGCAGAGTAACGAGCCTCAGGACGATTCCAGCGGGGCCTCAGGACAATTCCAGCTCTGAGGCAGGGCTCCCTCGCTAGTTTTGAATCTCTCCTTTGGGTGAAGTGTTCAAAGCAAACAACAGCTCACCCCTGCAGGCGCTGGGCGGGGGCAGGTGCCCGCTGTCTGTTCGGAGAGGGGCGGGGGGACACCGAGTCCCTGCAAGGGCAGGCTTGGGGCACCGGTGGCTTTGGGCAGTGACCCCAGTCCCGGCCATGCGTGGAAGGGTCTCTGCTCCCTCCACAGCTGGTTGCAGAGATGCAAAGCCTTTTCAATGCCAGCAGCCCTGAACCACCACGACACCTCGAGATCATGGAATCACAGAAGGTTTGGGTTGAGAGGGACCTCCAAGCCCACCCAGTGCCACCCCTGCCATGGCAGGGACACCTTCCACTGTCCCAGGCTGCTCCAAGCCCCTTGGCTGGGCACACTGGTTTGGCTGCAGCTCCCTGGGCAGTGCTGGGACAAAGCCCTCAAGCACAGTGACCATACACAGAGCCAGCTGTGGGATGGCAGGAAAGAGCTGGGTGAGCAGGAACAAATCCCAGCGTTTCAGCAAGTCCAGCACTGGCTGCTTGGGGCCCTGGCTGGGCACAGACCCCAGCTCCCACCCATCGTTCTGCCTGTCTCCCCCTGCCTGGACCAGCCTGGAACCTGCACCATCCCTCCACCAGAGCCCATACCCCGGGTCTCAGGTCGCTCAGAATTAATGTTTATTTAATTCCAGCTAAATTGTCACTGTTCAGCAGCATTTCCCTGCATGCCTGTAGTGTACAACCTCCTTGGGACCCACAGCACAAACAGTCCTGTTTGCTACCACCCAAACTCCAGCTCCGGGGGTGGGGCCGGAGCTGCCACCGGCACAGGTTTTCCCATTTTACCGTGGCATTTTTAGCCCCTAAAACTGCCTCAGCCCTTGGGGAAGGCGACTCTGACTTTTACAGGCAAGCTTCTGCTTGGCTCCGGCTCTCGGCAGCCG
>VZRQ01008661.1:990424-1103385 GCA_013397975.1 Machaerirhynchus nigripectus | reverse complement strand
AGGCGACTCTGCGAGGAGCCCGGTGGCTTCAGCAACCCCAGAGACCCAAGTCCGGCGCGGGCTCTTGAGGAGGAATTAACAACATGGCTTCCCCACCGCACCAGCAGCTGCTGCATCACCACAGCACCGAGGTGAGCTGCGACTCCAGCGGGGACAGCAACAGCGTGACGGTGAAAATCAACCCCAAGCAGCATCAGGGCTGCACCTCTTCGAAGCACTGCAAGTACAGCATCTCCTCCAGCTGCAGCTGGGGGGAGTCGGGGGGCCCTCGCCGAGCTGGCGGACCGGGCGGCAGTGGCTCCGGCCTCCGCCGGCAGAAGAAGCTGCCGCAGCTCTTCGAGAGGGCCTCTTCTAAGTGGTGGAACCCCAAGTTCGACTCCAACAACCTGGAGGAGGCTTGCATGGAGAGATGCTTCCCGCAGACCCAGCGCAGGTTTCGCTATGCCCTCTTCTACATCGGCGTGGCCTGTCTGCTCTGGGGCATCTACTTCGGCATACACATGAGAGAGAAACAGATTGTTTTCATGGTGCCGGCTCTGTGCTTCCTCCTGGTATGTGTAGCTTTTTTTGTGTTCACTTTCACTAAGACTTATGCCCGCCATTACGTATGGACTTCACTGATACTCACCCTCCTGGTGTTTGCTCTGACCCTCGCTCCGCAGTTCCAGGCTGTGAAGCCTGTCTCAGGAAGTGGTGACATGTCCAACCGGACTCCCCCGGCAGATCCCACAGACGCTTGTCTTTCTCAAGTGGGCAGTTTTTCTATGTGTATTGAAGTGCTCTTGTTGCTTTACACAGTGATGCACTTACCCCTGTATTTAAGCTTGTTTCTGGGACTGTCGTACTCGGTCCTCTTCGAGACCTTTGGTTATCACTTCCGTGATGAGAACTGTTTCACACCTCTGGGAGCCGGTGCCGTTTACTGGGAGCTGTTGAGTAAAGCCTTCCTGCACATCTGCATCCACGCCATCGGTATTCATTTATTTATCATGTCCGAAGTCAGATCAAGAAGCACATTCCTGAAAGTGGGGCAATCCATCATGCATGGAAAAGACTTGGAAGTGGAAAAAGCCCTGAAAGAGAGGATGATTCATTCTGTTATGCCAAGAATAATAGCAGATGACTTAATGAAGCAGGGGGATGATGAAAGTGAAAACTCCATCAAACGTCATTCCACCTCAAGCCCCAAAAACAGGAAGAAGAAGCCCTCCATACAGAAAACCCCCATAATATTCCGTCCTTTTAAAATGCAGCAGATAGAGCAAGTGAGCATTTTGTTCGCAGATATTGTTGGCTTCACGAAAATGAGTGCCAACAAATCAGCTCATGCCCTGGTGGGGCTCCTGAACGACCTCTTTGGACGCTTTGACCGTCTCTGTGAGGACACTAAATGTGAGAAGATCAGCACTTTAGGAGACTGTTATTACTGCGTTGCCGGCTGCCCCGAGCCCCGGGCAGATCATGCCTACTGCTGCATCGAGATGGGCTTGGGGATGATCAAAGCCATCGAGCAGTTCTGCCAGGAGAAGAAAGAAATGGTGAACATGAGAGTCGGTGTTCACACCGGGACAGTCCTGTGTGGCATTTTGGGAATGAGGAGGTTCAAGTTCGATGTGTGGTCCAACGATGTCAATTTGGCCAATCTGATGGAGCAGCTCGGGGTGGCTGGGAAGGTCCATATTTCAGAAGCTACTGCCAAATATTTGGATGATCGTTATGAAATGGAGGATGGAAAGGTGGTTGAGCGTGTCGGTCAGAGCGTGGTAGCCGACCAGTTAAAAGGTACGTGCTTTTATTTTGTGCTTGTTTTTCTTTTGTGAGGGAACAGAGTTGTCCCAGTGCCTGCTTTGTGCTTGCTGACCTGCAAACTGAACGTGTTTTACATTTAACTCAGTGTGCTGGTGATCACAAACACCAGGGGAATTACAGGATGAAAGATGCCACGGAGATAAGTGTGAAGGATCATCTGTGGACTCAAAATAGGCTTTAAAACTCAGCGCTCCTTGTCAGAGTGTTGCCTTGTAGGGAGGAGAAGGTTCATGTGTTTGCTGTCTGCAAGAGGTTTTTGTTTTACTGTTGTGTGTCATCCTTTAATTCAGTAAGTAAACTTGTTAATTGACTTCATGTGCCATACAGAGAGCATATGTGTTTTGCAGAATTATGTATATCTGTGAAAAGGTTTTTTTGGCATCGGGAGAGTTGGGACTGTGAAGGCATTTGGGAAAAATGACAGCTGGATTCACAGAAAGAAATGAGCACTGTAGATTTGGCAGTTTGATATGGCAAGTTGTTGCAGTTTGGAGTTAGGCTGGAAAAAGTTACTCAGGTGGCTCAGTGAGCTGGCAGATGCTCTCATTTCTGCAACTCGAAGGATTTGGGGATGAAACGGCAAATTTGCCTTTTGGAGAAGAAAATGAAGGATCCTTCGGTTCCCCTTGGTTGAGGGTCTGATTTTCATTTTTCTGCTGTGTTTATTTTTAAGTGAAACCCTTGGCTGCTTTCTAGCAGCACTTGGAGGCGTGTGCAGGAGGGTTGTACAAGCTGAGGGTTTAATTGTCTCTTTTGTCAAAGCAGTGTCTCTTCAGTGCCGTGCCTTTGTCTCACAGAGAGATTGTTGTCTGCAATGCTCATAGTCCAAGGTGAGGAGCAGACGGATCAAAATGGGAGTGGAATATGTAACAAACCCTGTTGTGCTCTGAATTTATTCGTTCTGATTATAAAAGTACCCATTTTTATGAAATAAGCTGGAAAACTAAGTGGAAGAACCCGAAGGACTCATAGACTGGCGTTGTGATGGAGGAAGGAGATATTTGTGGCACCAAACACAACAGGAGGCCAGGATGGTGGTAGAAAGGTCAGGCAGGACGTGGGGAGAGCACTACAGAGCAGTGGTGGCAGTGGCAGCCAGTTGCCCCTGGCAGGTGCTTGTTTTGATGTGACACAAAAACTTATTTTTGGTGAACGAGCTGTCCACATGCATACGGCAGTGGGGCTGCAGCGGGAGGCTTACGGCGAGCAACGACATCGGCAGTGACATTGGTGCCTGGGAGCCACAGGACTGAAGCAGATGTGTGTCCCTGGGCTTTGGCTTTCTGTTTAGCTTCTAAAAATACAGATTCAGTTAACTTCTTTGAAAAGTGTTGACACTGATGTATTTCAGTGGGAGTGTGCTTTCAAGAAAACAGCATCAGATGTAACCTCGTTGTTACTCTTTAAGATGGATTTTGCTGTTCTAATGAAAATAAATTGAACAGGTTGTAGAGAAACATCCCTGTGATATTTCCCTCTTCCATGTACCTTTACAGCCAAATGCAGTGTGAAGGCTGTGTTGTAGCAACAAGTAAAATTCAGTAGTTTTGCTGCATTTATAACTGTTCTCAGTATTAATGCCAAACTGACATGAACTTAGTTGTGGAGACTGACGGTACTGCTTTTAAATATTCTTATTTATTTGTTTATATTTTCTAGGAGATCACAAGAGCACTGTGTAGAGCAATTATACCACATGCCAGCAGTGGGTTTTTCACTGTCTTTCTCAGACTTCTGTTCTGTCCTTCGTTGCATTTATCATGAGAGGGCACAGGCTGCTTTGCCTCCTCAGTACAGAGGTTTGGATTTTGCAGCTCTGAATGCCTTTCACAGCTCCTGCTTCAGCCAGGGTACTACAAATGGACAAACTGGCATGCAGTCTAGATAAGATGAAGTTTGCTTTGCGAACTGACATTTAATGGTCTCTTCTTACCCTGAAATGTAGCTATGAGAGCAGCTGGAGCATGTGGTAAGAATTACTTTAACAAGGAATATGGGTTGGGCTTTGCTTTTTCCCATTTCCCTTCTGTGTTTTTTTGTGGAACTGTAATCAGCTGCCATTTCTTACCAATGTCTTATGCAGTTATAGAAATCAGAGGCTGTGTGTACTTCTAAGTCAAGCAGACCTCTGCCATGACTGCCCTTAGCCCCAGGTTTGTAGCACACTTACTCTGCTCCCTCTCATGCACAGACCCTCAGGGGATGCGGTAGGTAGTGGGGGCTTCAGAGCTGCCCATTTTTTCCTGTTCCCTTAGAACTTTGTTCTGCAGCCAGATTACTCAGCTGATAGGTAAATGCCATCAGGGGAAGAAATAAATCAAAGCCAATGATAAAAGCCATCTTTTCAATGATAAAAGCATCACCCTGCTGCAGGGGAGGGTTTTGTTAGGGAGCAGCTCTGAGATTTAATAAGGGAAACTGAGATTTCACCTCTTAATTAATTGATCTCTGCCAAGCATCTGCTCAGTTCTGTGAATGGAGGTGCTGTTAGGAAGCTGTGCTTCACTGTTTTCCCCGAGAATCCGTTGATAGTAGCGATAGAGAAGAGGAAGTTTGTTGTGGTTGTTTAATTATGTCATACCTCGTACTCTCTTCAAGTATGAAAGTGCTGTACAGATAACAGGCATAAGCTTTGTTTCCCTACCAGTACTTCAATTGTCAGCTTCCTTTCAACCTTTGATATCTTAATTATATCCTATTTTTTATGCTGTATGTCTAGTGTATTATCTCTTAATTGAGCTGCAGCAGTCGTAGCTATCTTTGAGGCTGAGTCAACAGGAGCAAGTAATCTCTTCAAAGAGCAAAGTGGGAGGTGCCAAGCACACGGTGTCCACGTTCCACACACTTCAGGACTTCTGCCTAACACTTCTCCTGGAACAGGTCTTGGAACAAAAGCACCTCTGTGGCTGGAGCATGTCAGGCGTGCTCCTGGAGCGAGTCCTTTGGCTTGGTTCACCCCGAAGGAATCCAGGTACAGCTCTCCAGTGTGCACCAAAGCAGGGTGTGGAAGAGTCACTTGGGCAAACTGCTTCAAAACCCTGCTCCCTGTTCCATTTGAAATACTCAGGTTCATATAGCCCAAGTTGTCCTAGTGCTGCTCTTCCTGTTTTTTGGAGTAGATGAGGCAAAACTAAATTACGTTCTGTTTTGTGGTTCACTGAAATCTTAGGATGGGAATATCTTTTCTTCCTCCCTTGCTTCCTTGGCTCCTTAGTGCAAGCAGTGGGGCCCTGGTATGTTCCCTCCTGTTTCTGACTTTGGAATTAAATAGATGGTATCTAAAAGAAACCAACAAGGAGAGCTTGCCAGTGATGTGTTGCAATATTTTTACCTGTTTCTGACTGCTCTATGTTTTAGAATTCCCTAGACCCCCTGTTTGCACAGCACCTGATCCCCTTGGATGTGAAGGGAGTGCAGGAGAGCAGTGTGGCAGTGCATTTTTGAGGTCCACAGATAAACCCCACCCATCAGTTCAATTATATCTTCCATAATAATTTTGCTGTAGGATTTGAGACAATTCACTTTTTCTGTTTTCTTGCAGAGCTTCCTAGCAAATAAATTTATTGAAGATTATGGGATACTGAGAGTCACGTAACATAGGTTAATGTGTCCCTTTCGAGCTCCGGAGGCAGAGATCTCTTGGGATATAAAGAGTTCTGCTTATGGAAATATTTTTGTTTTGCTCTGTTCTTCTTGGTTGTTTGCATTTCTCTTTCTTGTTACTTGGGAGGTCACAATATTGCTATTTACCAGCCAGCAACTCTTCCAGAAATACCAGGGTCACCGGCTCAAAATACGTAAGCATGTTGGGGCAAGAATGCTTTCTCTGTGTTTATAGGGCATAGCACAGCAGAACCATGATTTTATTTGGGGCCTCTCTGTGTGCACTGATACCCAAAATAATTCCCAAACTTTCTGCAGCCAGACATCTCCTTGTTAAGTTTGCCTCAAGGAGTGGCTTTATTGCTGTATTCCTGCTAGAAGCTCTTGACGATACAGCCACTCTTTTCTCTCTGATTTTTGTCCCTTACTTCATCCTGGAGAAAATGCTAAGGGATTCTTGTGCTGTCACCTGGCTGAGCCAGGGCTGGTGGCACAGGGAAGGTTGGCTTTCACAGCACTTACTGCAGGAACACCCCTACCAGTTCACCTGTGGCCAGCAGTGGCTGTTCCTGATAAAGCTTATCAAAGCTCTCCAGCTGATGTGCTGCTTTCACTGTTCCCTGTTTCTTTTAATGTCTGCTTTAATTTTAAATGTTTCTTTAGTAATAAGTAAGTTGGTTATAGAAGTCACCATTTTGCTCACTATTGAAACCTTTTAGTCCATGAATAGCCTGGCTCTTTACAAGGTGGCAACCTGGGACCCAGGCGATGCTTTTCCCATGGCACATGGGATACAGCTCTGCTTGGTGGCTTGATACTCCACTGCTGCTTCACGTTTGGGTTACAGGGAACACAGCACGGGTGTTCCTGAAACACACAAATCTTGGGTCAGGTTATGAAGAGAGAAATCATTGAATTTTTCTTTCCTTCCTCCCCTCTGCAGCCAGTCAGGGGAGAGCACAAACACACCCTGACAGCGCTGGAGTCTTCCCTGCCTGCCCTGATTCCCTGTCCTTTACCAGCGCTGTGCACAGAGGACCTGTAGCTGTCATGTGCTTCTGGAAGTTCAGAGGTAGATGAAAGATCAGATGAAAGTTTTCCTTGGCTTTTTGAGCCCGCCCTGCTGGGCACAGTGTAAATCTAGAAGGCTTGTGCTTGTGCCAGCAGGATGGCTCTGCAGAGAGCTCTGCAGATTCAGCTTTACTCTGGGGCAAAGGGCAGCTTTAGTCTTTAACAAGTGAGGGTTTTGGAATCAATGAGGGGGGTTAAGGTGCTTGTCTCATGTCTTGCCAGCTGCTGTGCAGGTCTTTCTGTTCAACTTCTGGCTTCATCGTGTTCCATAAATGTAAGTCTTTAGATACAGGCTTTTTATATTTATTGAACTGGCTTGTGACAGACACTGTGATTCTGGATTTCATGTGTTCTAATACTGATCTGATGGTCAGGCAGAAATAGACAGAACAAATGTCCATTTTTTTTTAAAGTGGTAATTAAGTAAACGTGTGTACGTATTTCCACTTTCCCACAAAGAGAATTCTGAGTGCTGACCATGACAGAAAACTTCAATGACCGGTCAATTTATTGCTTTTACATAATCTGACCTATTAACTGTTGCTGAGATAGTGGTTCATGATCTTATGTGTGACAGTGAAAATAAAATATCGAACACAGGTTGACTTTACTCCTGTATTTCAAAAATGGAAAGTGTTCAGTGACAGATAAAGAATAATAATTAGAGGTAATTTGCACAAAGGCATGTTGCCAGGGAGAAGCAAATTCTACATTGATTTAACATTTTGACATGATCTGTAATTTTACTATGTAACAGCATAAAGAAAAGGAGGTAAATAGTGAATATAGTTGCTCAACCTGGTTCTTGTCAAGTCTTCACTCAGTGAAGCTGTCTTTCATAGCTATAAACAAAAGAACTCTGTAGGAAAACCTAGTGATTATTGAGCTTTCCAAATAATGACTTGATGAAATGACATTACTTTTTCTCTATGTAAGCCTGAGTTTGGGTACAGGTACTGCTCAGATTGCTGCCAGACCTGGACAGGAAGGTCACAATTTCTCCAAATTTTGAGGAAGATTTTTTGAGTTGCATCATTTTATTTGTGCAAAACCAAGTAGAAAAATCTCTTCATTAAAAATACTCACACTTCAGCTGGTTTTATTATTTAAGGGAAACTTGAATGTTGGCATTTGAGGCTATGAGTTTTCATAACTTGTTTACAGGCTAATTTGACTGGACACAGTGAAAAATAATTTATAAGCATAGTTAGAACTCAGGTAAGGTTCTTCACTTTGAAGGGGATGGAGCCTGACTCTAACCATATACTTTGTTTAACAACGTGGGCTCTGGTTTCAGTTTTTCATGTCCTGACACTAATTAATAAATAAGGCAGTACTGAGGGTCTGGTTGTCAAGTGTTGCTGCTCTGCCTATTTAAGCCCTGTGTGAACACTCTGGAGTGAAGGAACAGTTTCAACAGACCTTAAAACATTTACATCCTGCAGAAGCTCAAGTCAGCACAGCCACAGTGGAGCTTCATTCCAGAACATGGGAAAGGTGAGGGCTGAAATCTCAGGTCCTGTGATACTGGAGGGACACCGTGGCTTCTGCTGTGTTCTGTGATCATCATCTGCAGTCTTTCACCTGTATTTCTGTCTTTGGTTTTCCCCAAGTCTGGGTGCATGATCTACACAGGTACCTCACAAATTGCAAATCTGAGCTTCCTTCTCCTGTTCACATCAGAAAATCTTCAGAGGTAGGAAACTGTTTAAATGCGAGAGATCGCCTTCTTTAAATAAAAGCCTTGACATGGTGCTTTTTGGGGGAAAAGATTGATGGAAAAGACAAAACAAAGTCAAAGACGTGTAATTTATATTCATCTTCTGTCATGAGGAGGATGCATGATTTGAATGGGTTGTTTAAAACTCTTTCTGCAGTTATTTCACAATATGTACTTCACTTCTGCTGGCAGGCAAATAATGTAAGAATTTACATTCACCACTTTTAAAGTACAATTTCACTGGATTTCAATTTGCTGTAGGTTGTCCTGGAATATTATTAAAATTAGGAAATTAGAATTATTTCCTACCATCTATAGTTTGGGTCTAAGCTCTCTCTCTTGATCCTGAATCACAAGCTCACTCCATCCCTCCTGGCTGTGTAAGGAGAGACAGCCATTCCTCTTTCCGTTACAGCTGACACTTGAAAATTCTCAGCTATTTTTAGATGATTTTCAATCTCATTTCTGTCCTTTGAAAAGAAAGGAAGAAAAAAAAATTCATAGCCTTTAAATTTTTAACTTCCAGTGGGAGTTGCTTTTGCAGAGAAGCCAGCTAGTCAATATAGCCTCATTAACACATTTTAACAGGTTCTATTATATAAGTTTGCTTTATTGTGATGGCTCTTTCATAGGTTTGGAGGGAATTGTTGGAACTCAATTTAAAGAAGAGCCATGCAGGGTTTGAAAGTGTAGCTGCTTGCTTCCAAGTAATAATTTGTGAAAATATAAAGTGGCAGTTGGAAAAGAAGCCTAAACTGGGGATGTACCATGGAATTACAGCTCGTTCTTTCCCCAGAGGTCGTGTTTGGGCATGGCTTCTGTCTTAGGCAGCAGGACAGATTTGGCTGGTGAGGTGGTTCTGGCAAGGCATTTGTCAGTATTGGACTACCCCAGAAATCTTTACTGCCCTTTCAAGCCAAATTGTGTTCAACAAATTAATATTCTCTTTTATTTTCCCCGCAAATGTTTAAACCTTGAGCAATAAGCCTACTAGATACATGGCTTGAGGGATTGGGTTTTTTTCATGGTTCTGAAATTTCTTTGTGGAGGAACAAAATGTTCTAGATATATTTCTTCAGCTAGCATCCCTCAGGATCAAAATCTCCCTCTCAACTGCCTGTAAATTTTTTGCATTTGTATTTGCTACAGTAACTTACTGTGGGAATTCTTGGCAAACCAGCTAAATAACGATTATATTGCAAGTCTTTATTTCACTGATGGCACTTACTGTTCCTCTTGTTGCACGTCTAAAACTGTTGCCTTCAACTTGACTTGATAAATTTAGAAATCACGTTGCTGTCATAAAGTAGCATTACTTATAAAATCTCCAAAATTGGCACAGTGAGGAAGAACTGGCTGAATAAAGTCCACTAGCTTGGTGATGGGATCTTTCCTTCTGCCTGCTGCTTGACACATGCAGGAACATGCAAACAAAGGAAAAGTAACCTCTTGATGATCTGCTCATGAAAGAGCAGTTCGCTTCCTTTTGCTTTTTTTCCTTCAGCTGCAGTTAACTCAAAACCTCTTGTGTGGATGTTGTCACAGTCTGGGATTCCCAGAGCTCCTGCTGGGCACATGATTCCATAAACCAGAGGTCCTGTCACTGCAGTGGGGGCAGAGGGGCTGTGCAGAAGAGCCCAAAAGCATCCAAATCCAGCTGTCTGTTTATAAAGACTTAATTTCCTTCCAGTGTTACTAATTTGTAGGCCTTGATAGGAAGGCTTTCAAAACAGAAGGGGAAAAGTGGAAAGCAAAACTAACTGGTAAACAATACCACTGATATTAACAATTACTTGTATGTTTGAAGGGACAAAATGATTGTAGTTTCACTGCATTTAACTGCACAAAAAGCTAAAAAAACCCAAAAACCCCTCAACAAAACACACCTCATAATAAAAAAGTACAGTGTATAATTGAAATAAAACATGCTATGAAACACTGACACAGACCACAGGAAATGTATGAAAACTTCTTTTTTTGATATTGGATGCTTAATTGTTTAAGTTCATTAGATAAGTGAGGATGTTTGAGTCAGAAATGGGATAGTTTCAGTTTTTAAATGTGCAGCTTTGCTGTTTGACTCAGATGCACGTGCCTCAGAGATGGAGTAGAAGTTAATTTTTGGTTGTGCTGTTTTCAGAAGACCTCCCTGGGAAGCTTTTCCATAGGTGTTTCCAGTAGTTCTTGGAATCAAATTCTTGTCTTAAAAACTCGTGTTTGGTGGACGCTTGAAGTGTGTCCTGTAGGTACTAAGAGTCTCTAACCTCTGACCGACTTGGACGAGCTTTCAGCAGATAAATCTTTTGGAATTGCTCAGGGCCTGACAGGAGTGGTGCTACAGGCAGGATGTAATGAGGAAATGTTCCTGTTAGGGCATTATTTGCAAAGAGACCAGGTACAACATCAGCTCCAAATTTCCTTTGTTTAGGCAGTGTGATGCTTGGGAAGAGCTGTTTCCAGCAGGTCTGAGTTTGGCCTGTGCTCGGAGGAGAAATGGCCACAGGCTTCCAGGGCAGGGATGCAGACTCTGCGGTGTCACACACAGTGACTGTGCACCAGCGGATAACCAGGCTTTGATCCAAGGCTTTTCTAGCCTTTCCCATCTATTTCTAACTTTTAAAACTTGGCTCTTACTTGGAGTGGGTCCAGAGGAGGCCACTAAGTTGGTTAGAGGGATGGAGCACCTCTCCTATGAGGAAATCGCAGAGGGAATGGGGAATGTTCAGCCTGGAAAAGAGAAGGCTTTGGGGTGACCTAATTGTGGCTTTACAGTACCTGAAGGGAGCTGACAAGAAACATGAAGAGAGACTATTTACAAGGGCCTGGAGGGACAGGACAAGGAGCAATGGCTTCCCACTGCACGAGGGCAGGGTTAGATGGGATATTGGGAAGGAATTGTTCCCTGTGAGGCTGGGGAGGCCCTGGCACAGGGTGCCCAGAGAAGCTGTGGCTGCCCCTGGATCCCTGGAAGTGTTCACGGCCAGATTGGACAGGGCTGGGAACAACCTGGGATAGTGGAAGGTGTCCCTGCCCGTGGCAGTGGGTGGGACTGGATGGGCTGTAAGGTGCCTTCCAACCCAAGCCATTCCATGATTCTGTGAAGTTGTTTGCATCTGTCTGACTCCCTATTTGCGACTGACCTTGATGGTAAGATACATGTTATGAAAGAGATTCTTTCTCATGTACATATAAGTTACTACCCACACAATATGACCAGTGTTTAATGTTTTACTTGCTGCTTGGCAATGTGGCATCATCTAGAAGCAGAGAGTGTTCTTAAAAATACCACGTGAGGATGAGAAAATTTATTGTAAGTTGTTTCATAATTCCAATAAACCATTTAAGAGAAACATACACACCCCGTGCCTCACCCGAGGTTCTGGAATCCTTAATGATCAGCAACTGAATTTTTCTGCTGAGAATGTTAAAGTAACATATATGTCTTTGGTTATGAAACATTGCTGCTGCTGGAATTTGCTGTGGATACAGAGATAAACAAAAGGTCTGCCAGTCTTCACTGAAGTCACGTTTTCTTACCTGTGTCAGATACTTTACTTTGATATTTGATGATGATTTTCCACAAGTAAGTCCAAAAATCTTAAATTATGTAAAGCTGTTGAGTTCATAGAATTGTGGAATGGTTTGGGTTGGAAAGGACGTTGAAGATCATCCAGTTGCACCCCCCTGCCTTAGGCAGGGACACCTTCCACTGTCCCAGGGTGCTCCAAGCCCCATCCAACCTGGCCTCGGACACTTCCAGGGATCCAGGGGCAGCCACAGCTTCTCTGGGCAACCTGTGCCAGGGCCTCCCCGCCCTCCCAGGGAAGAATTTCTTCCCAATATCCCATCTAGCCCTTCCCTCTGTCAGTGGGAAGCCATTTCCCCTTCTCTTGTCACTCCATACTCTTTCCCCATGTATATGTGTATATATAGCATTTCAGTTACTATGTGCACCCTTAGAATGTTTTTTATGTGAAAATGATCCGAGTTGTTGTCACAGTCTGTTATTTCTCCATAATCAGATGCTTGAATCGTGTTTAGTTAGCTTGGAAAATGTTTTTAATTCTTGTAGCACGAACGGCTGCATGTTCATGAACTGGTGACACTTCTTAATAAAAGTTTTGCTTGGCTCTATTTAATAGGGAGCATCATAGAAGGTACCAGTTGATAATGGAAGGTGCATCAGGACATCAAGAGTGCTATTTTTTAAATGTGAAGGCAGAGGATACCGACAGGAAGGTGGTGGTTTCTGAGCCCCTATGAAGCACTGGGACGATCCTTTTGTGTTGTTGCTTATCCCTGGTCAGGGATAGAGCCAGTTTAGCCATGGCTGTTTGCTGAGCAGGAGTCAGGAATGATTTTGTGTCCATAATCGGGTACTGAAAGTGAATCAGACCATACGGGAGGCATTTTTATCAGACGCCGTGTTTTCTGTGTGTTATAAAAAACGCGTGCGTGATGTGGCTATATTTAAAATGGAGTACATCTGTTATGCATTTAATTCTTTCCAAGATTTCAGGAGGTGACAAAGTTGGAATTTGTCTTAAAATTCAGATTAAAATTTTGTTTTTCCAAGTTAGGAGATTTGCCTGCTCGGCTTCCACCTTCACACCAGTGCTTCTTTGAAGCAGTGTATTTGCAGAGCACTTAAAGAAACTGTATTACTTACGTATTTTGAGATTTAGGTTGTGATGGGAGTTGTATGATCCTAATATCAGCCATAGCCAAGCGTGCAGCCAAGAGGGTCATAAATTACTGTCAGTTGTGCTGCTGCTGCTGTAATGGAGCGGGATTGTGCTGACGGGGTGTTATTTGTCTACCTCATTTGGAGCAAAGGATTTGTTAATTCTTCTGCTTCTTAGTAAGTGCAGGTGTTGGACCATGCCCCACCAGTGTTTGGGGCAGCTTTTGAAACACCAAATCCTCCAAATTCAAATGGCATTTGTTAAGTTTACAGTTAGAATTGTGTCACTTCAAAGAGGAGCTGGTTGGTTTTAACAGCAGAATTATCGATTTGTGGAAATAATGTGATTGTGTGTGTTAAATGTCATCTTTGGGATGTTATGGTAACCCAACAGCCTGGGTGAGGGAAATACGTAACACAAATCAGGAACTGCATTTAATATACATTGAGCATGCCTATAGCTTGTCTAAATAAAACAGCTTTAAATGTAGCCTATGACTCACTGATATAAGTAAAGCAAAATGTTGCTCTAAAAGTCTTTGCTGCTGTATTTAGGTAATTCAGTAGAAAATCAAAGAATCACAGCATGGCTTGGGTTGGGAGGGACCTTAAAGCCCATCCAGTTCCAAGCCCTGCCACGGGCAGGGACACCTTCCATTGTCCCAGGTTGCTCCAAGCCCCGTCCAGCCTGGCCTTGGAGACTTCCAGGGATCCAGGGGCAGCCACAGCTTCCCTGGGCAATGAACACAAAGAGTCATGCTATAAACACAGATTTTGGGGTCAGAAGAAGGATGGCTTGCAGTATTTATGAGAGTTTTTATTGCCCTTCCAATGCATGTATAAAATTACAACCTTGCTGCAATGACTGTTGGAGGACAATCTTACGGAGAGTGAGACAGTGAAGTGTCACTGGTATTATATAGTCATTGAGAGGGGTTCATCCTTGGATCTTTATTTGCAGACTGAGGCACCTCTCAGGCAAGGAGCAGTATTGAACTGATTAAGCCTGTGCTGCTTCCTGGGCTCCTCAGATGCTAAGGACCCAGTGGGGCTGAGCCCCAGTGAGGTTTGCATTCACAGGGTGACAGCAGAAAGACCCCAATAACCTACTCCATGTGTGCTCTCCTGCTCCACACAGCTGAGGGGATGTGCATTATCAAGGAAGGAAAGAAGGTGAGGCAGCCTGCATTCGTGGCTGAGCCACAATCGAGCAAATTCAGCAAGATTCCATCCCTGTGCTGGAGCTGGTCATGGCTCTGTTAGAACCTTGCAGGACAAAGAAATGGTTCTCATTTTCTGAGCTGTTTCTTTTCCTCATGTGACTTTGCCCTGTCTCCTAAACTGGAGGAAACCACCCTTTACTTTCTAAGTAAAGGTAGTAAGTACTAAGAAAGCCTAAAATGAATGTTTTGATTTATATACATTTGGATATTTCTATATTAATAGATAGCTGAATTGTAATAAATGGGGCTGAAATTTTACTCTCTAGTGCTTACTCTTCCCTTTGTCAGGGGATAAAAATCTCCCACTGGCACAGTACAGGCACTGGAAAGATCACCAGGTATTTGAGTAACTGGTGTGGATTAAAGGTGTGTTACTTGTGCATGGATATTGCAGTAGAGGGTGGGTCAGGTGCCTGGTTTGAAAACTCTATAGAGTCCTTTAATTTTTCTAATTAATAAACTCCTCATCTGTAGCTGTGGAGCCCCTTCCTAAAACCCCCTTGTCTAGACATTTGACTTTCTGAATGTATAATTTTTCAGCCGCGCCCGTTCAGTAACCTGCCAGAGGAGGTGGGTCCTCAATCCAATTCCACTTTGAGCTCTTGTCAGGTGTCTCAGGGACTGTTTTGTGGTGTTCCTGCTTGCTCTAGCAAACTTCTAGAAAACCCTGCTTCAGTTTCCTGTTCTGTGAAGTGTAATTGTTGCCAATGTGAGGAATTTTTAATGTGACACCAGACACATCCTGAAGATGCAGCGATGAGGTGTTGCCTTGCTTGAGATTTCTACTGTATTCCATTCTGCTATGGGAATCCTAAACCCAGGTTTAAATCTCAAGCAGTCATACCTGTGTTCGCTTCTAAATTGTGTTTGTGGTTCATGGGTGACATGAAGTGCTGGTCTGTGCCGAGGCAGGGACATGAGCTCGTTTGTTCATGAGAAACTGTGCTGATATTTTGGTGAGAGTGGTTCCCAAAATGCTGTATTTGAGGTTTGTCCAAAAATCCAGGTGCTTGTCACTGGAGTATGGTTAAATAGACTAAACAGTGAATAGTGAGTAGCTAAAATTAGTATTACTGTTTTATGGGACACAGGGTGTCTGTCTTTTTGTACTGAGGTGGAAGTATTTTCTCATATCAGAGTCCCACACATTTTCTACCTACTGCATTTTTGTTCACATGTTGAAGGGGGAATAAAGGGGAGAATTGTACTTTGTGGTAGTAGAAATCCTTCATAAAATAGCTGGAGGTCTTGAAAAGTTAAATCTGCATTTGGATATTAGAATGAAAAGAGATGGGGGACTGTGGGGATACCAGGTATTGTCATTCCAAAAACAGGATAAAGGATTACAGGTTCAGCACAGCAGCCATTGAAATGGTATTTTTTGGTAATTTGTTTGTTTGGCTGTTTTAATACAAAGCAGCTAATGACTTCTCTTTGTTTTGCAATGTCACACCGGCTCTAGAAGACAGAGGGGCTTTAAGTGACACTTTTTTGGGAGGAAGGAAGTGATTCTTTAGTGGTCTAAAGTTTTCTGATGCTGCTTTGCATCAGGGGCAATTCTTGCTGTTTCCTGAACCAAAACTTAGCTTTTTGGATGTTGAAGATTGAAAGAACATACTGCAGCAGCAACAGTATATCCAAGACGATTTTTGTAATTTTATGCTCCCCAAAGAAAATGCCAAGACCTTTAAAACGTGGAGGAGCCTCTACCTGTGCCAGATGTGGAAATGACTGATTCAGTAAATATATCCAGCTAATAATTGACTGTTTTGGATACAGGGACTACTTAGCAGAACTGTTTATGTGAGTACTTCTGTTGTGAAAGTGTCTCCATTTGTGGAGAAACTGAGAGTTTTTGAACTATCAGTATACATTGTACAAAAAAGTTTTACATGGTTTTAGCTGCTGTTTCATCAGCCAAGACACCAGAGAGCAAATGCATATAAACCATGAAAATTTTAGAGGTTATCACTAAAGAGTTTATAGAACAGTCAGTAAGTTGTTACATTTCTTCATGTCTGACTTTAAAATATACTATTATGAGATTTGGAGCTTTAATTGCTTGATTTTAAAACACATTGCCATTTTTGATTTTAATTTTTAAAAAAAATCTACTTAAATAAGATGTTAATTGATGAAAAAAATGTTTTAAAAGAATATAAGTGAAAGGAAGATTAGCAGCTGATTTTTGGCCCAATGGGAGATGATTAATTCCCATGGTCTCCTGAGCACTGAGACCATGGTGCTTCTCTATTTCATGAGCTCTCCATGAAGGCTGGGTTTTCCTTCTGGATGCTCTTCCATGTTCTGGATTGCAGATTTTAGGGGCCACACAGGAGTTGAATTTTCTCCGTGAAGCACAACCCATGATAACTTGTGTGCTCTAAAGAAAGGTCGTATTGGCTGGCAGATCATTCTTCCTCCTCCCAAAAAAACCTGACAGCTGTTTTAAGAAGTTATTTTCAGGCCGGAACGTGAAACTTGGAAGAGAACCAGACTCCTTTATAAACAAACTTTGCAGACCTTGTCCCCCCCATTAAAAATACTCCATATTTTTGTTTCATGTAGTTGATTGTATGTTAATTTGTTTATTCCCCTCTTTTTGTTTACTTCAGTGGTTTTTAGTATTTGTTTGCCAATAATTCAAAAACATAAACAAGTGGAGGTAGTGGTGGATTTTGTGGTGGGAGTTGTAACACTATTCCCAGTTTGCTGATATGAAATAGGAAAGGTGAGATTTGCAGATATTAGTACTATTATGGTTTCTAGCCGTAGAACTGAAGAGCAAAACTGACCTCTGAGCAATATCTCACGTATTTTGGTGCAAGTTTCCAAGGTCCAATAGCACCATGGCAGCTTTTCTCAAAATATTGTGGCTTTTTTAGATAATTTTTAAGTGTTTGTTTTCATTGTTCTCTTGCAACTGAAGATAATCCCTGTAGGCATTATGACAGCAAAATATTTTAATGGGATGGAAGCTGTTAAGGGAAAATAGTTACTCTTAAATTCTCTTTTGTATTTTTAATTACCCATTAGATTGTATCTTCTGAGAAATAAATTAGAGAGGAATTTCGTCATGGTATTTGGAAAAACTGGAAGGCAGTGGGGAAGTAGAAGCCAAAGGCATGGTGGGTGACAGTGTGAGGGAAGAGATTGTAAGAAGTTGAAATCTGCAGGAAACTAATCTGAAGCACTTTTGGGGGGGGTGTTTTTTGTTTAGTCCTTAAATCTCAGAAGTTGTTTCAATAATATAACAAACATCAATTAAAAAGATATGAACCAAATGGAGAGAGCATGGAAGAGAGCAATTGGAAGAGAGGGAGGGATGGATGGGTGGATGGATGGAAGGAAGGATGGATGGACAGATGGACGGATGGACGGATGGACGGATGGATGGATGGATGGATGGATGGATGGAAGGAAAAGAGCAAGGAACTGCAGTTGTGTTAGTCTGGAAGAAAAAGCTCCAGATGGGAGAGGTGGCCACGTTCTCCAGACAAGGAAAGGGTTGCCTATGGAGGGGGAAGGAGCTGGAGCTGGAAGTCCTCTGCTTCAACTGTTGCAAGTAACACCGCTGTGTTTGGGGAACACCAACACCTCCAGCAGGGGTTAAGGGACTCTGTGGGAACAGCTTTGGGCTGTGGCCTTGGGGCAGGTGAGGCCCAGAGTGCTGAGAAGGTAACTCAGCACCTCCCAGAAGGCATCAGAAAGCTGGAGCTGCCATGGATTGTAGGGATGGATTGCTGCTGTGCCACTGGGAATAACCACGCAGTGTTTCAGCAAGATGGCATGGCAAGAATTTTAATCCTCTTTCTGAATAATTTGAATAATTTGGCATAGAGCTGTTGCTGATTTACTGAGGTTGTTGTTTTGGGGTTTTTTGTGTGTTGTGAACTGTCTGGCTCATCCAGGACATGGAATGAAAGAGAATTGCTCCACTCAAAGTAGATAGAGATGATCTTTGCTGTCATCAAAAGCCACAGGGAGCAGCGGTATAGTGCTGGAGCTGTGCCTTTCCTCACCGTGGAGATGGAGGTGGCCCATCCCCGTGGTGTGTTGCCCCTGAGGAGCTCAGGGGTGCACAGATCCAGGTTTGCTGACACAGTGCAAGCTGCATGTTGATATCGTGGTACCCATTTCTGGAAGGGAAGTGTGGTGTGGAACAGATCCCTGTTGCCCTACCCCTGATGACAGCCTGCTGAGCAGAGCACGGGGCTTTGGGGGGTTACTGTCTCTTTGCTTCTTTTCTATTTTAGCATGTAATCAGTATCTGCTTCTCATGACCAAAGTTTTTCCTATTGGTAGAAATCCAACATCCAGTGATACTAATTTTTGTCTTTATATGCACATGTGTAGGTATATAAATAAATCCATCGATTCAGTTATTTCAGAACTAAAAAAAAAAATACATCACAAAGGAATGTTTGGGGGTTGTTTTGCTTTTGATGTGAAAACCTTTGGATGCTGCAGCCTTTCCAAATGCCAAGCCAGAAGCTGGATGTCTCTTTCCATCCTCGGTGCTGGTGCTGCAGGAGCAGCCCATGTCCCTGGCAGGTGGATGTGACAGCCCAGGGCAGCGTCGTCTGTGCGGGAGCAAATCTGCCTATTGTGTCTTCTCTTTCCGTGCTTATCCATGTTTCCTTGGCCAGCCGAGTCCAATCCCAGTGCCCTGAGCCAGGCCTTGGTTTGCAGAGCTGCTGATCCCTGGTCTGAAGGTGCTTTTGTTGTGGGTACGCTTGGGTGATAAGTTTTTGTGATTACAAGTGTGTTTGTCGTTGGAATTCATTATGCCCTGCTCTGCAATTCTTGCATTTCCAAGTCCATTTAACTGGAAACTTCACTCACACTGTCCAAACTTACAAAAACAAACCAGATGTAGCTATCTGGAAAAGTTTTTGTGTGAGCTGTTCTTTCTGTATATTTTCCAAAATTATGTTGCAAATGGTCAGATGAAAGTGAAAAATAGGTGATTTGGGTGAAAATAGGAGCCACGGTAGGAAAAGATCCATTTCCCCTTTGTGCAAACAAGGGCACTTGTGTATCATAAAACATTCTCAACTGTTTTCTCTTCTTATTTTCATTTTTCCTTATCTACCTGTATAATTACATAGGCTTATCAGTAAGCAGGTAAATATCAAAGAATAAGAAAATAAATTTGATTTTTTGATTGAGACAAAGTTGGCAAGTGATGGAAGCAGTGTGTGTGTGAGTGTTCTCCGAGGTTGCTGAGCCCTAATGGTTTTATTGGTAATATTTCAGACTTAAAGCCTCTCTCAGCCATCAAATAATTATTTTAATATCATGTTAGCAGCTCTCTCCTTGCAGTTATCTACAGGGAGACTAAATAAAAATACCTTAAAAAACCCATATGACTAAGATCAAAATATCCTTAGAGGAGGAGCACTTCAAGGGGTGTTTTTAGGTACCAAAAACTTGAGACTGTCTTCCCTCTCCCCCCTGCACAGTTTGGAGTTTTATGGTGCCTTTTTTTGGAGGTTTTATTTGTCTTTTGCTTTGTTGTTTTAGGGTTTTCTTAAAATAAATTCAGTTTCTTTTCATAATTGGGAAAATTGGTGCCCTGAAGTGCTAACTTTTAAGGGTCTCAGCAAGTTTTAGGGACTTGTATTTTTTAGATTAATTTTTATCTGGGTTCTTACGTAAGGTTTTCTTTGCATCTGTTTTATTAATTTTTATACCTCTTTAATTTCCTTGTTAAATTGCACAGGGCCATGTTTGTTACGAAAGGCTGCCAGTGTATGTTTGTATCCAGTTTCCTCAATAATTTGTTCTCTCTCTGAGTTTGAAACTTGAATCTTTTATTTGGTTTTGTTCAAGTCTGATGTAACAGTGCCAGATCTAATTATTTAAATTTCCCATTATAACCTTCTTACAATTTAAGCAGTTTCTACAACACTGAACTTTCACAAGCCCTGAGCTTCTCCAGGCTATGCCTTGCCTTTAATTTGCAATCTAAAAGTACAGTGGGAGCTGTGTCCCTAACTCGTTTTGATCTCCCCATCTACAGGTTGTGGAAACTGAGTTTTGAACTTGGTTTGGGGATGAAAAGCAAAGTATAACTATATTTCACTCCTTTGAAGCCCTTGGTATGATGCAGCACATTCCCAACAGACAACGAGGAGAGCTGGTGGCCTGTTTCTCCAGTCTCCCACTCCTTTGGGATCAATGTAGTTTGAATAGACCTGAGATTTACTCCAATAATCTAAATCCCTCCTTCTCACAGAATCATGGAATCACAGACTGGTTTGGGTTGGAGGGACCTTAAAACTCATCCAGTCCTACACCCTGCCATGGGCAGGAATGTCTTCCATGATCCCAGGCTGCTCCAAGCCTTGTCCAACCTCACCCTGAATGCTTTCAGGGATCCAGGGGCAGCCAGAGCTTCTCTGGGCAACCCGTGCCAGTGCTTTTGATGGAAAGGAGACAAGTTTTTAAATTTCTGCATTCAGTTTCCAAACTCAGTTTTTTCAGAATTGGTGGAGTTGCACATTGTTTGCTGGAGGAGCAGAGAGGCCCAGCCAGGCTGGGGCTCAGGCGGTGACCAGGATGCGTTTCTCTGCAGGATTTTCCATCACAGGAGGTTTTGTGTTTCCTGACAACCTTCGCAGTTTTCCCATGCCTGTAAAGCTTGTGCAAATAACTGACCAGCAAAGCTACATCCCTACAGCTCGACCTCCAGGCTCGGCATTAATGCCCCTCAGGCTGTATCCCTCCATTCCTGCTGCTCGCTTGCACTCTGGTTTTTCCCCTTTTTTTGCTGGTTCTACCCCTCTCCTCTCATGAGTGTAACTTTTATTCAAATTAAAGTAAGGAACCACATGGAAAAGTGCATTCAGTTTAAGAGGCTGGTTCTTCTCTGCTAGTGGAGTGGTTGTGAAATGCTGTGTGGAGTTTGCCTTCATCAAAATGTCAGTTTTGCTTCGTTTTAGAAAAGATCAGAAGTTAGATAAGGATTTTTAAGTAGGAGAGGTAATTAAGACTTTGCTGTTTGTAATATGATGCAGTGTTCAGCCCCGATTCCTTGGTCTTCCACTTTACATGTAGAGTAGAATAGTTGAATTTCGAATTACCCTTTGGAAAATTTGTTTTATCTTCCTTCTAGAAATGTTCTTCTTCCATGCCTCCAGCGTCTTACTTTTCCCCATTGCCCTTTCCTTCCTTCCAGTCTTTCCTTCCAGGTTTCCACTCTGAGATTAAAGTCACAAAAAAGGGCTGGTTCAGTGTTTGATACGAATGAAGAGTGAAAAGCTGAAGCAAAGGGAGTAAATGAAGGAATGGAAGTAAGTAGCCGGGGGGGCTGGTTGGGAACCTGCTCAGCAGATCTGCTCCTGGACAGGTGTTCCTCATCTGTCTGCAGCTCATCTGCTACAGGGCTTTCCCACTTCCTCAGCTCTCTTGTTTTCTTCCTTGCAGTTGTTCTAGCTTAAGTGCCCATCAGTTCATAATTCCCAAAGAAACAGCCAAAAACTTGATTGGAAATGGTCATAGTCATCCTTTTAATTTTATACAGGCCGTGATGTGGGACATTGTGCAATCTCAGTGTTGATGCATTGGTGGTGAATTTCCAGGCCATTTGTTATTCAAAATCCATTTTAGCTGGTTTTAATGGCACAAAAATTTAAACATACAAATGGAAAAGTAAGTGGCAGAGTAGCTGAGCCCTATCTTGGTTCCCTTGCAGGAGAGGAGCCCAAATCCAGTGGGCTAGGGAGTGCCCATAAACCGTTTCCAATCTGAGTTGTTTGTTTAAACTCTGGGTTTATGGGACCTAAAATAGAGCAAAAGGGAAAGTAAATAATACAATATCCTATTTGGAGTGTCTCTTCTGCACTTGAAAATAAGTGAGTGCTAGAAGAGAATCATCAGAGTGACTCTGGGAAGAACATCTGGACCAGAGATGACAGTGCCATCAGATGAAGCACGGGGTGCTTGCGCGCTGCCTTCTCACCCCAGACCACAGCCACCAACTCTGGGCCATAAAAGGAAACAACTTTTCTTGTCAAAATACAGCTGCCCAACCCGTTTGCTTTCTGGGAAAAATGTCCAGTAACTGCTAGTACAGCCATGTGATGTGCAGCTCTACCTATAAACATTTACTTACTCATTGGCTTTTCAGAGCCCATGGGGCAGGGCAATAACATAATGCTGCCAGCTGGTAAATGGTCTCTGTGTAGCAATGGAAAGCCTGGATAGAGTTTAAAGTTCAAAACAGTTTGTTTGTTTTTTTTTTAATCAGAACGAATAATGCAAAGTACTTAATTACTTGTAAAAATCATGCATCTCTGCATGAAATTAATTTTTGCATAAAAAGTACCAAATATGTTTTGCCTCATAGTTTAATTTGACTTATTTTATACTACTTTTCTTTATTGCTCTGATAGTTTTCAATTTCTATAAGCTCTTTAAATGATGCAAGAAAGTGCTCTGCTGGCACAACATGTAAACTAAATGAGTGGTAAGTAAATATTTAAGGCTGACATATTGAAGTATAAATAGCGGTTACTGTGTGTAATGTTTCAATTGTAAAACTATTTCTAGGGCTCTATTAGTGTGCACCATTGCTTATTAAAATGGCAGTGTTTTCTACAAGTTGCGTTTCTGTTTTGGAAAGTAGATCCCAAAGTGGTCACAAATATGTCTCTGACATGGATCCCTTACGTTTGTCACTTGGCCCTGGAGAAGGTGTGAGCAGCACAAATAGATGGGCAGTCAAGTTTACCATTCTCAGAGGTTTTTCCGTATATTCCAGGTTGGATTTGGTGCTGTCTAATGAAAAAATGAAGAATATGGTCAGGTAGTGGGAGCTGGCTTCGTCAAATGCCAGTGTTGAGTCATTCGAGGTCCGGGGTTTCTGCCTCGCTCTCGCTCTCGCAGCATTCCCTGGAAAGCTGCTTTGGAGGGATGTGTGTGTTGCCCCTCAGAGATACTGGAATTAACTTATCTCAGAAATCTTACTTGACAAGTGGAGTTTGGTTCTTCTTCTCTTTGGAACGTGATCTTTAGCACTTGTGTTTTGCAAGAGCAGGGTATTTATTTTACCTTGCGTCTTGGAGTACCTTGTCCCACGGCCTCAGTCAAGGGACTCGCCTCTAGAATTCCCATTCTTACGGATTTAAGGAAGAGCCCAATGTTGTTTTAGCACAGTTGTTGTGTTCAGCAGTAATGAACAACTTTCCTGTCCACTCTGTGTGTCAGGAGGGCTGGGTGGCTTCCACATGGGCACAAAAATGAAGGCTTTTAGTGCTGTGACATTGCACAAGAGCTGTAAACTACTCCGAACTAAAGATTAGCTCAGGCTGAGCCAACATTTGAACTTAATGTTTAACTTGTTTTACTGTAGGAATAATATTAGGGGGAAGGCATCCCTCTGTTGAGAAGTTATTGTGGTAACAGGTATTGGTGATCCCACTGGTAATTGTAGCTAAATCCGCTTATATTTTGTCTGGAAAACAAAACTTTTGGTTTTTACCAAAAGTTTTCTGAAAGAGAATAATGTGAGTGATCTTCTAAATTTCAGCTTTTCCAGCTCTTAAAGTAAAAGAGTTTGAAATACAGAAAATTTAGTCTTGGATTGCCCTGTAGGATGTGAGCACACTGGAACCTTTCAGAGTATTCGTTTTGTGAAATGTAGTTTGTTTGGGCCAGGTTAATAACTTTGTCAGTGGTTCTAAATGCTCATTATCACAGCCCCGTAGACACCCCTGCTGTCTTTGTCAGCTCATGCTTTCTCTTGTTGGTTTTTATTTAATTTATTGGTTTTTGTAATTTATGTGAAACATGGTTATACGTTTAGCCATAAAGAGTTGCTCTTGCACTCCCATACCCCTGCTCAGGGTGATATAATAACATTTTTGTTATTACCTCAATATAAATAATTTATTTAGTAAGTTATTCATTTATGTATTAGTTTCAAATCTAATATATAATTATACAAGAGTGTTAATGAAGATCATGAACATTGTCCCAAGTGCTCTAAAAATGAAACAAAAAACTCTTCATCCCTGTGAATTCTGGTTTAAATAAACAAGATAGAGAGATACAGCCCACAGCAGAAATGAATCGGTATTGAGGATAGGAATATACCTAAATATTTTCTTTCAAATTGAGGTTTTAGAGAGTACTATTTATTGTCCCATCTTAGATACTTAAAAGTCTAAAAGCTTTGTTCAGAATGATCAAATGTGCTGTGCTGATGATGGAATACAGATAATTCAGAGGCTGTTTAGCACTTAACAAAAGGCTGATCTTGCCAACTCTCCTCTTAGATTTGTTCTCTCCTCCATTTGATCGGCTGCTTTTCTTGCAGCCTAGTGCTACTTTTCTGTCTCCCTGACTCTGTAATTTATTTGCTCTCCCTGACATTCCAGAATCAACATTTGAGAGCTGTGGAAGAGCAAGGTTGCCCTGCAGCTGCTGTGCACTGCAGGGAGATACCCAGATATGATCATCCTAGAATCAGAGAATCATGGAATGCTTGGGTTGGAAGGGACTTCAGAGCTCATCTCGTTTCACCCCTTCCACAATCCCAGGCTGCTCCAAGCCCCGTCCAACCTGGCCTTGGACACTGCCAGGGATCCAGGGGCAGCCACAGCTGCTCTGGGCACCCTGTGCCAGGGCCTCCCCACCCTCACAGGGAACAATTTCTTCTCAATGACCCATCTAACCCTGCCCTTCTGTGACAGTAGGAAGCCATTTCCCCTCGTCCTGTCACTCCAGGCTCTTGTCCAAAGTCTCTCTCATCTTCTTGCAGGTTCCCTTCAGGCCCTGGAAGGGGCAGTTAGGTCACTCAAGAGCCTTCTCTTCTCCAGACTGAACAATGCCAGTTCTCTCAGCCTTTCACTTCTCTTAGCCCACCACAAGTGCTTTTTACCTTCTATTTTTTTTTCTAATAGTGCTTTTTAAAATCCCTTCTACAGACTCACTTGCTGTGTTTTAAGCATATTCACATACTTTAGTCCACATGGCTGTTTGGAAACAAACTACTCAAACTCGTTTAGGTAGTAACTGTAAGCAGCACAATTAAATCCCATTTCACATTTTATTGCAGTTTGTAAATCCAGCAGTAATTGATTAGAAATATTCTTAAGGTATTCTGGATATGATACAGTCAGGTACTTAGGGTGTTTTCTTTAGGGTTATTCCCTCTTTAGTGCTAAAAAAAATAGATTTTTCTCCTCACAGTACTGCCCATCATTGAACTGTTTGAATGCTGGAGGTGAGAGTTTTCCTGTAGATCCTTCCTAATCTCAGAGCTCGGGAAGGACCAGCTCACTTCCGGAGGTAGGGATCACTGATTTGACTTCTGTGAATCATACATATTTCTGTCTTTAGCAGCATTAGCTCCAATACATGTGTATAATTTATAAAGCTTCAACCCCAACATGTTTTACAAGTTGTACATAGTTGATTCTTATCACACAATGTTATCTTGAGCAAATACTTAATTTCTTTAATCTCCCCAGAAACGCAAAGTGCTAATTTATGATGCAGTTGCATTCAGGTTGAATCTTAATTTCATGTGTGTATCACTTAACAGATGCTCTGGGGAGTAAAGACTCCTATAATTAGGTTTGACATATGTTTTCATGCGAGGTGAAATAGTTTGCGTGCTTCTAGAATAAATATTGACTGCAGCCCGGATTTATAATCCCAGTAAACAATTGGACATGTGCTGGGAGTCCTCCACACCGAGCGTAAGCTGTGGCTGTGGGAGCATGGACCCTTGTGGTTCCAAAATATTGAGTCCTTCCTAATGGCCTTTTTTTGTTGTTGTTTTTGCTCCAAAAAAGGGCAAGATCAAAGTGCAGTCTGTTCTTTCCTGCCCTTCTAGATATACAAAACAGCTGCAAAGCACAATCAGCTATTGTAGTGATATGTGCCCCGGGTCTATAAATAGATGGAGAGCTGCAGGCTTGAGCTGTGCTGCTGCAGAGGCCAGGGGATTTTTGCTTGGGGTTACTAAACATTCCCTGGCTTGTTTGTGGTTTAGAACCATCATTTCCAAGGCTGCTATATTCCAATTGAATTGGAATTCAAAAGGATTTTGCTGTGGAAGCTTTATATGACTTCACTGTTTGCATTTGCTCCTTCCTTTTTTTTCTTCTCTCCCCCAACACACAAGAATTTTGCAAGTTTCTAGAGGAAGCCAATTCAAACACAAAAATTAATTTGCTCACCAAAAAAAAAAAAAAAGAAAGGCTGTGATGTGTAGCTCTAGTGGGAAGTTCCCAGAGGCACGTATGGAGAGTGAGAATCAGAGCCATGTTTCATTAAATTGTGGTCTGGCCTCTCCTCCAGCCTGGAAATGCGGAGTACAACACTTGATAAGAGCTTTGTGTTCTCCTGAACTGGGAGGTGGGTGGCTGTGTGAGTACGCTCTGCCTCCTGTGCAGGAGGGATCAAATCTTCATGGCAGAGCCAGAGCTGGCAGAGCTGTTCCCAGATTTTTTTTTTTTAATTCAATATGCTGCATATTTTTTATTCATTATGTTAACTCGGAAGAGCTGTTGAGAGTGTGCAAGCTAAGGGCTTGTTAGATGATGAGAGAAAAATTAGTGTATTTGGCAGAAGTGAGGTGTTGGAGATAATCTGGGTTTTGAGTATCCAGGAGGTGGCTGGAGCTGCTGCTGGCAGAGGTGAAGCAGACTTCAAACTGCTCATCTCTTTTCCAAGCTCTCTCTTCCAGGAGAAGCTATTGATTCCCATTGCATTTCAACAACATTAGCACCTCACAGTATCAGTAGTGCTGTCCTCCTTTAAATTTAAATGAGAGGGAGGGATAAAAATAACTCCTTTGGCATTTCACATGGGTACTTTTCAGCTGTAACCTTCATGCTTTGAGTCAGGTGAACCAGTTCATGTCTTGGGTCTTTCTCCTTTCAACAACAGGACCTGAAAATTGGATTTATCACTGTGGATCAGGAGGTCTTGCCCCACACAGGCATCTCTTTGGTGGTCAGTATTTTCCAAGGCCATGTGAGGTTACAGTGGAAATTCCTCAGAACAGAGCGTAAATTTCTAATTTCTAACCTACTTGTTGTTTCTGAAGAAACATCAATAAGCATGTTGAAGGGAAAATGTTGAAATCTCAACTGAAAAAGATACAGGAATTCACAGTTACCTGAATTCAAAAAATTCACCTAATATGACCTCTCTTTGTGAAAATTAGGGCATGAAGTGGAATTTTAAAGTCAAGTATGATAAAAACTTGGAAAACTTCTTTCTGCCTATGTGTTCTGCTGCATCAAAACAATGACAGATCAGATCAGTGACAGTGTAAACCAGACAGGCACACAGCAGATCTTTGAGGCAAAGCAAACTTCTCCTGTAGTTTTCTATGTGGCAGCCATTTGGTTTCCATTTGGTTTGGTTCAACAGCACGATACAGGTTGTTGAGGGACCTCTGAAGGTGTCTTTTCCAAACTTGAGCTCAAAAGAGGTTTAGAGCTGGGTTTTAGGCATCTCTCCCACTGTAACTTGTACTCCTTGCATCCTGTCCTGTTTCTGTGCTCCTCTGTGGAGAGCCTGGCTCTTCTCCTGCCCTGTGTTAGGTAGCTGTAGCTTTCTCCTCTCAAAGCTCCCAAAAACCAGCTCTGTCCTCACAGATCAGGTGCTTCAGCCACCTGATCATCATGATGGTCCTCTCTGGTGTCACCCACTGCATCAGCTGCATCTGTGGTGAGCCCAAAACTGGAGATGGTTTTCCAAGGGTTTTGAGTGCTCACTGGGATGCTCTCAGTGCTGAGGTCTCTCTGAGGAGCAGCCTGGTCTGTTGGTCTGTTGACTGCTCCGAGTTTGTCATCGTGTCCTGTCCCCGACCAGTTTGGTATTGGCTGTGAACTCAGTGGTGACATAAAGTTGTCATCTTACTCAGACTGAGATCTGCAAACCGAGGAGCTCTCGCTCTGTGTGGCGAGGAGCCAGAACAAACCTGTGTGCAGCACTGGGTGACAACAGCTTTATCTGAGAGACCCCAGTACTTCACCTCATCAGCCTCAAGCAAACACACCTTCCTAAAGCACAGCAGAACGAGGAGGGGGAAGTGCCAAACCTTGCTCCCAAACCTTGCTCCCAAACCTTGCTTTCAGGCTGAGGCAGCCACGAGGAGAGAGAACCCGTTTCTCCACAACCACTGAGGCTCATCTGTGCGGAGGGAAACATAGTGGGAGAGGCTGAGAGAGAAAATCAGCCTCCTTCCTGCAGGTTGCACTGAGGATTTCAGCTGCTTTGGGAGCACTTGGGCTCTTCCTTAGTACAGATTTTGGTTTATCCCCTCTTTTTCAGGAAAAACATTTCAAAATGCAATTACAAGATGGACTCCATCTCTTCTTATTAGAATGAAATATAGGGAGTGAAAACACGCGGATGTGGAGCTGTGCAGATGATCCATCTGGTCACACACAAAAGTGGAGGGAGGGAAGGAGGGAAAGGAGCATCTTTTGTTTTCATTTCCAGCCAGGGGGTTCCTGTCAGAGGCCCAGCTGCAGGCACAGCAGGGATGTGTGTTCCTCAGCTGGGCACATCTGTGGGTGCCTGAGGAGATACTGGCCATCGAGAGGGTCCAGGAGCAGCACAGGCTTCACACCAACAGATCAGGTTCAGGCTTCAGTGAGCACAGCTATATTTTTTTTATATAATTATAGTTTTTTACCCTCAGGCTTCTGTGCTTGCTGGTTTGCCTGGGAGAGAAAGTGCAGCCTCCCTGGATGTGTGCACGATCCAGGTCCAGCGGAAAAGACAAATGCTTTGCTTGTGCTGTGGTGCTAATGGGAGAGCAGACTTCAAATAATCAGTTTTCCTCTAAAGTAAACAACTTCTATGCTTCTGACAGAAAAGATGAAAAGCACACCTCCTTTTAAAACCAGACCTTGCTCCTTAACATTGTGGCAGCTTTATAAATAAAAAAAAGAAAATTAAAACTACTGTATAGGCTTCGTATGAGAAATTCTTTCTAGGAAGTACTGTACGAATTCTGTATTCTGTATATTCTCTGTGTTCTGCGAAGAGGACACCCAGCTGTTGTGTAGTACCTTGGGTAGATGGCTGTGACTTAGTGGAGCCCTCCAGTAACTATTAGGAAAGTATTTCCGTTCTCAGTTTTAAGTTTATACAGTTCCATTCCAGTTTCCCAAGCAAAGTCTTGCATGAAATTCCAGTGGCACAGATCAATGAAAAATTAAAATGTCCTTTCTTGGACTAGGCAGCTAACTGGAAGAAAGACATTGAATTACGGGTTTAGCACAAAAAAATTTGGTTTAGGTTGGATTTTGTGCTCTGCAGGAAGATAATGCTCTTCATTTTGAAGCTTCATTTTCCTGAGAGCCGTGAATAGAGGTTTCCAGCCTAGGGAAGTGTCCCAAGTGGAACAAACCCCATTGTATTAGCCATGTGCATTTCCATGTTTGTGTGTATCATAATGTACTTATCATCCTGATTTTTCTGGTGTTTCTGAGATACCCTATGATGATGCTTTTTAAGGGAGAAAAATCTCTTGCTTATGGTACCAACAGCACTAACATGTCTTTCTTTATATTAAAAATTATTTTTACAATGTATTTCTTGATGAAAAGAGTTAAAATTAAACAAGTTTGTTAATAAAGCTTTTTAGGTTGAATCATTTGGGAGGGTACTATTTATTTTGACCTCAAATTCATCTATAATTTGTGTATTGGTGGTTAAGGAAGGAGAGGGTGTAAGAGCAACAGGACTAGTGAAATGAAGTCAGAAATCCACTTAGGAGGGCAAAATGTCTGTCAAGAGCAGAGATCTCACAGTACACAAAAGTGATGTGAAAACTTAGACTGGATTTTTGTGACTAAACTTTTCATGTTGGTGACAGGGAAGACATGCACTGACCAAGCTGTGAGCTCACCTCTAAGTCGTGCACTCTGTTTAAAACCATTCCGTGATATCAGTGTCTTTAATTTCAGTTTCCTTGAGGGAAGACATTGCAAATCAAATGGTGATTTTAGCACTGTTATTTTTTCCTGCTTTTTTCCTTTGCACCTCTGAGGTGTGCAGCTGCCTTGCTGTACTCCAGATAAGCTGTTGCTTCTAAACCAGCAAGAGCTCATACTGGTTATCTCAGGGTCATGCTGAAAAATGTCAGAAGTTTGCTATAAAATCCTCCCTTTACATAAGATAGTTTACACAAGTGTGAGGGTAACAAAAAGCATATTCTGTTTCTCATTCAAACAAGTTGTCTCAAATACTTTTGAAAAAAAGAATTGCTTGTTATCAGATTAAAAAACCCACACTTTTTAAGATGAGTAAGCTAAAACCACTGTGATTCATTGTGTTTCTGAGAAACCTTGATCCCTAACCTCAGGGAAAGAGTAATCCCACAAAATACTTCATTCTTCATTGAGGAATTTTGTTTTTGAATGCTTAAATCTTCAAATAAGCCATGAAAGACTTCATTAGGCAAGTGATTCTGAGGAAGTACAAAGGAATTGGGCCATGGATTTGTCTCTTCCAATTCTAACAGAGTTGTGGCAACAATGGCAGCAGTATCAGAGAAGCAAATACAGAGGTTAGGGAAATATTTAGCCTTTGCTGGATTTCTTTCAGTTTTACTAAGTATAGCCAAGAGCCTTTTTTTTTAAGGGTTTGATGGGGAAGGGGGTATTTCCTTTGTTTCTGTGCTTTCACTTGACTTTCAGTCTTGAGGTTGTTTTTTAAAGCTTTTTTTTCTTATAGACTGCAAAGAAATAGGTTGTTTTCACAACAGTCTTCTTCTGGAGACCTGTAATCTTCACTATCCCCGGTGTCTTTTATACCTCAAAGTTATTAAGAATAACTCGACATCTAAATGGGAAGGGATGTAAGTTACACAGGGACAGTACAAAGCCCCAAAAATCAAGTGGGGGGACTGATCCGTAATTTCCATGGATCCTGTAAATCCTGTTTGTAGCCCTTGCAGGGCTGCTCTCTTGCTGAGTGCTGTAACCCCCTTTGCAGAGGCTGGGAAGAGAGACCAGACCTCCGTGATGATCTCATGGTTTAATACTCAGCTTGAACTTCCAGGTGGAGGGTGATGCAGGAATTTGCTTGGACCAAAGTAAGTTTGCATACCAGAAACTTTCTGTCAGTAAACTTGATACCATTTGACCATAGAGAAAGCTTCCCTAAGAATAACTTTTTCCCCATTTCTTTCCAAGATGTGAAGTATTTGGCATATCACGGAACTACTGTCTCTTACGTGAGTTTATCAACAGATTACGCAGGGTGGTTCTCTATCTCGCATGCAAGCGCACAGAAACATTATTTATATTGTATCTGTGTGGAGAGGAGATGCCTCTTCCTGAGGGCTGGGAGATGGCTGAGTCAGTTCTCCAGTAGGATTAACTGGAGGAGATAGTGTGCCACTGTCTTTGGGTTTGGTTTTTTGAGAGGAGATGAGTTTCCGCAGTGAACTATCTATTTATACCAGCTCAGAGCCCACTGATTTTTCACCCCTGTTGTTTTTGCATTCCAGACACATTCCTGCACTCCCCAGTAATAACTTTTAGCCTGAGGGTTTGAAATGTAATCAGCTAGTTATTAGCACAAAGTCTGAGAATGTTTTTGCAAAGGATGAAGAAATCAAATCTGGGCCATGAGCTGACGGAGGAACTGGTTGTTGGGGGCTTGCTCTGGTATGAAGTAGGCTGCCAGGACTGGTCCAAATGCAGAGAATAATAATAGATGATTTATAGAATATTCAAACCTTGGAGAAACAGAAATGCTGATTTTACCCATGTCTGTTTTATGTCACTTGAAAAACTTCTACTTGCTTGTCTTATACTTGCTTGTCAGGTGGTGCTGGTGTCTCCTTCGCTCTTGAAAACGGGTTTGAGTATCAGCACTGGGCAAAGACTTGCTGCTTAGAGTATGGGGGTGGACTCATTTCAAAAGAGCCAGTGGAACGTTTCAATGGATGTGCATTTGGAGAATGTTTTTTAACTGCATGTTATTTAATGTCATTCCCACTGGATAGATTTAGTGACATGATGTAATGATGATCAGGCAAATCTGGTGAGTAGCATGGGACAAATCCCCATGTCTGTTTCATGGGGTGTTCATATGGATACATGAAAAAATTCATTACCTATGTTATGTTCTTTATGGGCATGAATCATGTTATAATCCATCATTCTATTATTTAGTGAAGTATGTGTTGCTGGACTGGACAGTGATCCAGCATTTGAAGTGAGTGCATAGGTTTAAGGTTTGGCATGAGATACCTGTGTTATCTCTGATGACTCCTGACCCGGGTGTTTGGCTCCTCTATGCTGGGAGCTTTGAGGGATGGGCTGAAAACCCTCAACAGCTACTTGTGTAACAATTTGTTTTCTGTTCTTGCAGTTTTGGGGAGGGTGGGGGTAGTGGTGTCATCACCCTTTTTGCCCGTCATGTTGTTTTCCAGAAATAAGAGATGCAGTGAACTCCATTGGACAGTGATACAGTGGGAGAGAGCAGTAGAATATGTCCTAGAAGATCAAGACCAGGTTGGAACTGGTCTAGTGGAAGGTGTCCCTGCTCATGGCAGGAGGCTGTTGGAATTAGATAGTTTTTAATGTGCCTTCCAACCCAAAGCATTCCACAATGCTATGATTCTGTGTTGTGGTGCTTTCCTGACTCCTTGGAGCATGGGTGCTTTGGCTTAGCAGCCAGAGCCTGAGGATCACAAGCTGGAAACCACTGGAAGCTGAATGAGCTGTTGGACAAGACTCTTGCAGCAAAGAGCTGGCCGTGTCTTTCCCATCACCCTGCCGAGCCAAGAGCACGGTGTCCTTTTCAGAGGGGAACGGGGGCTGTCCTGCAGCCAGCCCCATGGCCCTGAGGGCCTGCTCCAGGCGTAGCAACACATGATCCATCTCCAGGATGGGTTTAGTGCCATCTGGGTGAAAGAGATCCATGTTGTGGGTCCAACCTGAGTCTGAAGCGATGGCTGCCGTGCAAAGAGGAAGGGACGGTTCAAATGTGGCCTGTCAGGACTGGAGGTTGCCTCAGTGTTGTACACTGAGGAAATGGAAGGAATTTCAGAAACATTTTGGCTGTGTGCATAAACATAGTTCTGGCATTATTTCCTTTTTAACCTTGTTTTTGGACTTTGAAATGTTTTTATTTTGGGGGGTGATTGCTTGTTTATGTATTTTACGTAAGGAGGGGAATAAACTGAAAAGCTGATCCTCTGCTTGGGGGAGACACAACACTCAGTAGCTGTTCTGAAAAGAGCAGTGGCTCTGAAATTAATCCTGTTTTGAGCTAGAAACACTGCAAATACTCAGTGGCTGAAGCTTGCCAGTTAAAATATAGCTGTATAGTGATACGCACTTAGGTGGTGGCTGCTCTTGAGAGTTTCTTCTTCACCACCTCACTGGTGTTTATACCACTGTGAGATATTGTTATTCTGAAGTGCCTCCTGCAGCAGTTTTATTTGCATTAGCTTTATTTTTCAGTACTGAATTAGTAACCATTTAAAACTGTCAACCACATGTAAACAAGCCATGCGTAAGTTATGAATAACAACTTACCTGGAATTACAACTGCCTGTTTGGATTGCACAAGGCTGGGCACTGGGGGAGTTGTGAAATGACTGAATTCACTACTGCAACATCATTTCTGTTTGTCTGGCTTCTTGTAGCCAATTTGAATAAACACCCTGGTGCTCGCATGATTCCCGCAGCCGGCAGGCCTGGGGGGGATTGCTGGCTTCCCAAGGGTTGGAATATGCTTGCTCGACTCCAGCCCGTGTGAAGGGCAACGTTTTTTCCAGGCTCTGTCAAAGCTGTGCTTGCTCACTGTGTAGCTCGTCAGTTCTGACCAAAGAGCTTGGATGGGGGAAAAAATAATAAAATGTATTTAATGAGCATTTGATCTAAACATTAATTCTTCAAACTGTGCTGGTAGGCTCTGATGGCAGGTGGAAAAATTATTGTCAAACTGTTAAATGGTTTGGGTTGGAAGGGACCTTAAAGCTCATCTTGTTCCCCAAATGCGCCATGGACAGGGACACCTTCCACCATCCCAGGCTGCTCCAAGCCCCGTCCAGCCTGGCCTTGGACACTTCCAGGGATCCAGGGGCAGCCACAGCTTCTCTGGGCACCCTGTGCCAGGGCCTCCCCCCCCTCACAGGGAACAATTTCTTCTCAATGACCCATCTAACCCTGCCCTTCTGTGACAGTGGGAAGCCATTCCTCCTTGTCCTGTCACCCCAGGCCCGTGTCCAAAGTCTCTCTCATCTTCCTGGCAGGTTCCCTTCAGGTCCTGGAAGGCCACAGTTAGATCCCCCCAAAGGTTCTCTTGTCCAGGCAGAACAATCCCAGTTACCTCAGGCTTTCCTCAAAGCAGAGCTGCTCCATCCCTCTGATCACCTGGGTGACCTCCTCTGGACTTACTCCCTCAGGTCCCTGTCCTTCCTTGCTGGGGACCCGAGATGATCTTTTTCTTTACTTTGAACAATGATACGCAGACATACACAACTTTAAAAAAAACCCGTATTTTTTATGCAGGAATTGTCTAAGATAGGAAGATTTACTTCATTTGATCCCATTTACCTTTTCATTTGATCCCTTAAGGGCAAATCTTTTATGTTCTCCAAGAATGACTTAAGGCTAATCAAGCTAATGAATTGTTGTTCAAGGTAACAACATGGAATGTACTTGTGTTCCACATGCAGAGCTCACCAGCTTTGCTCATGGAATTTAACTGATTTGGGTTTTACTTCCCTGCCAGTCCCTGGAGCACGAGGGCACTGCCAGCCTGTGGGATTGCCCTGGTCCAGATAAAACGCTGATTTAGCATGTCACATCCAGCTACCTGCATTATGCAAGAGGGAAAGAATTTGCCTGATTGTAGTCCTGTCAACACAAAGAGATTGCAGCAGTATAACAAAACAGGCTTCTAAAGTCTTGTTTAAATTGAGTCTGGTTTCTATTAAAAAGTGTTAGTCCAGAGAGCCACAATAGCTCACTCAGTTACCATGGGCCGAGCAGGCTCCAGTTGCATCAGACTATTGTTTTTTATTGGAATCCTCTCTTCCATCCTGCATGCTTGTTATTCATCAATTCTGAAATATCAATCAAAAATATAAGTGGCATTTTCTAGTCCCAAGTGGAATTTTCCTGGGTGGGATTTCTAATAAGCTTCTAACTGCTTTCACTCTGGCCTCGCCTTTTTAGTTTAAAGTGAATAAATTCCCATTCTTGAGAGCTTAGAGCTAAGAAAACTTGCACCTGGACGCTCTCTTTGACTTCTTTTTAATTCTGCCTGTGTCTAGTAGAGGCTGGTGCAGCTATCCATAGTTCCTGAGTTATGCCAGCTACTGTGTGGGAAGAAAATGTAATATATATGATGTGTTTCTGGGATGTTTGTGGCTTTGTATAATTGTCCTGTCTAGAGCAGTGGAATTTTTGTTGAGAAATCCTTATCTGTCCATAGATCTCTGGTTTATAACACTGCTGTTTAAATAGACTGTTTGAAGTCCTTGCCTTGGAGATATCTCCTGTGCCCTTTTCAGACTGCTTGTTTCCCTCCCACAGTAGTTTTACGTTGGAAACTCTTTTTGGTTTATAATAAAAGGAAGTTTTGGAAGTATATTCTACATATCCCAAAGGATTGCTGCACTCTTTGGGCGACGTGGAATGGCAGAACTTTCCACGTGTGCAAATTCACCAGGGAAACACAGACAGATCCTGCCCAGAAGCTTGGATTGAAGGGGCTGTACGGGAAGCTATTCCCAAAGGCTTCCTCTGTCATCCTGCTGACTTCCATGCTGTTGCCATGCAGCAGGAATTTCATGTATGGACAGGGATGTATGTCATGGATTTGTGTTACAGAGGAGCTCCAGGGGCTGATCCGGGGCCCTGTGTTTGATATTGTGGAGGTGTTAGGGTTGGTTATGGCCTTGGCCATCTGGTTTTGGACTCTGAGGTACCTTTCTGTCAATTACGAGGGGGAGAAAATCTCCAAACCCAAATTCGCATCCTGAACAAGACACTGGAAGAAAAAGACTCTCTGTAATGTCGTCAAAAGATTTTACACTGTTGTGACCTTATACTTTTCCTTGAAGATCAGAGTTCTGAGCCTGCCAGAACAGGCACGTCCTATGTCTGAAGTGTATTTACATCTGCTTTACATCCCTGCAGCCACGCCCCCAGGCTGGACCTCTCCATCCCACAGCTCCCAGTTTGCAGTGGGTGCAGCAGGGAGCTGGGCAGTGCTGGAGAGTGGCTGCACTAGGGCTGAGGCTCTCGGTCTCCATCCCTGCTGCTCCTTGCTTCTGCTCTTCCACCTCTGCAGTTTCCTCAGTGCTGGCACCTCATTCCCAATCCAGCAGTGAAGCAAATGGTGAATTCTAAGTGGGCTGTATTCTTTATTAGATTCAATTTCTAATTCATTATTATTTATATTTTCAGAAAAGGTATGCTGTGGGAGGAATATCATAATTTTTGAAGCGTTTGGAACCCCCTGCAAGTGCCATGCCCTCAATGTGCTTGGGTCACTTGTGCTTTGGCACTTGCATTGTTCAAACATTTCAGTTTCTCTTATCATGCTAATTCCTTTCCAGGTGTTAAAATTAACACAGAGGGCAAAGGGATTGTCAATATATGTGAAAAATAATGTCAATAAAATAATAGCAGATGCCTTTTCAGGCGTGGGATTGCATCATGGAATTTGTTTTCGTGACCAAGACTGCAGGAGAGTTTACAGGAGGGTTGAGCAGTGTCAGTAAAAGCCAGACAGTATCTTTACCAGTTAATCCTAGAGCTGGAATTAGGGCCTCTTTTTAGCTTTAAATGTAGGAACATCATGTATCTCCTAGGTTTTGTGAGGAACCCTTAGGATAGAGAGAATCTCCTCTCTTCAGCATCTTAGTAAATTTGCTGGACTTCGAGCTTCCCTTGCGGAGCACACTGTTGCCCCTGGCAAACCTGCAAAATGCCAGGCTTACGTTTCCTTAAACCTGCTTTTCTCTGCTATTCAGGTGACAAGCTGTGAGCTGTACTGAGGTGAAAAAATGAGTTAAAAACCCAGAGTCACAGCACAAAATGGGCTCATCTGCTGTTCGCTCCCAGGCCGCGGTCAGAGGCACTTGGGCACCAGCAGAGCTGGTAGAGCTGAACGTAAATAAGGGCAGTCATAAAGCCCAGGGTAGGGATCAGTTTTACTCTTCAGCCTGTCTTTTATCTGCCAGGAGAGTTAAAAAAAAATATATATATGTATATTCCTGAGCCAGCAGTGGCAGCTGTACCAGTGTGCTTGAGCTGCATATCTGTGCTGGCTTTGCCCAGGCCTTTTTCTCCTGTGTTTTTTCTTTGGCTGGGTTATTTTATCTCACCCAGGTGAGAAGAAGATAAAAGAGACTGAAGAAGGATGGACCACCAGCCTGCAACTTCCTTTCTGCAGCTTAGCTATAAATGTAGATTGTGGGTTTGGGTCCAGGGTTCCTCACTTAAAACTGGCAGATGTTGAATACCAAAATTACACATGTGTTGTTGATCAGCGTTTTCCAAACCCACTGTTGTCTGTTAGATGATCAAAAGATCAAAAATAAGTATTTTGCTAAACAAAGGAAGCATAAGGAAAACAGCAGTTTTCCATAATACAGAAGATGCCTCTGGTTTCTCTGGCTCTTTGCAGCTCTTCCGTGGAGATTATGATGATAGGTTTGGGGTTTTGGTTTTTTTGGGTTTCTTTTGTCTTTCCAGTCTGTAAAGTTCTGTTTCTTATTATCGTTGTTTCTGCTTTCCAGAGACCTAAGATAGCAAGTTGGCTCAGAAATTCTCTTTCTCATTTTAGCCACAGGAAATGTTGCTCCATACATTCAAAGTGCTTTTCCAGGTAGGCTTGTTTGGAATCCAGGTGTTTTGGGTTATGTGCTTTTGTTTGCACTGAGCTGGAAGTGGTTTCTATGGGTTAGAGGGTGGGACTTGTTTCATTGCTTTGCAGGTTGGGGAAAATAAATTTTATTTTTTATAGGGTCATCCAGCGTCCTTTTGTGCAGTCCTGCAGTGTGAGCGACACAAAGCCTGTTGGTGTAAAAGACAGTGGTATGATTCTGGCTTCCAGCTTTATCGCTGCAATATCTGGAGATAAAAAGCTGAAATTAATGTGCATTTCTTAGGAGTAATTTAAAATTAAAAAAAAAAAAAACCCTTATGATTTTTTTTTTCATGTCATTCTGCACAGCCTCCATCAGAGCAGTTGGATGCATTGTGTTTACCTTTACTGGTGCTTCCCTAACTGTTTTTCAGGAATGGATATGATGATGTGGGGGTCTTTAGGGTGTATTAGATGATACTGAAGTGTTCAGGGAACCGATGTGTGTGATGTTACACACACCCCATACATTGTGCAGAAGGAGTAGAAATTGGGAAGCATTTTATGGGGTTATAAGAATGAACATAAAAGTCTTCATTAATTGTGTGTGAAGAAATCTGCTGGCTTTGGCTGGCAGGGCCCAGGTTGCCAATCCTTTCTTGGAAGAAATTTTCCCTGATTCCCAAACTGAACCTCCCTGGTACAATTTGAGGCCATTCCCCTTGTCCTGTCCCTTGTTCCCTGGAAGCAGAGCCCAGCCCCCACCTGGCTGCACCCTCCTGTCAGGGANCCCTGATTCCCAAACTGAACCTCCCTGGTACAATTTGAGGCCATTCCCCTTGTCCTGTCCCTTGTTCCCTGGAAGCAGAGCCCAGCCCCCACCTGGCTGCACCCTCCTGTCAGGGAGTTGTAGAGAGTGAGAAGGTCCCCCCTGAGCCTCCTTTTCTCCAGGCTGGGGGTAAGTAAATGTGCATTTGCCATGTGATTATGGAAATGTTTGACTCCTTTCTGCAAAAAAAGGGTTTAATTTATCTGGGAAAGTGGTGAAAAAGGTGAAAGTCTAGAAAAGTAATGAGAGAACTGCAGGTTTGTGGTCAGAAGGAAGCAAAAGCAGCTTCCCTTGGGTACCTGGGGTGGAAGCTCTGACAGCTTTGCAGATGGAGTAAAGATACTCAGTTCAGTACCCCTTCCTTTCTCTCTGGGCTTTCCTGAGGAGTGAGGAAGCCCAGCCTGGTTTGGGTGCTGTGCCTTGGCTGCTGGTTCCATCAGGAAATCAGACAAACCCCATTTGGCACAGCCCAGCAGGCACAGCTGGCAGCCAGGATTGGGCGCTTGTTTCCACTCTTGGAGCATCTTGTAAACTGGCTGGAAAAGCTGTTCCTCTTGTACTACACATCAGGTTAGTAACTGCATCCTGGGCATGATGTTGTGGAGGGAACATGCAAAGTTTGGCTATGGAAGCTCTGCCCTGTCCTCTGTTCAGTTGGATCACCTGCTCAGGGAGGAGCATTTCGTGAGCGCTTGCCCTGGGAGTGGCCTCTTAGCACAGCCTGTGGCACTTCACAGTCCCACAAGTTCTGGGCTGCTGCAGAGGTTCACGCAGAAGTTGATGAATTTTATTATTATTACTGTTTTCCCCTGTTGTTGACACACTCCAGCTTTCTCTCCAGAAGCTCTAATTACGATGTAGTCGCGATGTAGTCGCTTGTAATCTTCCTCCTTGAGGTTAAAAATGCACCTACAGGCTTTTATCTGTGGGTATTTCTAAAAGCCAAAAGCTTACAGGTGACCTTCAGTGTCTCCAGTCTCACAGCTTTGACAGTTCAATTGACTGAAAGGTGTTTTGCTGGGATATCAGAGGCCCTGGCTTGTATTGACCAGATGTTGGTGCCCATTGCTCTGAGCTTCTGCTTCTCTCTTGATTTCTGCCTGCACAAGTAGATAATGATGAAATCATTTGAGGCTTCAAGGGGGAAGACTTTCTGAAGTTATTTAAGAAGTGTAACAATCTTTTGACAAATAAAGGTTGCAGAATAGGGAAAAAAGGGGTTTTTTATATAAATAATGACCCCTATTTACATTTATAGTTCCCCACACCTTGGCATTACTTTCACCTTGGTGCTGGGTACCACTTTGAAGATTGATCTGTATCTCAGTTGATCAGTATTGTGTATTATGCACCTTCCAGTGCCTAAAGGGGCTCCAAGAGAGCTGGAGAGGGACTTCAGTGTAGGGTCTGTAGTGACAAGACAACGTTTTTTTTTGTTGTGGTGTAAAATCCCAGTTCCCAATTCAGTAGATGAGAGTGTTGTGCTGGGAGGAAGGAAGAAGTTTGTGTGAACTCCCTGTGCAAAGTGGCTCTAATAAAGTGAGAAAACAGTCTCCATAAATACAAATTTGGCAACTGTTGAACTTTAAGAATGAGGGAGAACATTTGCTACTGAAAATCATCTTTAGATTCAGCAGCAGCTTGGACCCAAGAATACTAAAGCTCCTGGACTGGTGGTATGTGCTGTTTCTTGCATGGACATTAGGTGAGTGCTTGAAAAATCATTTGAGCTTTGACAAGGAAAAGAAAAAACAACCAACACAGAATAGTGAGATGCCAAAAAAAGATTGCAATTAGAAGTAAATACATTGGTGGGATTTTTGTAGTTGTTAATTTGCCAGTCATGTTACATTGCAGAAATCACAGTTAATAATTTATTTTACAGGGAAGTCAGTCTAATGAAATTGTGTAGCAGCACCTTTTATTGTGTGAGGAAACCTCATCATAGGTCTGTGTTTCCTTTCCCTAGAGTGGCAGTGCCTGAATATCAGTATTTTCACTCCCAGGTCTTTGGTAAAGTGCAAAGATGTCTTTAAAAGGCGTGGAGAAAACTTTGTATTGTCTTTCTAAAAAGAGTAAGAAAAAAGCTGATGGACTGCAGAGAAGCACAACCCAGAAATGAGTTACCCATCAGTTCAGAAAGGAGCTCAAACCAGTCCTGAGATATCATTAAATGGTTAAAGCATGGAGACTGCAAGGGAAATGATGGAAAGTTAAACAGTGAAAGAGCAGCATTAATATAAAGCTATTTGGTTAAAAGGGGTTGTAAGCAATACAATTTGGATTTTATTACATCAGTATAAGGGATATTGCTGTCTCCCAGCACAGAGGGCTGTGTACTGGCAAGCACTGTATCAGAAAAGGATGCTCACCTGTTAAACTGCTCATACTGCAACTAAAAAGGTGAAGTGATGCATGGAGGGGAATGGGGATATATAAGAAAAGTGGGATTGTATTTCAGTTAAATGAATCAGTAAGGCCATGACTGAATTGTTGCCATTGTTTTTTGGTGTCTCTTCGAATCAGTGCTGAAAAGGGTTTGAAAAGAATTTGAATTTCCTTATATAGAGACATGAGAAATGTAAAAATATTTGCTAGAGAGAAAGAGATTTCCTCTCTGCTATCAATAGAGGAGTAAAAAGTTTCAGTTCCAGACAGGTGAAGCAACAACTAAAACTTGTTGAAGAATTCCTTATCAGTATCTGTGTTAATCCCTCATCTCCTGTAGGAAAAGACATCCTGTCCTTAGCAGATGCATGGAGGGATATCCTCTCCTAATGTAAAAATCGGATTAGATTGGAATAACAGCAACTTCTGACCTGAAGTCGTGAGGATAAATGAGCTGAAAGGAAGGAATAAATGACTGAATTAAGGACTTGAAGGATCAGAACATCTTTCCTCTCCCTTTCCCTGTTCCTGCCCAGCAAATAACTTCCCACGAATTACCTGGGATGGTTTTCCTGTAAGGGGCTCCATGGAGGTGGGGAGTCACTCCAGGGGCTCATCTGGGTGTCCCTGGGGATGGGCAGGAGGGAGCTCAGCCTTTCCCGGTGCTCCTGAATTTCCCTTGGCTCCGCAGCCACCGGCTTTTCTCACGCCACCAGAACCTGGGGAAAGCCTGGGATGTTTATACACAGCCTTATTTATAATAACTCTTGTTTATTTTTGTGCATACAGAAAACAATTTGTGTGTGAGCACACGCATTTGATTTTTTGTTGTTATTAGGAGTGGGTTTTAGTGGTTGGGGTGGTTTTCTGTTTTTATAAGCTCGGAGAAATGACGCAGATCAAAGAAAGGCGATCTGAAGAAAGGAGCCAAGTACAGAAACTCACTAATCCTTCTAAAATTCCACAGTAGTAGGACTAAGAAACCCACAGTCGTTCTATGAAGATCTCATCTGTTATTATTTTGTCAAAAATACACTTCACAAACACTGCAGTGTCAATATTCAAAGTAGACGAATTCAAGCACTGAGTGTTTTGGCTCAGTGTGCAGGAGCTGTTATTCTTTATAATGCATACAGATTTTCAGACCTTGAAGACCAGTGAAGGGAATGGTTTGTGTTCCTCAGAGAAACATGAGAGAGCTCGTTTTTCCCCTGGGCAGAAAATACTACTGTGTTAAGTTGGTTTATTGGGGTTGTTGTAGCCCGTTCGTGTCTTTGCTTCCAAGAGCCACCTCTGGAAAAAGCAGAATTGCAGGTTAAAGCCTGCCAGAGGACAGATTTGCTATCAGGCACTTTGAAGTTGTGCTTCAGCACTTATTTTGGATAAATTTCGGGGAAGGAAGTGAGTACAAGATTGATCTTGGCCTTTATAAATAGCACTACAAGCACCTCATATCACTTTTTCCATTGCCATGTCTTGAGTTACTTCGTTGCGCAGCAGCAGGCACCAAAAATTGCATTTTCACATAAAATAGCAGCTCCTCTATTTATTCATTCCTTATTGTCATCTTACTTAATTGATTTAAACGTGCTGGTGTGGATGTTTTCCACTCTCTACACTGCTTGTGTGGAAAATGACAGTGTTGATTGTACTAACTCCCGGGAGATGTCGAAGGAGGAAGAACACTGTTCTCAAATGATGCATTTTAGCTACACCAGTACGGTTCTACTCGATTAATGGCCCTTTTTTATACCGAAATATTTCAGACTCAGCGTAGGAGGTGCTTTGTGAAGAGTCACAGAGTTCCAAGGAATACTGAAGCAAATTGAGTTTTCCCATCATACGGATTTAATAACAAAGTATTAGCTAGGCCATGTTAGTAAAGTTTTGTAAAGATGAAAGGTTTTTACACCTCTTCATTTCCCAAAACCTTACAAAAATAACATTTTTTTCCTCCTTGCTCACCTCCTGACTCCATACAAAACATGTGCAGCATATTGGCTTTTCTCTGTCCCAATTCAAATTACCCCTTTTGAGTAACGCTCCTTATGCAGAGCTGTGGTGGGGCTGAGGAGCACAAGGAGGGAATAAAGAGATTTTTAAAGTCCATGGTGCCAACAGCTGAGCGTTTTAGCCACCTTTAAAGCCTGGGGGACAAAGTGGGTGCTATTGATGTGCTGTGGGCTGGTGGGTTTGCCAGGGATGGAGAGGACAAGGTGGGGAGTGGGGTCAAGGAGCTGATGTTTCAGGCTGGGGCAAGGCTGGATTCTGCTTTCCCAAATCCATTTTCAGTGTCTGGTGTGCTGTACCCTTTCCCCCTTTCTCTCGGTGTGGAGCTCAAACTGGAGATAATTTTACTGCATGCAACAAAATTGACAAAATAATTCTGCTGCACAGCACAGTAAGACATAAAAAGTGTCTTTTCCAAAGTACAATAAATGAAGAAAAGATGTTTGTTTAGGAAAAAAATTGGAGGAATAACAGGAGTAGGGAAATTACTCCTGTTGCTTTAAGGTACCTTTTAAAAATAGGACTAGTCAGTTAATGCTCTAGCCTTTACCACAGTAAACATATAATTGTGAGCTGATTGTGGTGAATTCCTCAAACAACAGCCCCCATCAGCAGAAGTTTGAAGGAGAGAGCCTGACATCTGGAAGCCAGCAGCAGTCAGGATTTTATTAAGCAGCACTGCCAAATAAAATCCGAGCCCTACTATAAATGATATAAAAATAAAGATTGGCTATGGCATAACATCTCCGAGATGCCAGCGAGTGCGCCCGAGTTTGGAGCTCTGTGTGAGAGCAGCAGAGCTTTCCCAGCAGCTTTGGAGCCCGAGGGGGCATGGTGGGAATGGATGTGGCTTTCTGTGGTGCTTGTCGTGTTCAGGAGCTGAAGCTACAAGTGGAATTTAGAGAGAAACGGCAAAATTGCTCTTAGTGTGCCTGAATTATTTTTATTGGAAACATTTTGGCCAAGTACAGTCTGTGTTGTGTATTACAGACCTAAACCAAGGTTTATGGAATATGATCTTCTGTCTGTGAAGGAGGTTATGAGAGAGTGACCTTATCACAGGGAGCAGGAACCTGCCCTCTTCCACAGACTGCAACTTGACACATTTATTTCCAGCGTTCACCCTGTGGATGGAGCCAACTGAATGGGTCGATGGCTGTGACAGCCGTGTCTGGCTGCACTGGGAGCCAAGTGTCAGGGGCAGGGAGGGGATGCAGAGCTGACCCAGATGGGACCCAGCAGCCATCCCAGGAGCCTGGGGCAGGGAGGGTTTGAGGCAGCATCCCCTGAGAATGTGGGCTCTGGGACCACAGAAAAACGAGCGCTTTTCTCTTCTGCACACTGGTGCCCTCCACCCTTTTTGGGGGACGTTGGTGCCCTTCCATGCTGAGCAGGACATTGCCCATCCAGTGGCAATCAAACGAACTCCTGTGAATTCAGAAAGCAGTGATTAAGAGCTCCTTCTCAGGCTTTGTGTCTAGAAATAGCCCAGAACACCACAGCGCGAAGTTCAAGGAAGTAAAAGAAGTGATATGTTAAATGAAATTCCGATCTTTCATTTTTTGAACAGGTTTTTGATACAGCTCAGCTTGATACAACCTGCTGTTTACCAGCCTGGCCTTTAATATTGGATCTGCTTTCCAATTATGCTTCAATTCATACACCAGTTGCAGAGGGCGTGTGTGGGTGTACGTGCGAGAGAGGGAGATTGATTTTGTTCTTTAAAAATGTGAAGTCTGCACTAACTATGAAAACCCATCAGAATTTCTAGCACTTAAATGCCATTTCCTTTCTCAGTGTGCTACCAGCACTATGTTCATGACATCTCTTTGGCAAGTGAAGGAGTACATGCTGGTTTTTCAGAAGTAGAATATTAATACAGATATCAGTGAAAACCAGGCTGCAGATCCTTTCCAGAAGTAAAGAGTTAATGTGAAAGCTCAAATTATGACTTAGAAGCAAATACATAAGATCTTAGCTGTGTTTGTCAGAAGTACGTGAGTGAAAATGGAATAAAGAGTGTACATGTTGCTGGGTGTCCGAGTCTCCTCTTGTGTCTGGAACAGCAGATTTGGGTAACCCTAACTGCCACCACTTCACATAGAACATACTCACATTCCTGATTGTTTTTCCCAGCCACTGCTTTTTTGTGTGCTGTGTTCCTGAGCCTTTGGCAGTGCTTTGGTAGTCACTGTGTCTGAGAAGCCCAAAGGAGTGTTCTCTCTGTCTTTCTGCAGTTCTGACTGTTCATTTCTATTTGCTGCAGGTTTAAAGACCTATCTGATCTCAGGTCAGAAGGTGAAGGAGCCCCACTGCAGCTGTTCTCAAGCGTTGCTGCCTGGCTTGGAGTCCGCAGACGGAGCCAGGACACCGGGAACGTCATCAGCCGAGAACTCCAGCGACCCAACCAAGGCAATCAAACAGGTGGAAAAACCCAAGGTGAGTTGTCCTCTCAAAGCCCAGCAGCACAGATCTCAAGCCATGGATGGGGAAACCTCACGGGCTTGTTTATGCACTGCTTTACATATTTCCATATGGATGTGTGTATGTACATGGAGTGACAAAACAGAGTTTGAGGGAGGAAAAATTTACCAAGTCAAATGCCTTGCTCCCCATTTGGCAAACAATCCCTAAAATAAGGTGAGCACTTTTTAAAGGTGGTTTCAAATAAGTATTTCTGTTTCAGGACTGAGAGGTCAGTGATGCTTTTTATATGGATTTTATTGGGGGGGAAAGAATATGATGTATGCACCTACTGTAACCTCTGTGATTTTCTGCTTTTGCTACTTCTGCCGTTCCTCTGTCGTGAAGGCCGTGTACCTGTGAGCCTTTCCATGAGTATTTAGGGGACATCCCTGTAAAGGGTAATTGGATTGTTTTTGTGATGGGAGAAAGTGCTCTGGTGGGCTGTGAGATGGGTTTGTCTGCTTGTTCTAGAAACCTGTGTCTGGAGCTGAGGGCAATGATTTGTATGGATTCAGCTTGGAGGAATGATGACACTTTGTTATGTTCACACCTCTCACAAGATGTCTTGACAAGGAAATCTGTGAAACAATGTGTATTGCTTCAGAGCTTTGCTGTTACTCTCCATCTTCCATCTCAGAACAGATTTTCCAAACAGCAGATGTCTATTCTCTTTTCATTTGTGCTAAGAATTCCTTATCCTGGGCTGCCTGAGTTGGGCACAAATGTCAGAGTCAGGGGTGTCATCTGCAGGTCCCTGTTCTTGCACTTCAGTGTGGTCAGTCCTGACTGGATCTCTTCAGCACAGGTTTGAGACTCAGCTGACAGAGTTGATGTGGGGATAACTTTCATGCTGCTTCATTTTTGCTCCTTGTCTGGTTTTTTTCTGGATTAGGAGAGCATGAGTAGGGCACCTTTACCCTGCCTCTGCTCCCAGTTTTAAGATTTGAAATAAAAACACTGGATTACAGGTGAGATCAGCTGGAAGGCTGACCCAAAGAAATGGTCCAAAGTTGAGTGAGCTCCTTAGAGAGCAGGCCAGGCCTGTTTAACTACAGAAGGGAGCTGTAGCCATCTTTATCCCTCCCCAAAATATGCACTGAGTGTGGTTTGACAGCATCCAAGTTGCTGGTGATATGTTTCTATTCCTTCTCCTGTGTAAGAAAGAATATATTTGGCATCCTGCTGGCACCAGCTTTCCAGCTCCCTCTTGCCTTTCAGTGAAGGCACCAGCAAATAAGGCAGGAAAATACCTGTTAGAGCTGGGGGGAGCTGTACAGATAAACCTGTGAGTGCTGCCCAGGGTGTGGTCGTGCAGAGGTCCAAGTGTGACAGTGACAGAAACTCCTTCATTTCAAGCAGTGACGGAAAAAGAATGTGCCAAGTGGAGCAGGATTGCTGAGCTGCCTGTCTGGAGCAGAAGGGAGAGAGGAGGGATGAAGCTAAGCAGTGAAGCTGTGGCTGCTGTTCTGAGAGACAGTGAGGATGCCTTGGGAATGTCAGACAGCAGAGGAGGCTGTGACTGAGGACTGAAACTGCAGTGAAGTGTGGGACTGACCCACCTGCAGCTGGGGCTTGATAACATTGTCATGTACAAACTTGGAGTGGTACTTGTTAAAATGATCCAGGTGCAAAATGAAGTCTGTGGTTAAGGATCAGCTCTGTTACGTGTTTTCTAAAATGTGGGCAGGTACAGCTGCACCACTCTTCCTGAACAGTTGGGATGTGATGTGAAACATGCTGCTGCTCCACCATCCTTTGTCCCTGATTTTCTGCTCTGGGACTGTTGCTGGGTGTTAACTGCTATTCAGAATATCCTGAGTGGAAGGGATTCACGAGGATCATCAGAGTCCAGCTCCTGGCCCTTGAAATGTTTAATTGCTGAGTGAAAGTCTCTAGAGTGCAAAAGTACCAGTGTGGCTGTGAGTGAGAGAAGGAGAAACTAAAAGAAGCTGCTCAGAAGAGCATCTCAGACAAGTGCCAGCTCAGATTCAGCTGCCTTGGATACCCTGTTGTGCTACAGCTACTGCAGAGTTTGTGTCTAGAGGTGCCTTGTTTTGCTTATCACCCTCAGCACTGCAGCTCTGGCCAAGGATTTCCTAAGCAGCCTCACAGCTCCGTGAAATCCTGAGCCTGCCTTGCCCCAGTGATGCTGCAGTGAATTCTGGATGAGCCCAAACCCAGGTTTCCCTGTGGTCCCATAAGCGTCCGGCTGGTGGATGCCACAAGCCATGTCCGAGTGGGGACCATGGAGCACCTGTTCTGTGACTGTAGTGGCAGCACAGGAGTGTGGAGCATCCCTGCCTCTCCCAGCACAGCCAGGCACAGGTATTCCTGACTCCACAGCCCGTTATTGAGGGTACTGTGCACCAGCCTTCTCTCTGCTGGGGAGAATCACAGAATTGTGGAATAGTTTGGGTTGGAAGGGGCCTTAAAGCCCATCTGCTTCCACCCCCTGCTGTGGGCAGGGACACCTTCCACTATCCCAGGGTGCTCCAAGCCCCATCCAACCTGGCCTCGGACACTTCCAGGGATCCAGGGGCAGCCACAGCTGCTCTGGGCACCCTGTGCGAGGGCCTCACCACTCCCATTGTAAAAAATTTCTTCCTTATATCTAATCTAAATTGCCCCTCTTTTGCTTTAAATATACACGTATATTAAAAAATCCCCACAAGGTTGGACTGCGATTTGATCACAGATCATGCACAATTTTTGAAAAGGAGTGGGTTTCTTTTTTACAGCTTTTGAGTTTTTCGTGAGTTTTTTTTAAAGCCTTCAGCTTGCTGGTAGGGTCTGGATATAATAATTTGCAAAAGAATCATGACTTACATGCCGACTGTTTTAAATACAAAGCTGTAAATGGTGTCAGTGTAGGAGGAGATGACTCCAGCTCTGCAAAAGAGACTTAAGTAGGAGAGGCAAAATTACAGGCAAGTTGAAATATTTTTATTTTAAAGGGAATAAGTGGCTGTATTGGATGCAAAGGATGACTTTCACATTTTGGGCTTGAACGGATGTTCTAGAGGACAAAATCTGTAAAGGAAAGTCAGGAGGGAGAGTGCAACAGTAATTGATCCATGAAAGGAATTGTATTTCCTCCTCTGGTGTATCTGTAGTTCATTTAACTGCAAACCCTTGTTGCAGTTTGAATGTCAATAAGATGTTACATTAATAAAATGGTGAACACAGAGGGTAAAAACTCGGAGTAAATCTATAATAGCAGGTGGTTTTTCGAATGAAAACACTCTACCCTGCCTAAGTGGTTTTGGTATCAGTTTATCTTCCCTATCATCTTTTATGACATGCCTCGCTTGACAGGGAATCATAAGCTGTTGTAAAAATGTTTTAATGATTGCTTGGTATGAAAACAGAAAGTCCTTTGCTTGTCTTGGTGTTTGCTGGAAGTGCATTAATGTTTTATTCATGGCACTGAGGTCACAGCACATGGAGCCTGTGAATGCCTGCAATAGAGAAGGAAGTTAATGATGTTGACTTGAACACATGGGGAAAGTCAGAGGAACTTCTGCCTCTTCTCAAAGGTCAGGCTGCTTTTCCAAGCCCTTTGTCTTCTGGCTTAACCCCGGGAGCTGAGTGTTTGAGGTGGTCTTGCTAATTTATTAGTAGGATCAAACAGGGGGTGGTTTCTTAATTTTTTGTTAGAGGTATTTTGTCACCATTACCTGACTTTTGCCATGGATAAATCTAAATCTAACTCCTAGAGGGTTAGTTAGTAAGGCTTGTTAGCCCACTGCCAATTTATTTTTTAGGCCATCTAATAATGCCTTCCACCAAGTGGCCAAGACATTCGTGATAATTAGTCAGAGATTATTTTTAAATGAAACCATTTGAGAACCAACTCCATAGTTTCTTCAGCTGTGCTGCTATTTATTCAGACTGCACAGGTTCAGAACTGGATGTAAATTGCTTGTCTGATGCCAGGTTAGGAAACTCAGAGTCGTTTCAGTGCCCGGCCTGGATTGTGGCCCTGAGGAACAGCAGACAGGATGGTCTGCTGCCTGCTGAGGAGGCTCAAGGTCCTTCATGAAAGCCTTTGAGAGGCATTGGTGAGTGGTTACATGTCACAGGGAGAGAGGGCTAAGGAGAAACATCTGAAAATTAAACATGCTGGCTATTTTCAGGTGTGGTATCAAAGGTGGAAAAGGAGCATTAGGTGAAAAGTTAGTTCTGAAAAGGCTTAGCACGCTGGTGTCTGAAATGGGGAGTGAACCTGAAGGCAGAAGTTGTGGGTTTGGACTAGAAAGGCTTGAACGCGTCCAGAACAAACAGATAAAATTAACATGGGATGTTGAGTTTGGGACAAAAGGCTCAAGTTCTTACTGGAAAACTTCCTGTGATGTTTAGTAGCAGACTTTGGCGAGCCTGGTCACAGTGAACATCTCCAGAGCAGAGGAGTTGCCAAGAGGGCTCAGACTCAGGGTCCCTCTGAGCAGGATCCTGCCTGAACACTGCCAGCACTGGAGAAGAGAGTGAAGAACTTGGAACATACAATTCCAGGGTTAATTCCCCTAAAGAAGATCACATTTTAACTTGAAGGAATTAGCTTGTTTTAAAAGCTCAAGTGCAACATTTTAGGTTGCTTCCAAAATGCACAACCTGGAACTAGTACAAATCCTGAAGGTTTTGCTTTCCTTGTTCCCTGTGACATTTGCTGGGTGTTTGGCTCCAACAATGTACGATAGCCGGAGCTCCCCTCCCCGTCGTAGGGCTCTGTATGAAAAAGCATTTTCCTTTATTCATTTCAGATTTGTTGCTTTCCATTTCCCTGGACTGTTCACAGTGCATCGTGGTGTTTCATGCTTTTTCTGGATTTTGCTGCATTTTGTGCTGTCTTCTCTCTTAATGGCATTCAGATCCCTTTGCAGGCAGGTTTTACACAGGAAAATTGCACTTCTACTAAAGACTGTTTTATTCCTCCTGGGGAGGTCCTTTGCCTGTGCACAGCGATTACAGTGTATCTGTGATTTTACACTACTGAAGCTTTCCTGGATTAGATTTAGCTTCAGCAAACAGCAAATCTGTGATTTATTTTTTAAATGGTGCATTCTGTTCCAGTCAAATTTTGCTCCCTGCCTCCCATTCTGTAGCTTTGTTTATCTTTGAACCGTGCTGCAAGTATACAAGTGGACTGAATTACAAATTGCATCATACTACAAGGACACCAGAACATTCCTGGCTAAAATTCTTTTGTCTCATTTCAGCCTTGCCCTTCATGTAGTACCACCCTTGCTCCCCACTGTGATGTCAGCATAGATGAAGGAGCTATCCAAAATGGTTGTCAGGATGAGCATAAAAACAGTACGAAGGTAATTGAAGTATTTCTCACTTCCCTTTTTTCCCTTATTTCTCTGCTTCCCTCAGCCTTCTCATTTTTGCACCACTTTTCATTTACCCAAGCTTTTAAGCAGCAGAACTGATTTTGATTTTGATTTTTGAGTTGTGTTCAAAAGTTTAGTTGAGTCCCCCCACCCCAGTTTTCAAAGTTTTTAGTAATTTTATGGGCTCCACTTGATCCTGAGAAGGACCTAAAATCTGGACTCTTTAAACTATGCTGATGCTACTCAAACAGGGAGGCCCAACGAGCACAGCCACACTCTCCATCCTCTCTCCAGCGGGCTGTGTCACCTCACCACAAGTTCTGTGTCTTGCCAGCTTCTCCTGCATCACCGCTGTAAGACGAGGTCATTCCTGTTCACGGACGAAATTCACAGCTTTAAGTCAGTTTGCATCCTTTCCTGACCTACAGAAACAGCCTCTTACATATTCCTTGTGCTGCTGCCACGCTTGCTTTCCTTGCCTGTTGCTCAGATATTCTCACTGAAGCCACCTACTTCCTCTGCCACGCCAGACGCTGCCTGTTTGTCGTCTTGCTCGTGGCCTTCGCAGCCTCTCTGCTCTGCCCTGCCTGTCGCCTCTCACTCCTCCCTGAATGTTAAGCTAAGTGCAGACTGGGGACCAGTGCTCATTACCTGGCTCTTACGTATTCAGATAAATAGAATGTTTTCCCTCCTTGGGGAGAATCACCTCATAGACATGCTCTGAGACAGCGATCCTGTTCTTCACGTCTGTCTTACAGCTCTTCTCGCCTATAAAGCTGACTGAAAAGCTTGCCAGCACTTTTACCACTGCTGAGCCACTACATTAATCTGTGTTTGTCCCTCTCTGTCTGTACTTGACCTGTTGTCTCATGCTTAAATTGTAAGCTCAGAAGCAGGGCCTGCCTTACTGGGCTGTAGGGGTGTGTTACACAGCAGTTCTGTGCCAGAGTTCCAGGAAACAGCCTAAGAAAAGAATAAAATCATGATCCCTTGAGCCCTGAGGGAGGTGCCAGCAGGGACTTGTCTCAAACCAGCTTGAGATCTCTAAGATAGAGAATGTGTGGGTGATCTGCCTGGGCTGCCAAGATGGTAGGCAGGAGATGCTTCTTCCCCAGGTGGCCTCTGCCCACGTGCAGGGATCTCCAAGAACCAACTGCAAAGGGATTGTCCTTAGGTACCAACTGCCTGGTTTAAGTTGCTTCCTACTGTAGCTGCATCAGCTTCATGTGTGTGAATCAGCAAGTCATCTGACCTTACTTGGAGGAGATTTGTACACAGAGTTGAGGAAGAGGTCTGTAATTCCACTGGAGGGATTCCAGTGGAGACCAAATTGCACGTCCTTCCTGGGTTTGGTTCGGTTATTGCTCAGCCAAAAATGGGAGCTGTTTCATGGCTGTCACTAAGTCTGGGATGCCTGTTTAACTGAAAGCTCAAAGAACAGCCACATGCACAAAGCTGCTGTGGCATTTGATTCCCAAGACTTCCTTGCAGCCTCAGCTCTCTTGGGAAGAAGAGCCATAAGCTCCCTCTACTCATCTCTGTTCCCTTCCCACACCACATGCTGCACTCATGTCCCCTGTCCTTAGGGAATATTAATGATGTTTAATCATACCCTTGGACTTGCGTGGCTCCCAACAGCCTCTGGAGCTTCCTTGTCCCTTGATGAGAGGAAACTCCACACCAAGGCTCCAAGTTCTCAGGGAATCCCTGCAGCCTGTTGCCTTCAGAAGCCCCAGTAACGTTGGAGCTAACAACATTTAATAAATAGGGATTTTCTCCTACACAAACATTTTTGTACTCATCCCTGCTTGTTAAGATTAACAGAGTGGAGACAGCACAGAGAAACCTTGAGCTGACTAAAGGGAAGAATTTTCTTGGGGATTTGAGCCTTTGCCAAGGAGCTAAAGAGAAAGTCCATGCTGACCTTCTTTGAAAGAGAGAAATTTTCACTGCATTTTTCAGATGATCTTGAGGAACAGCAGGGAAAGCAGACAGTGCATAGGAGTCCAAATCTTTTATTTGAGCTGATCATAGCAAAAATTGTGGGTTCTTGGTTACTGCTTTTCAAGCTACAAGTGACTGGAGTGGTGAGGAAGAGGAGGAAGATTGTTTCCTAGGGGAAAAGAAAAAGGATGCTAACTATGACTTTCAGTTTTTCTTTAGGCCTCAGGTTGTTCTGGGAAATTCTCTGAGCAAATACAGTCTTTAGCATAAATTTAAAAAAACAACCCACCAAACAATGAAGGCCCTTCACTAACAGCTGGTTGGTCAGTTTTTTTTGGCTTCCCTTTGTTAGTCCTCCTCACCTCAAAACCCGAGGGGTTTGCGCTGGCTCTGCAGGGTGCTCCGTAGCCCTTTTCCCTCTGGGCAGGCTGGATACCCCTGGCAGGGACGGAGCAGGACTTGCTCAGGAGCTGCTCAATGTTTTCCCTTAGAAAAGAACCTGGTGACCTTTTATGTGAGAAGTTCTTGTGCCTGTGCCTTACAGGAGTGTCCCTCTGTCCCAGCAGCACCTCTGTGTCCCTGGGCTCTTGGAGTGCCCCTGCTGGGATATGTGGCTGCAATCCCCTTTCCCTTCTGGTGATAATGGTCTGCAGCAAAGCATTGGCAGCACACCAAGGAAACCACCCCATTTCCTGTTCCTCAGCTGCTGTCGCTGTGCTGGGAACACCTGCAAGCTGCCAAAACAACTGTTGTGAGGGCTAGAAGGGACCAGACTGGGAATCCTTCCATCTCCTGGCTCCCAGCACGTGGCTCTCGGGCTCACACCTCCGTCGGGGCAGCCCGCAGGGTGGGGATCCCACATCCCCCCGGGAGGGAGGAAGGGGAAGCACAACCCACCTCCCTTCTGCTTTTCCTGTAGCTCCAGGGAACCATTCCAACACACCTTGTTATGGCTTTAGCTCTGAGGTCTTGGCTGTGACAGGAGCCAAGCCCAAGTGCTTCCTGACTCTTCCTGACTCTTCCCTGTACAGGGTTCTCCTGCTGCCCCCTTAGTCTTGTATCTTCCCTGGTTGTGTCTGAACCTTTCCTTTCGCCTGTCTGTGCCTCCTTTGCTTCACAGGACAGATCACACAAGGAAATTGAATTTATTTTGCATGGGCAGCCGGAAAGCAGATATTTTTTAACTTGAACTAAGTTGATTTTACAATGTCAGTAACATATTTCAGCACGTGGTTGGGGTGGTGATGATAGTTATGGTATTTATTTATGGTCACTGTGGTGGCATCCAAGAATAGTCTTCTGGAGGAGCTTGTCACTTCTGTACAGGCAGGAATGGAGAAACTTCTGTCATGAGTGGGCTTCAGGATGAGGATAAATGCTGCATGATAAGTGATAAGATATGGAGGGGGGGAGATGAACATTCAAATATGCCAAGTTTGCTCTATGTTTGCATTTGAAAATGATCCTGACTAACTGCAGTTCATTTTCATTCTAACCACACTTAGCTGTCTAATTCTTTTGGAATTGCTTCAGTACATATTGGTCCAGGTCAAACAAAATGTAAAAGAAAGAACTTCAGGCTCCACAAAAATAGAATGATTTTTGTTTAAAAGTAATTTGTGTTCTCCAATGACAGCAGCATTGGTGATACTGTGTATCTAAGCTGTGTTGCAAGCTGTTGTCAGAATTAAAGCTGTCTTAACTAATACAAAGGCAAAAGAAAATCCTAAAAAAGAAATATTTAATTTTAATTTGTTTAAGAAGTTGAATTTGCAGGAGTTTTTGTTGTAGGATGAGATGTACAAAAGGGCTGTTCCCCCAGGTGGGAGAGAGGGGGCACCTCTGGGAAAGCAGCAGGCCCATAGTGGTCAGGGGAAGGATCTGCAAGGGCTGGCAGAGTGAGTTGTCTCATGACCCAGGGAGAGTCAGCACAGATTAAATGTGTATTTAAAAAGCTTTTTAGAAGAATCTTAACCGTAAGATGAGTGAATGAAATTTGGGCTTGTGGTTGGTTGTCATTGAGGGCGTGAAAATGTGCTTTGCTTTCTTCTCCTTGGAAAGTTAGTCCATGGACAGCAAAAAGGTGGCACCTAAATAGGCACATGGGAGATGTGGGATACATCCACAGGAAATGTGGATGGATTCAAGCTGGGGAAGTTTGATCTTTGCCATGGTCAGGGCAGAGCTCAGGCTGTTGAGGGAAGAGCTTCTTTGAGTTTTTGCTCCTTGCAATCTCTTCTGTCTGTTCCTAACCCCTGACATTCCCTGGGTGTGTGTTGCTCTCTGTTGTTCAGGCTCCAGGAGGACACAGTCCAAAGACTCAGAATGGACTTTTGAGTCCCCCCCAGGAGGAGAAGCTCAGCAACAGCCAAACCTCGCTGTACGAAATGCTGCAGGAGAAGGGGCGCTGGGGCGGAGTGAGCCTGGATCAATCAGCTCTGCTCCCTCTGAGGTTCAAAAACATCAGAGAAAAGACAGATGCTCACTTTGTGGATGTGATTAAAGAAGACAGGTAAGGACAATGGAGCTGTGCAGTGTCAAGTCCTGTAAAGGTGAGAAAGCAGTACTGGGGTCCCATATCTATAGTTTTTGTGTGCTTTTTGTCTGATTTCAGTAATTGTTGTCAACTCATAGCATGTTATAAGTTTTCTGATTTTCGTCTTTATTCTGCTTAAACTACAGTAGAAGCTTGATGCCAGAAACTTTCTGTTTAAAATATGTAAAACCAGTTTTTTCACTGCTTCCGTGATGAACAGCCCTCCTGCAGTTGAGTCTTCAAAAGGCAAATTGCTCTTTAAATCACTTGTCATGAAGTTGAACTCCATTTTTACAATCAAAAGTCCTCTTAATGCATGTAGTGTGTACCTTCCTCTGCAATTTAAGGTGTAACATAAAACCTGAACCACAAAATTCACATTTTTTTATAGTAAAAGAAAAATATCTGATAGCATGTGACTAATCATGAAATCATACTGGGTTTGGGAGCAGAATCAATAGGACTGAATTCTCATGGACTTACTACCTACTTAGATACTGTAAAATGAGTTTCTCTCTCTGTTTCAAACAAAAAAGCTTCTTTTGGGCAGAGGAAATATTCTTCAAAATTCAGTAGTGTGGCATTTTTATCAGCACACAACCATATCTCCATTATGGCAGTGACTTGACTGAAGCAGCTAAACAGATAGCTTGAGTTTGTTATTATTTATGGCTATTTTTATTTTTGTTTCACTGCTTCCACTCAGATTGAGCGTATTTTATCTAAATATCCCTGAAACTGTTTGCTCCTATGGACTCAGCTCTTTGGAACAGGGACACCATCACCTTTATGGAAACATGACTTAGGCAGGGAGACGTGAGAGGGAGGGACACGGGTCCCTCTCCAATCTCTTACCTAGATTTTCTCAGTTTACCTTTCTCCTCTTGCCAAATTAAGTCAAAATTTAGGATTCTTTATTGTTTTTCTCAGTGTGTGGTCTGTCGTAAGTGGCTGAGAATTGATGTTTAGCTGATATTTCCAAATATTAGAAAATAGACGGATTGGGAATGTCCAAGTGGTGGCAGAAGTCAGCCAGAACAAGTAGGAATTTTGTTTAAAATGTAACCAGCACTCTGAAAACTGTAAGTTATAGAAGTAACTTAATTTATGCAGTTGGTCTGCTGAAGATACCTTGCTCAAGTGCTTCTGTTCCTGGTGCTTTCCTCCTCCACTCCCAAAATGGGTAATTTTTTCTGTTTTGGAGGAAGGAGTGCCATGATTTGAGATCAGTCAAAGCCTGCCTTTTTTTTGGTCTCAATTAAATATCATCATTACCATATTAAGTGGGCCATTTCTTGTTGCCAGGGAAACTTCTCTGCTGAGTTCAGTTCATGTAAACATAACTTTCCAAAAATAATCTTCTGATTAATTAGATCTATGCAAAATGCTTTGAGCCTACCAGTTTACACTGATTTTTTCACCATTTCTCAATGAGAAATGATCTGGAATAAGCCATTTTAAAAATGTTCTTGGTCCCCTTCTGTAAAATATAATTGTTGGTCTTGATGAATCCAGTATCTCTGAGGATCTTGGAATGGGGAATTTGAGGTGTCTCAGGGAGGGGACCAAACTTCCTCTTGGTCATTTTACAGGAATCCCCATTTTCACTGAGTTCTGCTGTGTTGGTTTGATGCTGTTGCAAAGCCAAGTGATCTTCCCTGAGCACTGAGCTGTGATTTCCACTGCAGGGCACTTCGATATAAATTCCTGTTAACAGACAGTACTTAACCCAGATATGTGCTAAAGTGCATAAATTAATCTCACAAGCTTCCTGCAGAGCTGGGAAGGGTTAAACATATCCTGGGGGGATTCAGGAGCCTGTACACTGCATTAGGAAGCTGCCTGGGGCTAGCTGTGAGGAAATGCTGGACACTGGGGATATTGAGCTCAGCTGTGTGGCTGAGAGTTTTTTGCATGCCAAGATTTCACCCTGGAGCTGATACCTCGGCACAATTCCAATGTTCTTTAAAATTATATTAATAAAGACAGTATTAGTGTGGCATGTTTGTATTAGTACATTATAAAAGAATCCTTTTATGAAAGTTACCAGTTGTTATAATTTGATTCTCTATATCTGACAAACTGTGAGTAATTTCAGCTTCAAGTCTGGCTTTACATCTGTAAAAATCCTGTGCTTTATTCATTGTAACCTGCACGTTATTGTGCTCTTTATAAGAAAACTGTAGTGTAAGAGTATAGAGTGTTTGAACTTAATTTCACTGGGGGTATCCTCAAAGGATTCTTGGTTTGGGGATTTTTGTTTCCAACAAAAATTAGGTATTCCTTAGGTTATAAACCTTCTGAAGCACAAGAAGCAAGGATTCGTGTGCTGCTTAGGATCACAATGATCTCTTCAGACTTCCAGAACAGAATCTCAGGGTTGTACGAAGCTCCCCCAGAACTGGGTTCTGCTCAGCCCTTCATCCCCTCCTTGGGGCAGTTTCCTGTTTAAATACTTTTTTATTATTTTTAAATTTGTTTGTTTCTTTCATTTCCCACTTCCCAGTCTTACTTGATCCGGGGAACACCCTGTGCTGGGAGGCAGAGGCCTCCTGGGAAGCAGATTATGTACTTGACTGTTTCATCAAGTGGGCTCTTCCTTTTGGAGACAGAATGAGTTGACAGGGAGCTGAGAAGGCCCCGGGAACGCTGCCTTCACCCTGGTTCCATCATGTTCCACCTTCTGTTTCGTGCTGCACTGTGGGGCTGGACTGTTCCTCCTACATCCTTAGGCAGCACAACATCACCATCACCACCTCCGCTGAGCTTCTCTGCAGGAAGAAAGGGGATGCAACAATACTTAAAAAAAAAAAGCCAAAAGCTTTCAAAATTTTTATTCTAAGATGCTCTTAGAAATGTCTAAGAAAGGTGAGGAATGAAGACAGGGAAGAAAGAAAGAGAGAGGGGTGACTCAAGTGAATGTATCCTGTCATTCCTTCAGAGTATCCTGATATTTTTAATGTATTGGCAAAGGCCAGGATGTTTAAAGGTTAGCAAGTATCTGCCATATTCATGCTTAGACTCTTTTGTCTTCTCTAGCATCAGTCTAGGAATGTGTGTTTGGTTGGTCTTGCATCTCAATTTAAAAAAAAAGTGCTTCCCACATGCCATCTTGTGCTGGGGAGCTTGTACTTCCAAGAAAGCCTCTTAGCCAAGAGTTCCATAAAAATAAACAGAAAATAACCCTTGAAACCAAACCCCCTTAAAAAAGCAATTCAGGCACGGACAAGCTCTGGAGGATCTTTCTTTCAGCTTCTTCATCTGCTTGGAATTTGACCTCATGTGCATCTCTGGTTTTTGCTCAGAGTCACCAGCTTGGAAATTGCCCACTGTGACTGTGGCTCTGCAGTTCTCAGGGTGGGAGCAGCACTGGGAAAGCAGCCACCCCATTGTAGATTCGGAGGGATTTTAGAAACAATGCCCTGTAAATAACACGTGGAATCAGTCGCTTGAAAATGAGAGGAGGTTCAGAGGCAGGGGTGCGTTTGGAACCTGCACAGAGCAGGGGGGGGACAGGCTGTCCCAGCCACAAGTGCCACAGTCAGGTGTGACCTTGCTCTGCGACCCTGGGCACAAAGCACTCGGTGCTCTGGAGTCCCTTCAGCTCCCTGGCACCTGCTCAGGGGAGAAGAGGTTTGCAGATCAAGTTCCATAGCTGTCATCAGGAAACTTCATTCATAAACCCCATACAGCTAATGCAAAACTCAAAAAGCTTTTTATTTTTCTTCAAGACAATGGGAAATAAAACAGCTTTTTAATAATTGAAGCCTCTTTTACGTTGTTGTGGGGTTTTTTCACCTTCTGTGGAAAAGATGAAGGTGAAGGAGGGCATTAACATCCTCTGGTAGATGCTGCCCCTGGGTTCCTTAGCCCTGGTGAGCTGGTGTCATTAATTGTCACCACCTTTGTTGATGGTGCTGGTCATTCCAAATCTCCCATTTCAGAAGTAAATCTCAGCTCTCCATCTCTTCTCTGCAGCCCAGATCATTAAGGGAATGTTCCCAGTTGAGTTACTGAGTTATTTTAGCGTCTGAAATAACAAGAAACTGCTGTTTTCTAAAATGGGCAGTGGTTTCCCCCCCGCCAATAACAATTTGTCACCTTTGTCATCCTTGGCTTGCTTTGAGCCATAGAATTCCACCCAGGACACAAATGTCCCACAGCCACGTGTCTCCAGGGGTTGTGTGTCTCTAGCAGCAATTAACCTTTACTATTTGCTGGCTTATGTTACAATTATCTGTACTCATCAGTTAGAGTTGTTAAATTTCTGGAAGGATTTGTTAGACTCTTCCTGGAAGTATAAAAGTTTGCTTTTTTTGTGGAGTATTTCCTTTGACTGAGCAAGTGATGTGGGTAAGAGGATACTTTGGTAATCAAGAGAGGAGAAAAACCACAGGAACTTCAAAGCCAAGTGCCAGCACCCCTAGAAACAGCAGCCACAGACTGGGGGGGCCTGAAGGAGGTACAGCTGAACAAACTGATGTTGATTTTGTCTTCTCTCTTCAGCCTCATGAAAGATTACTTCTTTAAACCGCCTATTAACAAGCTGAGCCTCAACTTCTTGGATCAGGATTTGGAGATGACCTACAGGATGAGCTACCAGGAAGAGGTGTGTTTCTACTGGCATTGGTTTCTGGCTGTAATCTGTCTAAGCCACTGTCTGTCATTGGGTTTTTTAACACATTGTGTTGCAGCTGTTTCATGACAAGGGTTATGAAATGTCAAATGTGATTTACTACGTGGTACTGCTGCCTCTGAAAACAGTCTCCTTTCAGTTTATTACAGAATCACCAACTGGTTTGGGTTGGAAAGGACCTTAAAGCCCATCTCATTCCACCCCCTGCCACGGGCAGGGACACCTCCCACTATCCCAGGCTGCTCCAAGCCTTGTCCAGCCTGGCCTGGGGCACTGCCAGGGATCCAGGGGCAGCCACAGCTTCTCTGGGCACCCTGTGCCAGGGCCTGCCCCCCCTCACAGGGAAGAATTCCTTCCCAATATCCCATCTATCCCTGCCCTCTGGCAATGGGAAGCCATTCCCCTTGTCCTGTCACTCCATCCCTTGTCCCAAGTCCCTCTCCAGCTCTTCTGGAGCCCCTTTAGGCCCTGGAAGGGGCTCTGAGTCTCTGAGCCCCAGAGCCTTCTCTTCTCCAGCACCCCAAGCCTGGCTCCAGAGCAGAGGGGCTCCCGCCCTTGGAGCATCTTTTGCTGTGCCCTGAGTCTAGTCCAGTGTTTGGGCTGGAAATCTGAGGTATACTAATTACATCTCACTTGTCCTTTTCTCCATGTTCAGGTTAATGTTTTAAGTCTTTAGAGTGGCCAGAGAACCACGCTAAGATGGTAAGGACCATTCCTTACCAAAGTAAAGGGCCAACTGCTGCTTGTCTTCTCATCAAATATTCTGACTTTGAGAACAGTCACTTGGAATTTGATTCTTGTTTAGTCACAGTCTCATGGTTATCCCTGTGGAATCCAAACCTGTGCTGAACTCAAATGTCCTAATTCCATAAGAGTGCTGCATTCAGATACAGGCAGCTCGAAACACTGAGGAATTGTAAGGAGCAGTAAGTTGTAAAGAACTCGGTGTTTTTTTCAAGATTCTGCACCAAGTCTAAAATCTCCTTAATTCCCTGGGGGGCTAATAATATCACAGGCTTTCCACAGCACTGGATTTCCCTGCCTGGCTGATAGGAACGAGCAGGATAGTTTAAATTTACCTAGAGTGACATTAGGTGTCAGTTAGAACTGAGGCTGCATTTGCACCGGTAGCTGAAAAATTGCTGCCAAGAAAAGGCAATTGTACTGCCCTCCTTGTTCCTCCTCCTCCCTGCTCCTTCTAATGGCTCTGGTGCTTCTCAGCCTTCCCTGCTGGGAGCAGTTCATTTACTGGCCTAGCATGAAATATTCATGGTTTGTTTTTCTGTTTGGGGCTCTTTCTCTTTCCATCTCGGGCTGTTTTGTGCTGTGTTGAACCAGCAGCAGCTCTGGAGAGGTTGGCAAGTGCCAGAGCCAGCACGAGATAAACGTCCGGCAGCAGGAAGGGGAATGGGCCCTTCCCTTCCAGCAGCACTGAACTGTTGATTTGGGTGATCCATCTGCAGAATTACATCAGGATTAATTAAGTGTGGGTTTCTTTTCTTCCCAGTATGTCCTGCATCTGAGGGCAGCGGGATTTCTGTTTCTGCTGCTTGTTGCTTTCAGTTCTGGGCAGTGTTGTCACATTCTCCGTAGCAATAACCCCTATTTGCTTGTTTTCCAATATTTCCAGGTGAGACCCAACTCAATTTATTTTATTTTATCAAAGGAAAGCCCAGTTGTGTTGCAGTTTAGTCTCTTCACTTTGGTCAGGAGCTTCATGCTCATCCTGCAGCACTATAGTTTAGTGGTATCTCTCTGCATTAAGTTCCTGTAGCAACAACAGGGAGAAACTTCCTGGGGGATACAGCCTGCAAAATGTGCAAACTGTACAAAAAATAGTAAATCAAGCAGTTTCCAGTGGAAAGATTGGAAAGAGAAGCAAAGCAGAGATAGTAAAGCATACACAGATGGACCTATTAATGTGGCTATGTAGGAAGTTCCTAGAAAGAGCAGCAATGTGGCCTGTGCATTTTGTTAGTGGCAAGCTAATAATTTGAAAATTATTACATAAACCTCCCTGAAAGTGGGAATTTTCACTCTCTAATAGTATCTGCAACACTGGGGCAAAAACCTGTTAAAGCTTTAATGTTAGCAGTGTCCTGGTTCAAAACAACAACGAAATCTTCTTTAGGAGAGTGAAAAGATTTGTCAACACTCCTGGTTCTCTGATGGCCTGACAGTCAATGCTGCTGAAAGTGACTTCCAGCACCCCTGAATTCACCTCAGTGCCAGCTGCATGCTCAGGTTGTGATCCCTCTCTGGAATCAGCTCTGCTTCCCAAGAGCCTTAATCTGTTCTCATTTGGAAATGAAGGCACTACTTAGCAGTGTTAGAGCATCTTTAACTCTGTCACTTGGGAATTCAGTGCTGCTTCCCTTAATTCAATTGATGGCACTTCATGTGTGGATGAACAGGATTCTGCTACCCCTTCAGGTTAAAAGGTAATTTTGGCACTGAAGTGATGCTGGCTGGATTTATTAGGTTGCAGAGAGGTAGAAATGAGGAACAAGTTTGTTTCCTAATATTGCTGAGTGCAGGAAGTGTTCTGAGGAGCAGAAGAAACTTCCAGATTAAACCAGAGCGCTCCAACTGGGGACCTTCATGATGACATTGATAACATCATTTCTGTTTTTCTTTGGAACTTGCTTGCTATGGTCTCTTGGGCAGATACAAACACTCCTAGGACTGGGCTCACCTTCAGAAGCCAGGATGTGGAGCTCATGATCTGGTTTTCAGCAGGACTGGCCACGGTAGCACAAAGCACAGCTGCACAAGCACTGGGGCAGGCCAGGATGGGATGGGAATGTGTGGTGAGGGGTTATGGAAGAGCAGAACTTGGTGTCCTGGGCTCTAATCAAATTGGATTACACAGCTTTCAGTCTGGTCTGAAAGGGACATGTGAATTCTGCCACAGGAGCTGTGTCTGTGGAGTGGTGTTAGGAGGGTTTTCTTAACCATCAGTGCTAAAAAGGTTATAGTAAAATCTATTATTATTTTAAATTAAAATCATTGAAGAAAATATCCCATAACTTATCTTCTACTTACTATGTTTATGTTTCTTTGCACAGAATAGTCAATTTTCATGTTGTTTTATTTCTGCATCATAACTGTGTGTAAAAATCACCCCAGGCCTGGGGGCTGTGCCACCAATATTTCTTTTCAACACAGTCTTCTCAGGGAGCTGTGACAGCCATCAAACCATTTCTTCTGCTTCTTGTTTCCAGCCAGTCCTTATGCTAGATTAATGAAGTGGCCAAAACTTCTTCATTCCTTTATTTGTTAGGAGCTGCTGTTCATCATCCAGTTGAATTTGACAAAACAGCATTTATTCCTTTTCATCCCTTCCCTCAATCCCTGTGTTCCTCACAGGTTATAAGAAATGCTCCAGTGAAAACGTTTGCCAGTGCTACCTTCAGCTCGCTCCTGGACGTGTTCCTGTCCACCACAGTCTTCCTCATCCTCTCCATCACTTGTTTCCTGAAACACGGAATGGTCGCGTCCCCTCCGCCGCCTGCGGCCGTCGCGGTGTTCGTCATCGCCATCCTGCTGGAAGTGCTGTCCCTTGTCGTCTCCATCAGGTAAAGAAAGTGCAGCACAGTCTGGAAATAGCAGGGAGGGCTGCAGTGGTGCCTGGCTCGGGAACATTTTGTTTGACAGCATCCCGGGAACTCGCTTGGATGGGCTGTAACACTTGAAGAACTGGGGTAGTGCAGCCAAGGCTCGCGGCACATCTCGTGCAGGGAGAGCTCTGGCTACAGGAATTGCAGCAGAAGCGTGGCTGATAGAGATCACTTAGGGAAATGGAATCTGCACCCCATCCCTGCCCCTCCTACTGTTCCCTGGGATGCCACGTGCCACTGTTACTTCTTCTCTCCTCAGGACCGTCAGAATTCAAACAGAAAATTTTTATCTGTCCCAAAAACAAACCCACCCAAAAACCCGCTCCTTTTAATTCCAAGATAAAAGTACACAGTTCTGGGGTTAAAACTCACATCCTGTATCAGACATGCAAAGAGCAGTGCTGCCCTCAAAGAAAGAGCAAAGAGAAATTGCTAAGGGTGCATCGTGTCTGTCCAGAAATTTTTTTTTAAAAGTTTCATGGGTTAACATTGAGATAGTTCATGTTTTCTGTGTCTGACACATAATGGGAGTCCAGTGTTTCCCCAGAGTGGGAACAGGCACTGCTGCTGAAGGGAAGGGGCACTGGTTTGTTGCTGCAGAAGGGGTGGCACTTGGCAGGGCCATGCTCAGAGGTGCCAACCCCACACCTGAACCCTTGTGCTGCCCCTCAGCCTTTCCTGTGCCCTCAGCCGGCTTGGCTGCATGTCCCTGGTTTTTAACAGCAACTCCTCATTCCCCATTTGTACCCAGTCACCCCCAGCGCTGGGGTGTTCTGGGCTTCGAGGACGTTGCTGTGGTGACTCCTCCGTGAGCAGCTCCCGTGTGCTTCCCCGGGGTTACTCACACGCTCCCGGGGAGCAAAGAGCACTTTGTTCGGTGCAGCCCGTGCTCTCCTGGGTGTGCTGTGCGATCTACAGATACCCCGTGTAACCTGTCATTAACCCAGGTGATGGGCCTGTTAATGAGCTGTTTGTTTGTCTGGATGTGTGGGGAGTTCCCTCTGCCCTCCTCAGCCCCGTGCTCCCTGCACTTCCCTGCCACAACAGCAGGATAAGGGCGCTGTGTGCAAATGGGCGTCCTCTCCTGGAGTTCTGCAGATCTGTCAGGAATGTGTCAGTCAAAATGCTTTTGTAATTATGAGCTGGAAGCAATTCTTCTGCTGTTTCAAAAGAAACAAGAGATTGCAGTTTGCACTCTTATTTTGACTTCACAAGGTCGAGTTAAAAAATACCAAATTAATGCTTTAGACTCTGAAGGAAGTTTGTACCTCACTGGGCATATAAATGTGTGCAAGTGTATTTACATCAAAGCTGGCATGCAGAGTAGAGAGAAGTCATCTATGAAATGCTTTTAAAGATAGCATTTCTTAGCAGGGGTGTTTGGTTGTTGCAATTTGAGTAGTTTTTAGAAAATGCAGAAATTCAGGAAGAGTTAAGAGCTGTACTGAGAGAGGATTGAACAGGTAGAGATTTCATTCTAAACTGGGTTAGCTGTTGCTCTGTTCTTTCTCTTGCATCAGAAGTGCATTTTCCCCTTTGCAAAAGTTTCTGCACTCTGGTTTGTGTGGGGCAGGAGTTTTTCAGGCAGTTTAATGTGCCCAGGCAGCTCTTTCAGGTGGTCTGAGTTTGGTGGCCATGAACTTGTTCAGCTGGGAACAGCTCAACCACCACTTTCCAGAAGTGCTGCTTTCTGCTGTCCAGGTGTATTTGGACACTCACTCACTTTACAGGTGAATTCTTACTTCATTTTAGTATTTTTCAATTCGTTGTTTTCCCTGTGGGACATTGCTTTTGCCTTATTTTGTACATTTATAAAAATTATTGCTATAATCTTAGAAATATTTATAGGTAGATACATAAGGTTTTATTGCAGTCCTGCTCTGTAATTGGTGGTTTATGGGTTCCTTAAGGAGAAGGAAAATTGTTGTTTTCAGTCTATGTAGTCAAGAGTTGGCAAAGTGGTTTTGTCTGTGAGTGGCTGTGCAGGGGTTTGGCTTCACTGCAGCTCTGCTGTCAACCTGACCAGGGATCTTGAGACCCCTCAGATTCTCCTGGTTACCCTGGGAACCAGGAATGGCTGGATGGGGTATGTGACCATTGCCTTTCCCTGCACTCTCCTTCAAACCAGCAGGGATGTTTTGAATTTATATTGTGTATTTGCTGTTTAGTAAATACCTAAAATACATTTCTGGGCCACCCCAGTCTCCACAACCTGAGGCACGCACTCTGTACAGCTCCCCTGGGCAGGGAGGTGAAAATCATCTTTTTCCTCTTCAAATCCTCTTCCGAGTGAGGACTGCTCCCTCTGACCACTCATTATGCACAGAAACAGTGCAGAACTTCCTGTGCAGAAATGTCATCCCAAATGACAATCACAGAATACCACCGAGATATCTTCGGGGAGGAGACTGGACTACAATGCTGGGCACAATCCCAGAATTTCAGGAAAAGAGATTATTTTAAGACCAGAAAATTCTTGCCTAACTTTCACATTGTATTTTCATTATCATGATGCTAAACACCCTGTCTTTAAAGCAGCCTAAATTGTAATTAAATCCAGGACTCAGCCTAGCAAAGGCTCCCTTGGCTCTCATGGTTCAGCCCTCAGTCCAGCTGTGGGAGGGAAGAGGAGAGCACAGCACTGTCACAGCCTGGGCAGTGAGAAACGACTTCAAACTTGAGTTCTGCAACAGCAAAAGTCCTCATGGAGCAAAGCTTACGAGGGAGAGGGATGTTTTGATTCCTCTGAAGTGTCTGATAATAAATTATTGGAGTACCTATAGATGAGAATCCTACTGTTAGCACAAGAGCCACTTGAAAATTAATTGTATAAAGCTGCACGCAAAAATTGGTGCTTCATTTGTGAGCACGTGGAAGAAGTCATCTCCTCTGTAAATGTTCTCTGAAGAATGTCCTTCTGCCCACTTGAAATGTAGCTACTTTGACAAGCTCAGCTGAAGTGTAAGAGCTCCTAAAGTTCTGGTATTTTTTAAAAAATCGTTGTGATTGAATGTACAACAGTGTGTGAGATTTCACTGAGGAGTGGGTCTGCAGGAATACAGGTTAGAGACAGCTGCCCAGTATTTAGTGTAAATACAGGAGTTTTGTTCACTAGATAATTTTGACATCTTTTCCTCGAGTAAAACTGCTTATAAATGAGTTTATTTACAAAAAATGTGTTGCTTTTGATAGCATGCTTCAGGGAAGGCTCGTGGGTGAAGAGTTGAGGGCAGAAGAGTGGGTGTTTAGCCCTGTTCAAGAGAATGAGAGGTAGGAGCACTTTCAGTTGATTCATGAATTTAAAAGGCTCTTTCTAGACAGCAGAAAAGAATTATCTCCTGGATGAAGAAAGCAAGTACAGTCTAGCAGTAGAAGGGAAATTGTGCTGCTGTCTGACTGAAGAACTACCCTTTTCCATGTGCTTCACCTTCCCAGCCTTGCTGAGGTGCCACCTCATCTGTCCCCAAGACCCTGTGGCCAACACTTGGTTCTTCCTAAATTCCTCATGACCAAGAGCAGAAATTGTGTTCTGCCCCTCGAGCTTAATGAACCAGATCTGTTAACACGACTGATACAGAATATTGATGCTGGGGAAAACAATGTAGTCTGCCTTTATTTATTTCTAACATCTGGTATTTAATATTCCACCAAATTGCTGCTATGCCAAAAGCTTTTGATTTGAACTCTGGGAATTGATTTTAAACTGCCAGTAAATACAGAAATGATGGTAACAGTCTCCATTAGCCATTAATCATTTATGTCAAAGTTACTAATTTGAACTCCAGCTTGTGTAAACAACTCAGATGCTTTAACATTTAAGCCCTGTTGAGCTGCCACTGACACTGCATTATTTACTGATACTGCCCTGTAGCCATTAAATCCGTCTGCAACTCTCACTGCTGTCTGGATTTAATGCACTCCTGACTTCCTGCGCTGGGAGCGTGGGGCTGGGTTCACTGTTAAGGAGGAGAATTCCATCGTTTCATTCCGGAGCACAGAGCTCCACGATAAATCCCATCCCAAAAAATCAATGCAAGAAGGTAAAGATTATCAGGAGAAATGTGGCATTGCCCTGGAATTTGCACCTGCCTTTTTGAAACACACAGCTGCCTAAATAAAGCAGTGTCCTCATCGCGGGATTAACCCGTCGGGTTCGCCCGTGGATTTGTTGCTATAGTTCCCACAGGAATTTGTCCTGGCATGGAGGCTTGGCAAAAAGGAAAATGCAAAACGTGGAGTCCCTGGTGTGTGGGTTGGGGTGAGAGACATGAGCTGCGCTGGGCTTGTGCCATGGAGCTGGGGTTTGTGCCAGCCGGGATGGGAGCCACGGAGAGCCGGGAGAGCGTGGGCACAGGTGGCACCAGGCTGCCTTCGCAGGGACCGGGGTGTTCAGGGCGCCCTTGGCCTGGCATCCCTTCCCCTTTCCTTGCTCACAGCTCAGCCATGGAGATGCCAATCCCAATCCGTTGGCTGTTGGGAGAATGGGGCTTTGTTTTCAGAGACGGAAAGTTGGTGCTGATTTCAGACGTACTCAGTGCTGGACAACAGGGCTGCCACTGAGCACAGGGACAGTTCTGACAGTCTGGACCCCTTCAGAAACCCCAGTTCTTACCCTAGAGAGCTTTTTCTAAAATCTTTCATACCCAGTTCTTGTATTTCAGTGCTTTGCTGGAAATTCTGTTTTTCAATGGAATACAGTTAGAATCTTTGGTGTGAATGGAAGTCCATTAAACTGGGAACTGGCAAATCTGTGAGCACCCTCTCGTGGGCTCCCGGTGAATTACAGTGTATTCCATCCTCCCAAATTTCTTTTTCCATGCATTTAAGTATAATTTACAGATTTTAACATATGCAATTAGAGAAGAGTGCTTGATTCTTCACAAAATACTTGCGGTTGCAAGTCACAGAATTCCAGACCAGAGAATTAAAATCTCATTCACAACCAATTTATATTTAAAGTGTGGAATGAGCATCAAACTGGCATAAAGAAATGTAAATTCAGCTTGGTTTGTGTCAGGCTTTTATCCAGCATAAAGCCTTGTATTTCAGACAACAAGGTTAAAATGAGTGGACATCTTTTCTCTTTTTAGAGATACAGGTGATATGGGTAACTGATGTGACTTTGGAGACTGGGAATTTCATATTTAGTGTGTGGTTTTTTGCGGTTTTTTTGTCTGTGAGCACCTCTGTCCAAAAAAAGGTGTAATTCTGTACTGTTTGGGCTCTGTAGTCCAGAATTACCTGCCCAGCCTGAGTCTGATAATTCCACACATCCCATTAATGGCTCTGGATGCAGCTGTGCTGCACCACCTTTTTATGTCTTCTTAAAAATAATTAGGCACTTGAACAGCAGTTGCAATTCTTTTCAAGTGACTAATGGTGAGCTTTGAGAAGGAAGTTATCCCAAGGATTTATTTCTGTGGATAAATACTAGTTTTCTATGCAATGCCCTTGAGCGTTAAGCATCCTTTTACCTTCCCTTATTCATTTTAGCAATTAGAGCTGCTCTCATTTGAGAAGCATCTCCGGTAAGCTGCTCTCCAGAGCTCTTCCAGTTGGCTCCTTCAGCTCTTCACAGGTTGGGGCCGTGGTTTTCTCGGCAGCTCAAGGCGAGAGCCGTTCCTTCGCGCGTTGCCGGTGGGACCCAGCTGGGCGCGCGCTGCTCGGGAGGAGCGGGGCGGGTGCCAGCTGGCCTCCCAGGGGCTCAGCTCCTCCAGCTCAGCTCCTGCCAGGCTGCCAGCTCGCAGCCCACGCTCCCCTTCCCCTTCCCTAATGACAGGGAGCGGAGCCTGCCTGCAGGCGGGCTGGTTGCAACTGGGAGAACTGGTTTGGGTTGCAGTGTGATGCGTGCTGGAGCTGCCCTGCTCCTCAAACATTCCTGGTGTTATTTTCAGTAGCTTCAACTTGTAAAAGCTTCTCCTCTCCCTGCCTGCTTTATTTGTGGATGGAGAGGAGTCTTCCCTGTGCTTAACCTTCCAAGAAATGAAGTTTGGCTTCCCATTTGCCACCTCCTGAGGCTCTCCCTCCCTTTGCTGACCCTCCTCACCAGAGCCAACACTAGGTCATCTGTCAGCCAGGCTGGATTATTCCCTGGAATCGCCAGCAGGTGCTGTGGCACCTTGGTGGCTCACAGAGCCTAAGTGATAGATTTGAAGCTGTATTATTACAGGTAAATGAGAGGTACAAGATGTGCTGCCATTAACACCTGGATCCCTGATTTCCTGTGTTCCAGGATGGCGTTCTTCCTGGAGGAGGTGATGACTTGCACCAAGCGTCTCCTGGAGGTGATATCTGGCTGGCTGCCTCGACACTTTTTCGGTGCAATCCTGGTTTCTCTCCCAGCTCTTGCAGTTTTTTCACACTTCACCTCTGATTTCGAAACAAATATACATGTAAGTTGTTCCATAATGTGACGGTTTGGAGCTAACAAAGCTTGTTGCTTGCCCACCTTCCACCACCTCCCTCCTGCTTTACATCTGTTTGATACAGATCCCTTGGAGGGATGGCGCTTTGTGGATGATGGAATTCCTAGATTGTTATGTAAACACAGTCATGGTGAAAACTCTGAGACAGAGGAGGAGAGGGTACCTAGAAATTCCTGCTGCTTGCATACCTTTTTCCTCTTTAGACCAAGCACTTCTGCAGGAATTTTTTTGAGATAATGCAAGTGGTTTATCTCAGGATTATTGTCCTGGCTGGATTTGGAGTTTGGAGTCAGAGAAGCTGTATCAGTGAACCTCAACAGTGAGAACAGTATTAGTGAGGGGTGTTCTGGCTTTGCAGAGTGAGATGAAAGAACTCAAAGGAGAAAGCACTTGGTACCTAGAAATGCTCATTGCAGGGGCTGTGGGAATGGTTAAAGGAATGCAATAGCTGCCTTCTGAAGAGGAATGGAAAGAAATTGGCATATTTAACCCAGAGATTACCCAGTCATATTAACTACAGAGATCCGTAGAGAATTCAGTGCCTCTGTTTTTTAAAAGCACTCAGAAGGGGAGAACAAGGGGTTAAACATTCATAGAGTCACAGAATGGTTTGGATTGAAAGACACCTCTTGTTCCAACCCCCTACCACGGCAGTGGTGAGGAGGGGGAAGAACAGTTTAATTTAAAGGCCGACTGTAGCATAAAATCAAGGCTTTAAAACTGTGAATAAAATGGCCTCAAGCTGGAGATCAAAGATTGTTTCTCTGCAGGTTTCTCTTAGGCAGCACAGTGTGCAATCCTTCCTTTCCAGGATCTTCAGGGAATTCTGTTTCACAAAGCTCTTGCTATTTCAGGGCCCTGGGTGTAGGTAATGACCAGATCCTCTTCACTCTTCCTAGCACAGCTTATTCCTGGGTACTGGCAACTGTTTGTTCCATGGGAACATGTGACCACACATTTTTTGGTCCTTGCTGATTTAAACACACATCCCGTGGTTATCACAGTCACAGGGGAGTGTGGCTGACATTCTGTTACATCCCATGCTTAAGATCATTCTGCAGCTTCTACCTTTTGGAACCTTAGTTAAGAATTTTTAAGCTGTAAATTGATTTTTTTGTTAATTCAGTCTAATGATGGTCTTTCCCCTGCAGGATTATCAGTAAACTAACTGTAGGAATGTTTTCCTCAGGGGAAGGGAGCCGAAAACCTTCAAATCTCTCAAATCTGTCCATTGGTTTTGATACCATCCCATTCATCACCATCCTTGATCATCTCTCCAAATGTTTCAGATGACGTCAGAAGAACCACTTCACAAGTGTGTTCTCAGTACAGCCAGTCAGGTTGAGTTGAAACACTTCAGGCAGCAGCAGTAAAAGGATGATTTTCATCACCACACTGAGAATGAACTTTGCTTTCTTTCCTCTTGCAGGTGCTCCAGAGTCGTGGGGCTGATGGCTCACTCTCCAAGAGATGTCCCAACTCGGCTTGTGCTCAGTGTTTCCACACTCATGGAGCTCTAGGAAATGGAGTCAATCTATAGAGGGTCAGGTAAGTGTCCTCCTTTACTATGACATGGTTTTGCAAAGTTATTTTTTATTCATAGCATTTTATACCCTCCCTGGATATAAAATAATTAAAACGAAAATTAACAAAAACAGCCATGAAAAAAAAAAACTTTCCAAAGCCATGCATCCATAGTAAAATCCAGCACATCCTGACCCTCTATAGGCTGGCTTCATGCTGGGGCATCACTTGGAGTGAGAACCAGTGCTCTGCCACTTTAGGAGACCTGAAATGGGGGGAAAAAAGTAAGTTTAAGTTATGGGGTTTTTTATGGACACTTCAGAAATTCCTTTTATCCGTTTTTAAGTCATTTAAAAAACCAACAGTTGTGCTTGTGGTTTAAAAATGGTGGGTGATGTAAGGATTTTTCCCATACACTGTGTCTGCTCTCAATCACATGCTTGTTTGTTATGCCACAGGACTGCCAGGCTGCAGAGTCTGCGCTTCAGCTGCACAGGACACCTAAAGGGAGAGAGAGGGGGAGAGAATGATCATTTCATGCTGTAAAACACAGCATAAAGCTAGACCAGAACGCCTTATTTCGAGCGTGGAGTCTCTGGTTTAGCTTGGATGGTCATGAATATTCTTGGGAAACCAAAAGTGGCACATCAGCTTGAGAGTTTTGAGCACTGTGAGGTTGTACCTGGGGAAATGAAGGTGCTTGGGGCAATGCATCTGTCCTGCATTTCCTTTCCGTTATCCAGTAAAGTTGTGGAAAGGTAAAGGGGTTTTGAGATGGGACATTTGGAGCAGAAAATGTGAAATTGTCCTTTCAAATAGGCACAAGTGGTCATGTTATTGAGCTGCCAGTGACTGAAGCTGCCTTTTGTCAGCGAGGCAGATCTTTCCTTACCCGAGCTGAATGAGAACATTCTCTGAGAAGTGTTTTTAAAAGCAGGCAGGTGAAATTGCATTCTGCATTTTCAATGCAATGGAATTTCAATATTCAGTTTAAAGCAGGCAGAATCTAACCCCAGCAGCAGAGAGGGGGTTGCCATGAATTTTCACCTTCTTTCTTTCCCTTTTTTGGAATAAGAAGAGGCACTGAGCTTTTGGCAAAGGTAAGCAGGAGGCGCTGGACATCGCTGAAATAACGGGCGTGTGATAAAAAACTCCATCCAGGGAAAGTGGTGACAAACCACCTGTGCTAAAGGTTTTCTTGCTCCTGGAAGGGAAGATGTCCATCTTCACGTGGGATCCCTCACTGTGCCCATCATCCAGGCGGAATTAGACCCTTCTCCCCACCGTCCCCCTTTCCCTGCCAGCGTGGATGTGCAGAAGGGCCCTGGGCAGCTGTTAACTCCCCTCTCTCTCTCTGTTGCAGTACACCATGTTCATGTGTTGTGCCATTCTCATCACCATTGTGCAGTACTGTAACTTCTGCCAGCTCAGCTCCTGGATGAGATCCCTGCTGGCAACCGTGGTGGGAGCAGTGCTGCTCATCCTGCTCTACGTCTCCTTGTGCCCCGCCAGGTGAGCCTCGCCCCGCGGCTGCAGGGGAACAGATCTGGGCTTCTCCCCAGGGAAACAAGGGTCTGATGCACAGGATTTTGCTGTCTGCCACGACTTTCTCCAGCATCTCCTTCGCCATCAACCATCCAGCAATGTTAATGATTTTATTTTTTCATTATATATTTTTTTTGAAGGATTTCAGGGGGTCCTCTTCTCTGTGACACTCTGTCCTTCCTGATGTGTTTCTAGGACACAGTTACAGGCCCACAGAATTGCCTTTCACCACTAGTTTGAAAATCTATTTCATTAAGGAATTTCCCAGGTATTTGATGGTGCCAGAGAGCCCAACTGCTCCCCAACACCCCTCTGGATTTATTTTTGCCCTTAGGAACCACATATTCTTCTTCCACCTCCTTCCTCAATGCATTTTCCAGTGTGGAAGGCAGATGCTTAGGTTTAATGGGAGCTAATACCCAGTTCCATTCTCAGTTTCCTGCCTTTTCAGAGAACTCTGCTGAACAGTAACCAGAGGAACCAAGATAATGCGGTTTCTGTGCAATAACCTTTTAAGTTTTTCCAGTTTTCCTCTGCTAAACAACTTTCCACAAGGAGAACTCATTCACAGTATTCTCCTGCTATTTTCTTCCAAGAGAGTCAAGGGGGTCCTTCCAGCCTTCTACTCCTATTGGCAAAATTTTATAATCAACTTGTACTTCTCAGTGGCTTTAGACCTTCTCTTGGGATGGACTTAGCAAGATCTTCTCCTCAATTAGTCAGTTCCTTTCCTTCAGAGACCTGCTTAATCATAAGGTGAAAAACATGAAAAAAAACCCCAAACAAACCAAAAAGAGTTTGCAGATACATGTTTTAGTGAGTATTTAGCTTTAATCCCCTCTTTAAGTGTCTTCAGTGGTCTCTTTTAATCTTGATCAAATTTGTATTAAAAAATGGGGAGAATAAAAGTCACCCCTTACACCTGTTCACATCTGTGATTTGAGGTGGCTGTAAAGGTTGAAGGGAGAAAGTCCTGGGAAAAAATACCCTGGAGCTGGAGTCAGCTGACAAATGATTTCTAGATCATACTGACTACAGAAAAATCCCTTTCTTGTCTGTCTGCAAAGGACATGGACAAGGAGGGCAGAGGAGTTCTCTCCAGCTTCAGTGCAGGAAAGGAGTGTTTGGGTTCTGGAGCCTCGCTTGTCTCCTCATGGATTTGTGCCATTGGGTTCAGGCTCCCAGTGAAGCCATCACCATCTGTCCCCCAGCACTGAGTGGCCCTCTCCCACTCACAAAGTCCTTGGCTTTTCCCTTTGTAGCACTGGCACTTTCACTGGCCAGCCACAGCTGCACTGGGAGTCATGGAATCACAGAAGCCTTGAGGTTGGAAAAGCTCTCTGAGACCATCGAGTCCAGCTGTTCCCCCAGCACAGCCAAGGCCCAAGTGTCCTGTCCACAGGGCTTTTAAATCCCTTCAGGGATGGGGACTCCACCACGGCCCTGGGCAGCCGTGCCAGGGCTTTTGCTGAAGACATTTTCTTTCCCTAATATCCATCTGAACCTCCCTTGGCACAACTTGAGGCCATTTCCTCTTCTCCTGTCACTTGTTCCCTGGGAGCAGAGCCCGACGCCCACTGGGCTCCAAACTCAACCCCAGGTTTGGTTTTCCAGGGGAATTAGGGAAGAGCAGACCCTTGGTGCCATTTCTCCGTGGTTGCTCTTGTCTAATTCCCCCCAGCAGGAGTTCCTGGAGCTCCTTCCCTTCCTGCACAGAACTCCCTGGGGGTTCCTGGCAGGGCCTTGTAAAAGGGGTGATGGAACATACTCCTGGACAAGCTGTGTTAAGACTTTGTGCAGAAAGAAAGACCCAGAACTGGGGATTTTCCCTGCATTTCAACTTCATTAAGGGATTGGGAATGGCTCTTCCAAAGCTGAGAGGTGGAGACCTTGCTGTTGTGGCAGGTCACAGCATCAGCTTTTGCTGAGTGCTAAAGGAGCTCTGTGAATGTTAAGAAACTCCATGATCTTAATAAATGTTACTAATGATGGGGTATTTCCACCTGTGGTGTGAACAGCAGTGACCATTAATGGGCATGTTTCAGAAATGATGGAAAATGTTGTTATTTCATCCCTCAGAAATAAATATTTCAAGTAAGAGAGCTGTTCAACTGCAGGTCTGAAAAGGTGATTGATAGAATTGATCCTGAACAAAAGTAATGCAGGCTTAGTTAGTGAAACCCATTACTTCAGTTTGTTAATAATCATCTTTTTGTTCGTTTCTTACCATGATTCTGGTATTTTTTGTCACGGTGGCAACTGCAGCCCTGTCTGCACCAGAGACAGATCCATTCTGCAGTTTTACTGCCTTTTCCAGTTGTAACTAATCCTGAGAGTTTGATACTCTCTTGCTACTTGATTGCAGTAGAGAAATTGTAACACAAGTAAATAAGAAAAGTGCTCAAACTACTTCATTTCTCTAACAGCATCTTCAAAACTAGGTTCTGTGTTTGTTAGTGTTTTGGGGATTTTTGGTTTGAGTTTGGTTTTGGGGGGGGGTTTTGATTGGGTTTTGTTTTATTTTGGTTTTTGCTCTTTTGTTTGTTTGGAGAGGTTGGGGTTTGTCTTTTTGTGTTTTATTTTTAAAATCTTTGTGCTGTGTGCTCACATAAGATGAAGGCATAACGGAGTCTTAGAGTTCTGGGATTGCTTTTCCCCATTTGCCAGGTAAGATGGGATTGTTTAACAATTACTTGTTCCAGGCATTATGAAGTTCCAGTTTCCCTGTACAGGGATTTGCATCTCTGGCTGGTTCCTTCTTCCAAGCAGCTAAGTCATGTTCAGACAAAGTTTGTGTGAAGCTGCTCAGGTCTGCAGTGCAGTTCTTGGTCTGTGTAATAGAGAAGTTTAAAATTCCGTCTGAAATGCTGCAGGATGGTTTGTTTATTGCTTTAACTTTCCCTCTGAAATCAATGTTTTTTTCATTTCAGCTCCATGGAAACTCCTCATCTAGATTTGGCACAGAACTTTAGGTAAGCTTTGTACAAAATTACCATCTTTATATTTAGGGATAGAAACATTTTCAGTGAATTATATGTAGCAAAACTTTGCATCCACAGTAATAACTTGGGAATTCAACAAATTGGTTCAGCAAGTTGTGTTTAAGCTCCTCGTGTAATTTCCTTTACAGATGACTTGGGTATGACCAAAATTCATCAGGGCTGGTGCTGTAGTCACAGTTGTGTAATGATATTTTCTCCTTAAATTGAATTTCTAGGAAATAGAACTATGGAGGAGCTATTTAAAACAGCATCTGTTTTTCTGGTAGCAGCAGTTTTTAGAGCATTATCTGTGCACCACGAGCTGTTTATTTGATTTCCTTGGCTGACTTGCACCATTCAGAAGCAGTGTGAGTTGGATGCTCTCACAGCTGGGCAGGTGAGAATTCCCTGGTGTAGAGGAGCTTCCTCTGGAAAAGCTGGATGTGCAGCCAGCTGCCTTCCCAGGATGGGATGTGACAGTCTGGGCCTGGCTGTCACCTTGCCTGGGCAGAGCAGGGAGTCATATCACTGAGAGCAAAGGAAATTTTAGCCCCCAGCCTCTCAAAGCAAACAAAAATCCCTTCCTGGGTTGTTAATGGCCCCTTAAAATAAATGTGTTAAAGATTCACTCTCATTACTTCGGTGTTGAGTTTCTCATGGGTTTATTGCAAGTTTTTTGCAATACCATTTTTAAGTGTTTTTACTGGTCTTTGGTATTAGACAAGTCTGTGTTTGCTAATTGCAAATTTGGGGGCAGTATTTGGGCCATGTTGAGTTGGATTGAACTGTGGACTTGGTAATGCATCTAAAAAGGGTTTTCAGAGGCATGTTGCTTTTCCTGGGAGGATGTGTCAAAACAAAATTGCTTTTTAATAACTCTCATCTCCACAAATGCTGTGGTAGTCTAGAAAACATGAGGGGTTTAGTACAGAGGGGTGAGAATTGTGTTTCTTTGGGTATTTCTTTACCAAGGACTCAGCAATTACTACAGTGTTGGGGTTTGGGGGGCTTTGGCTTTTCTTACATGGGTTTTCCTTTTTCCTGGTTTTGATTCACAAAGTTCATTTTTGTAACAGAATTCCAGTTCATTGAATCCAGAATGGAAATGTAAAGCCAAAAGAATAGAGGGGGTTTTTTATTTTTTGTAAACATGGAAGTGTGGTGATCACTCCTGTAGTGTCTTAGGACCAGCCTGAGTTTGGATCCTTAGTTTTGATCCTTATTTTCAGTTTGTGAAGCTTTTGTGCTGCTCAGAATTACAAACATCTCCCCCAGGAGCTTAGCAGGCTCCTGGCCAGCTGCTAATCACTGATCAGTAATTCATCCTGCCTTAAATCATTGACAACTGGGTCTTCCCCTCAGTGACAGAAATCTGTGGGAAGATCACCTGTCAAGCATTGTTTTCCTGCAGATACTTTTCTTCCATAAATAAGTAACTTCTAACTCATGACAGGGGAAGGTGAGAGTTGCTGAGGACCAAACCATGGAGGTGTCTCTTGTGAGCAGGTGTGGAGTGAGCTTTGCCTGCATTGCAAAGCTTGGCTTGTGATCTAAAGGCCAAGTAAGGCAAAACATCTCACTCATTAAACATTTCTAAACTTCATTTTTCACTTTTTATTAGGATGTTGTCTGTGCTCCTTCAGCTGGGGAAGAGACCCATGTGCTAATTGTGCTCAGCACTGCCCTTCAGTCCAGCTCCCCTGGCCTGACCCTACCCAAACTTGTACATTAACAAGTACTGGAAGTTAAAAAAGAGAACTGGGAGTTAATCCTATTCTGTTTCTAGCATTAAACAGAATTTGGCTTCTTTTTTCAGGGCTCTTTTGCTGTATATTACTGTATGCCACATTTCTAGAGTACAGAATTTCCCCTTTTTTCTGGTGATGGACGAATAAGAAGGTGAAACTCCCTTAGCCTAACAAAATTTTCTGCTGCACCTTTTTGCCAGAATTAAATAAATCAGGTTCCTTGCTTACCCCACTCACCACAAAAGTTTTCCTGTGTTCTCAGAGGGCTAGACAAGCTTATATTTTCCTTTAATGAGGTTGTTCCCTTTCCTTGATCAAGAATAGAGATAACATTAATGTTGCCTGGGAAGAGAGACAGGAGTGTTGGTAGTGAAGTCCTAGCACAGAGTTCATCTCTGGACTGCCTGTAAATAAAAATACAGAGTTTGCCTTGTTTTCCAGCCAGCCCAGTTCTTCAGCCCAAAGGATACAACCATGAACTTTGAAGCAGGAAATATCTCTCATCTTCATTCCTTCCTCACCTCAGAGCAGGTGGGATGCATCACTTCCCAGCGTGGCTGCCCAAGGGGGAACAGCAATGGGCCACTTTGAGTGGAGCTGAAATCACCTGGTTGTAGGGAAGGGCTTATAGGAATCCCCGTTTTTCATGGAAAGCAGCAGTTTGATCCCCTTTTCCACACCGTTCCTCCCTTGCATTCCTCTCTCAGGTTTTGCAGGCAGAGGCATCCTCTTTCAATATAGCAAGATACCCAAATCCAAGCAGGGGTTACTGGCTCAGAAGCAAACTGGCTTTCCAAGAAGCTCTGTAAGTGCAAAGCCATTATCTTTATGATTTGTGATCAAGCCAAGGGAGATTCTATCTCCGGAGTCTCACTTGTTCCATGTTCACAGCCTGGATGGAGGTGCCAAGTTAATAGTGAGGGGGCTGTGCCAGGCAGCATTTCACCAGTGTGAGTTAAAGAAACATTGTCAGCTCGAGATTTCAATTTGAGTGACTTTTAAAATCAGTTTGCTGCTGCAGCACGTCATAAAAAGTAGAATTGAGGAAGGTTGGGGAGGGGGTTGATCCTTTCTGTTGGAGGTGTGGGGGAGTTCTTCTTCTTTTCATTCCAAAGGGTGACTCCAGGTCATGGCTGCTGCATGGGGGAGGTGATTTACAGTCCTGTAGGTCCTGTGTCCTGGTCACTGCAACATCCACAGGCTGGATTTCCAAATGAGGATGATGCAGTCGCTCTCTCCTTCAGGCTGGAGTCAGGGCTTTCCATACTCATGCAGTCACATCAGGATAAAAAGGCCTGCTCTGGAGAAGCCACTGCACCTTCTTTTTGGGATCCCACCCCGTTCCCCCATTGATGAAAGGAGGTCAGTGCACAGCGAGTCACTCCCTGCACATGCAGGTCTTGGGGCTGCAGCCCACGAGGCCAATGAGGTCAGGCCACGCTGAGCAGATCATGGAGAGCTCCCAGGTGCTGGTGCCCCAGGAATGGGGAATGGGAGGCAGCAGCTCCTTCTCTAAAGGCAGATCTTGCCTTGACAGAACCTTTGTGGTGCTCACGCTTGTGGTGCTGGCCTAATTCACTGAAGAGGAGTTAAAGTACTTTGAGGAGTGTTCTGTACAACAAACTGTAAATAAAAAGCCGTTAATGACTTAAATAAACCCCTGTGGCAGGAATGTCTGATGTTAGAGCAGACTCGTGCTCTCAGAGCAGTAACAGAGTCATTGCTCAGATCCTTTCGCAGATCTCTGCCCACAAGATGTGTGAAATAATGAACCCAGATCCAGAGAAAAACCTGAATTGTGCTCCTTATTCCAGATTCCTTCCTCACTTCCCCAACCTCTTCTTATTTTCCAAGATCTTTTCTCTTACCTACCCTCCCCTTATTTTGTTTTATAAACCCATCAAGCTGGGAGGGCATTTTGTCACCTCCAGAATAGGTAGCAAGGGTTGTATTTCAGGAATTGTTCCCTTCTAGTTATTAATTATGGAATCATTTAGGCTGGAAAAGACCTCCAAGATTAGGGAATCATAGAATATCCTGAGTTGAAAGGGACCAACAAGGATCGTTGAGTCTAACCATTAACCCAGCCAAGGCCATCACTAAACCATGCCTTTGTCTTAGTCTCTGAGTTGTCTTTCAAGGGAGGAAATAAACAGGTTCATAGCAGAGGTTCTGTTGAGAATAAGGGAGGAAGGAGTGTCTTGGTACAGCAATTACAGGAACCTGATGGTGGGACCCCACTTTGAGTTGAGACATCTCCTCCTTTCATGATCCCCTTCTGAGGAGGGAATAAAATGAATATACTTTCACTTCTCCTTGGAGAAGTATATTTATGGTAGAAAACAAAATAAGTAATTTCCAATGTAATCTGTCCTATCTTTCATCTGAAATTCAACCTGCACACTCTGTATTGTAAATATTTCACTCACAGGAAGCTTTTCTCCCCAAAGGATTTCTGTGAAAAAAATTGATAGCTGCAAAGACTATGGCACAGAGAAATGTTTTTGGATGTGGGGCACATTCATCTGTCTCACAGCTGTGCCGTGGTTTTGTTTCATCACACTTTTCTGTCAATCAAGTATTTGAGAATGAAACTCAGAAAAAGAAACAGTGCCTGCAAGTTCAATTCTAAAATATTTCCAAAGTGGAAGCCTTTCCCCCATGGACATGAAGCAACAAAATGAACTGAGAAATGTTTTCATATGTTACAGTAACGAATTCAGCCTTCTCTTCTTGAGCTGTTGCTCCAGTTGTGCTCTGAGTTTTAACCCCTCCCTGCCTTCCCAGAGAAATGCAGGTGCTGAGTATGGATTCCTTTCTGGCTGTCCAGGAGAAAGGTTGATGTGATGCTTTCCCTTTTCAAACCATCTCTTAACTTGAAAAACTTGAGCGCGTGTCTGCTCATATCAAATCTTAAGCTTTGGCATGATTTTATTCAAAAAATGCAGTTGGATCCCTGTAGAAATGACTGCATGCCAAGCTGGCTGCGTTTAGCCTTCGCTTCTGGGATTGCATAGGTGGAACCTTCTCAGATTCAATTTGTGTCTTTGCATCTCTCCAGAAAGTTGAGACTGGGGAGTGCAGATGTCTCCTCATTCAGGGTGATTTGGCACTGGCAGATGCTCCATCAGTGCCTCATAATCTGCGCAGGCAGGGAGCGAACTGTTGAAAGGATCTGAAATATTGCTCCCAATCTATGGCAGACAGGAATTTTTGATTATTTTATGTAATCTTGGCACTTTGAGAAACTTCTCCACCATGAAGAGCGTAAGTGGTTTTGTCACAGAAAAGATGTCAGCACGGAGCTGCATGTTCTCTACTTTCTTGCAGTTCATAGAACCACAGACTGGGTTGGGTCAGAAGGACCTTAAAGCTCATCCAGTTCCAACCCCCTGCCGTGGGGGTTCTCCATGACGTGTCTTTTACAGGGTTGTCTTCTTCCAAACCCTTTGTGTGTAGCATTAAAGGCAAATGGCAAAAGTTCCTGGTCCTTGATGAGGACACAAGGGAAAGGCACAGGAGTGTAAAGCAGCTGGTTCTGAATATTGGAGGTAATAAAAAATACAAAACCAGATGAATTCCACAAAATTCACACACACCCCCACTTACAGACATTCAGTGCACTCAGATACCTAAACACACACACAGGTACATATTTACATGCAGTGCTTTTAGTTTTATATTTAGATATGATGATAACTGTTTCCTTGGTGAAAGGAAAAAACAGCATTGGGCAACTTCTGTGGCACTGAACCTGATAAGGAAATACTTGGTGGGTTTAAGGATGTACTCGGTGAGTTTAAGAATTAAATTAATTCTTTGGCGTTTTCTTAACAGCAGACGAAGTTCTCAATGCATATTTTATAATTTAGTATGTGACTGCACTTCCCACACTTCCTTTTGCAGCAGAGGATTTCTGACTGTGGAGCAGGGATGGCACTGCACTAACTTAAAACGCACCTGTGTGTTCTCCCCTTTGTGCAGCTCCAGAAAGAGCCCGTGCAACAGCTCGGTGCCGAGCGACACGAAGCGGCCGGCGGAGCTGATCGGCCAGGAGGTGGTTCTGGTGTCCTTCCTGCTGCTCCTGCTGGTCTGGTTCCTGAACCGCGAGTTCGAGGTCAGTTACCGGCTGCACTACCACGGGGACGTGGAGGCCGATCTGCACCGCACCAAGATCCAGAACATGAGGGATCAGGCTGACTGGCTGCTCAGGAACATTATCCCGTACCACGTGGCTGAGCAGCTGAAAGTGTCCCAGAGCTATTCCAAAAACCACGACAGCGGCGGGGTGATCTTTGCCAGCATCGTGAACTTCAGCGAGTTCTACGAGGAGAACTACGAGGGTGGCAAGGAGTGTTACCGAGTCCTGAACGAGCTCATCGGGGACTTCGACGAGCTGCTGAGCAAACCCCACTACAGCAGCATCGAGAAGATCAAAACCATCGGGGCCACCTACATGGCGGCGTCGGGGCTGAACACCTCGCAGTGCCAGGACAGCGCCCATCCCCACGGGCACCTGCAGACCCTTTTTGAATTTGCCAAAGAAATGATGCGGGTGGTGGATGACTTCAACAACAACATGCTGTGGTTTAATTTTAAACTCCGGATCGGCTTCAACCACGGCCCTCTCACGGCCGGGGTCATCGGCACCACCAAGCTGTTGTATGACATTTGGGGGGACACTGTGAACATCGCGAGCAGGATGGACACCACCGGCGTCGAGTGCCGCATACAGGTGAGTGAGGAGAGCTACCGCATCCTCAACAAGATGGGGTATGACTTTGACTACAGGGGGACGGTCAATGTGAAGGGGAAGGGTCAGATGAAGACCTACCTTTACCCCAAGTGCATGGACAACGGCATCGTGCCACATCACCAGTTGTCCATATCTCCAGACATTCGGGTTCAAGTGGATGGCAGCATTGGGCGGTCTCCGACGGACGAGATTGCCAACCTGGTGCCTTCTGTACAGAATTCTGATAAGATAGCTCATGGCACAGATAACTCAGAAGCCAAGGACATCCTTCCTTCCGCCAAGAAGCTCCAGAAAGACGCGGCGAAGGCAGAGGAGAGGTGCAGGTTTGGCAAAGCCGCGGAGAAGGATGACTGTGAGGAAGCGGGGATTGAGGAGGTCAATGAACTGACAAAACTAAATGTCTCTAAGAGTGTATGATGGACTCTCAGAGTTGCATGAAGTGCTCTGTCCATAGAAACACACAGACTTTTGCAATTGGCAGTTTTCTTTTTCAAGAGAGACCTTCTCCACACCTGGGTTGTACGTTTGTGTTCATTTCGGCGCCTGGGGCTGTGTGGATCACGGCTCTTCAGGGCTTGTTTTCATCCATCTCTCTCCTCCATGCCCCAAATCACATCCCGAGCTCCCCAGCTCCCTGTGCAACCATCTTACAGCTGAGTAGAGGATATTAAGTGCCTTCAGATATACTCCATTGGACTCCCTGTCAAGGTACAGAGGCCCCAGGTGAAATCATAGCTTTGGGTATTTATCTAATTTTAAAGAAAAGAAAAGCTGTGGTTATATCATTTTTATTGTTGTTTCTCACAAAACACTTTTTTTGGCTAATGCAACTCCTTGGGTTTTTTATATCTCTCGGAACAATGTTTTACTGTTATCAGACCTTTTGTATGTAACACACAGACATGTGCATGTATCTACCGTATGAGACTGCTATAAAGTGCCAGTAATGCACCACAAGAATGTCTGGGTGAGGGCTGAGACACTTCGGGTCGGGCTGGAGGGGGAGTTGTGCCGTGGCTCAGCCTTTAGTTAGGGCAGGAGGAACAGCTGCTGTCATCCTGTTCTCCTTTCCCGATGCTTTCTGCAGCCTCCATGTGCCATCGTGTGCTTTGGATACACTTCTTTTCCATATAGCCAATGAGTTACTGATATGTGGGAACGGAAGGAGGGTTGGGACAGTGCCAGCTCTGGGGACAGGTTTCCAGAAGCAGAGGAGAGACCATGGGAGAGCTCCAATTCAGGGCTCCCGACTCCATACGAGGCTAAGTGGGCAAAGGTAGGTGAAATCGGTGTCTCTGAGCTGATTGGAAAGAGAGAGAGAAGTAAAATAAATGTTTTGGGAATGCCTTTATTTATTTATTTATTTTATTCCTGCTTGGTTTTTTGGGGTTTTTTTATTTCGTTTGGGAATTTCTGCGTGCGGAAGAGAGCGGGAGAGATTAATTGTTCGTGGGTTTAACAGGAGTATTAAGAGTGTTTGAGCCTCTTTGAACTACCAACCACTGTGAGGATGTTACCTTAGGCAATATTTGTTTCCAAGCTGGTGACACTTCGGAAGCCACCAAACACAGTTGAGTATCCCAGCTTCCCTCCAGACTGAACCAATGGTGCTGCACAATATTTTTCAGGATTTTTGCATACACACACACACACACACACACACACACACACAGTGCTTTTGCAGCAGGGAAGAGAACAGCATGCTCCCTTTCTGCTGCTCAAAGCAGGAGTAAGGAAAAGAGTCCTTGTAGTGAGCTGAGAAGCACAATCCTTTCCCAGTCCTGCGGATGAATCCATGCAGGTCCCTGGGAGCAGAGACCCACGGGAGCCCGGGAGCTGCTTGCACAGAGGGAACTGTGGGACTGGGGGCTTAGGCTGCAGCAGTCTGCCCTCTGCGTGCTTCCACCACCTCCCTCTCTGGTGTTTGATGCCCTGCCCGGGATCATCCTGACCATTCAACTATTCTAGTTCAGCCAACTCCCTCTGACACGAAATAAAGTGAAAGGATTTTTATGCCCAAAAGAAGCTTATCAGCCAGGGAAGAGCTGGGGAAAGGCTGTGCTCCACTGTCTGCATGGTGCTGGGGGCTCTGAGTTTTTCCATCTGAACTCAAGTCAGACTGTATTGATTCTTCTTACCTGCATGTGATTTTGGGGTATGAGTAATAAATATATCCATTGTGGAGTTCCTATTCAGCTGGTGGAGATCCATCTCCACTCCACATTCAGCATGGAGCCCTTGAAGCCTTTGTCAGATGTGAGTCTGGGATTTCTGGATCTCAGTTAAACAGAACTCTGCACACTCGTCCTGCAAAGCTGCTGTTTATGCACATCAGTGTTCCATTTGGTAGGAAAGCTGTTCAGAATTCATCTTCTTTGCTCAATCTGCCAGCACACAAAAACCAGGGGATCCTCACCCCCAAATCCCTGTGCCACAGATGCTGTTGCCTGTTTGGAGGCTGTTGCTGATGAGCAGCAATATGAGGTGGTTTTGAGTGCACAGTTTTCCAGGAGCTTCCTTCTCCCTAGGTTACAACTCCCCCCTCCCCGTAGTGGATTGCACTTCCAACTTTCAGGTAGTAATTCTGGAAATACCTCTTGCATCCGAAGAATGTATTCCTGAAAGCATTGTTAAGGTTCTTGGTTCAGTTAAGGTGTGTCAGTATTCCTTTTTCTACAGTCAAGGAGCTAATACGAGCCAGAATTGTTTACATGCCTTCTAGTGTTATGTTACTGTCTCAGAGTCGTTCCAGCCTTTCTCCCTGTCACTTCCTTCTCCCAGTTTTATAGACCCTGCCCATCCTTGCTCTCTCCCTGCTCAGCTGTGTGGAAGGGCAGAGCTCAGTCAGGACACGCCGGCTCCTTGAGACGCTGCACAGTAACCAAACCTCCAGCAGCCCCAGCCCTGCACCCCGGGAGAGGTTGGCAACCTGTGGTTAAACCCAAAAGGAAAAGGTGCTGGAGTGGGACCCCGGACCCAAAGCACCTTCCTCTTCATTGTTCTAGCACTTCAGGATGCAAAATCCTCCTCCTCCAGCCTCTAAAGTACACAAGGCTCCCATGCTGCCATGGTGTGGGGCTGCAGGAGTATCGTTGGTTTATGGGAACATCCAGGTACCAAACCCCAAACCCAGCAGGGCCTCTCTTTGTTGGCACTAAGCAAATAAAGGCACTGAGGACAGCAGCACTGGTGGACTCTGAAATCAAGGGCTGTTGTCTGCTCTGGGAACTGCTGGTGATGTTACTCTGCCTTAACCCTGGATTGGGAAAAGAGTCTTGATGGGTGACCAGTGGTGCCCCGTTTGCTCATTGCCAGGACAGCAGCAAGAATCCCACAGCTGGGGCTGTGGGGCTGCCAGGGGTTAAATCTCTTTAATGCAGTGTAGTAACCAAATCAAGAGGTTCAGTTCTCAGTGGATGGTTTGGAGGGGGAGATTTTCCAGGCGCAAGGAGATACCTGTTTGTGTTGTAAACCAGTGGGAGCTGAACCTTCACACCTCTCCTTAGGCTTTTGAAGATTTATCCTGACACAAAAATGACTCCGGGAGAGTTTCTAGCAGTGTTGTGCAGCCCTGCTGCAGAGTTCCTGACACGTGTGCTGGTGGGAGGCCACAGGCAAAGTTCACTCCATTAAAATCCCTGTGGTGTGTGTGCTGTTGGTGCCAGCAGTGCTGTCAGTGAACGTGGGGGGGTTGGCCGGGTCCCCAAGGGTTTATTCCACAAGAACAATCCGTGCGTGGCTGCGCTTCCAGTCTTTAGGGTGGTTTAATGGCAGTCATTTAAAAATGGTCCAGAGAAGGGGACTGGGGAGATTGGTGAGTATTTGTGAACCGTGTTGCCTTCTGCCACTTGTGGCACCTGCTCCAGAGTGCAGAGTGACGAGGAGTGCACAGAATATTGTCGGCAGTGAGGTCCCAGTCTGCTGCTAACACACCAAAATGCTCTTCCCTCCCTGCTGCTCCTGTGAGAGATTTCTCATTGGGAACCAGGTAAAAGGTGTTCCCATTGATTAACTTCTGGCATTAGGATTTTGAGAAGGACGGATTTGCCTGTTACTTCCCAGGATTTGGGGCCATTCCCCTTTGCTGGAGGTAACGTGAGCACTGCGAGCAGGGTGGGACAGTGCCACTGTCTGGCTGTGGCTTCTGCTGTGTCCCAGGAGTGCCAAATGAGGGGAAGAAAGGAGGGATTCCCCAAGGGCTTTACAGAGAACATAAGTATTTGGATACTCTTCCTTTAGGGCTAAAACACAGAAAGGAGGTGCCTAGAGCAAAACTGGAGGGAGCTTCAAACCAAACCCTGTACCCATAGCAGTTTTAGCTAAAGAAGAATTTATTCCTGAGTAAAAGACCACGTTTTTAGGGTTTCTGGCATTTTAAAATTGCTAACCCTGACCTGTTTCTTAAACTTTCATTCTGAATATAGCAAAAGGTGTTGCAAGTTAAGTCATGTCACAACATCTTGAGAGGCTGAGGGTGCCTGAGGTTCCTGTAATGCCTTTGGCTGTTTAAATCTGCACCTTGGCTTGGGGGGTTTCTGCCAAATTTAAAGACCCTGTTTTCTCCCTTCTTCCCTGCTGTGGTCTCATGTGCTCCATCTGGATGGGACACACAGGTGGCTGTTGCCTCCCTGCTCCTCACCTTTGGGAACCTGTGTCTGCCTCATGGCATGGCAGCACCCGAGCTGAGGTCATGGCTCTGGGTACTGCTGTCACTGCTGGTGCCTCCCTGTGTCCTGAGGAAAGGGGAGATGGTGTTTGCTTTGATGTCTTGGTCCGTTTTGCCTGGTCACAGCTGCAGCTTCCTCCTCGTGGTGGTGGCAGAAGATACAGAAGAGGCACTTCCCTGCAGTTAAATTTGAGAATTAAATTTCAAAATGCAGTTAATGTTTATTGATGTGATTTTTCTAATTGCTGGAAATGCCACGGGTGGTTTGACTGTAAGTACAGAATGATCTGCATGTGGGAACAGTCAAGGTGGAGGTGCAGGGATGACCCAGTGCCGTGGCACTGCCATCTCAATGCCCAGGCAGCTGTGAAGCCAGCTGAAGTCTCAGAGTAATGCTGAGACTTGACTGACTGTTTGTGGAACATCAGTTTGGGCAGGAAAGTCATTTGCTCCAATGTTTTCCTCCTTTTGAGTTCTCTCTGCAGGCTGTAGCAGTCCTTGGTTTGTTTCCTATCGTAAAACTTGAACTGCTGTTTGCTGTTGCTGAGACTGAACTGTGCAGGCAGTGGCAGTGGGATTCTGCAAAATCCTAAAAACCAGTTGGAATTAGTAACCATTACACAGCAATTCCTGCAGGTCCTGGAGCTGTTTGAGTGCTGCCGTGGTCTGAAGGTGTTTCAGTTCAGAGCTTTGGGTAGGACACAGTGTCATGGTTTGGCCCCGTGTGGTAACGTGCTCCCGGGTCTGGTGTCGGGGAGACAAGAAGGGAATGTGGAATGAGCTGGTGGGTGGTTTCAAGGGCTGATCTGTATGTCCAGGTGTGCTGGAGAGGAAGGTGTCTCAGGTGTGAAGCAGAGCCTCAGCTTCCCAAGCTGTTCTTGTTTTCTGGGGGCAGGGGACCAGAGAGCCTTAAAATGGGCTGATTTTATCAAAACCTGCAGTAACACCACCCTTTGAACTCTGTCCAGAGAGTTTTATTGGTGCAAGCCAGACACCAGGAGCTTATTGTCTTTGTCTTATTTAAAGAGTTCATTTAAAATCAAACATCAGGCTCTGTAGAGGTTGAAGGAGAAAATAAAATAGGGGTGGAGTGTGTCTTGTCTTGACAGCAGTGCAGTTTTAGGGCGCCATGGGAAGGAGCTTTGAGGTGCTTTGCAGACACTGGGTTAAAGCTCTGGTAGAAAAAAAAATACAAATATTTAGTATAAAATCTTTTTCAAGTCTTTCTGATGTGAACTGAACTTCTGTCTCAGCCCTGATAAGGGGCTGGGCTGTACAACACGTACAGAACTGCTCCTTGCCTTTGGGAGTCAATATTGGCTTGGGAGAAACAAGATTAGTTTGGACAAAACAGATTGGTGGGAGATATTTAAAGCTTTTTTTTCCTTGTCCCTTATTGTAGCTGCTGAACGTTTGCTGCCCTGACCCAGCTGCCCAGCCCGAGGCTAGCCAGGAGCTGGAGGCAGGTGCTCAGAGTCTTCCCACACACCTGCTCCAGAGCTGGAGTTGGACATCCTCCCCAGGAGCTGCCCCTCATGCCAGTCTCCACACTGGAGATCAGTGTCTGAGGAAGCAGTTGTTGGTGTTTTACACTTCTGGAATGGCCCCCAGGCCACTGTCAGCCTCTCCTGCCTCAGCCTTGGTGGTGTTTGCTCTATTCTGTCCCTGTTTGCTGGCTCACTGCAACAATTTCACAGAATCCCAGTTTGGGTTGGAAGGGACCTTAAAGCTCATCTCATTCCACCTCCTGCCATGGGCAGGGACACCTCCCACTAGCCCAGGTGGCTCCAAGCCCTGTCCAACCTGGCCTTGGGCACTGCCAGGGACCCACGGGCAGCTACANCTGGCTCCAGAGCAGAGGGGCTCCAGCCCTTGGAGAATCTCCATGCCTGTAATGGATTTTAATGTCCAGGAACTGCAGCATTCACAGAATTGAAGAACTGCAGGGAAGGTCATGGCTGGGAACAGTTAGTAAAATTTTAAGTTCCCACTCTGATACCAGTGATGCTCTGACCAATTTGTCATCCAGCTCATTCTGGATGTGTGGTGTAAGCCAGTGCCACCGCTTGCATGTCACTGATTTGGCCATCGATTCTCAAGTCCTCCTCCAGATGAGTCAAAACAAAGTGACTTTCTCAAGTTTTTCCTGTTTTCCTCCCTCAGTTACTCACATCTTCACTTGTTTCTACCTTAGTGCATCAGCTCGATGTTAGTTTGGAATTGAAGAGGGTTTGTATCGATTTGTGCTGAAAGATACAGCTCAGGGCAGGGAAGGACTTGGCATGTGGTCCATCTGTGGGTGTGCCTGGGGGGAAATGCCTCTTCAGTGACTCTGAGGCTTTGCCTTCACCAGGTGAGCCCAGAGCTGTGTTTAGGGTTTATTTCCATTACTGGCTGTACTGCTCCATCATGTCCAAAGGAGGGGTGGCAGCACTGCCAGCTCTGCATCGCTGCCTCAGCCAGGGTTTGGCCACTGCACAGGTACTGGCACAGCCCCACTGGCACCAGCAGATGTTCCAGGAGCCCACAGTTACCAGAGTGACCCTCTCCCCAGTTTAACTGCTTCTAGTTTCAGAGCCCATGCTGAGATACAGAGATACATAATACATATGCCGAGACAGAGACCTCTTACACCCTACTGCGAGTACAGCTTTAAACTTCCAAAGTAATAAACTCTTTAAAGCCAAGAGCCTTAACAACTCCAACATCTGCTGAGACAAGAAACACAGTTTTGAGTTTGCGCTGAATATTTGGGAATTTTTCCTGCTTGATGGCAGGTGTCTTTGGTTTGCAAGGAGGCAGCAGCAGTATCCAAAGATGACAAGGACCTTGGCTAACCTCACCCTGTTCCCCAGGAACACGTAAACAAGCTCTCCCCTTGTGCTCTCAGGAAAGTCACCTCACTGCCCAGTGCCAGCAGAATGGCTTTAGGTGTTGTATTGCTCAGGAAAGCTCCTTCTTTCCATGAAACAGTATTCTTACCTTAGCATAAAACGTTGTCTTTGCTGGTGGCATGTCGCTGTAGTACCATGGAGAGATGCAGCACACACAAATCCAGCGGGAAAATGGAGTGAATTTTATTATTTACAACTTCTGCTTATATGCTATAATTCCATAGGTGATTGGTCAGTGGTCACCCACCTCCGGGGGTGATTGGCTGAAGTCCTACAACTCCTACTGCAAAATATTTTCTGCCTTGTACCCAAACAGAGTAGAAAAACACCAGGTGTCCAGATGCTATTTACAAGAACCACCTTATTGTTTTCATAGCTCGCGTGAGAAAGGAGAGATTCTCACAGAATACTGCAAGAAGCTGGGAAAACCTTCTGCTAGCAGCTTTTCAGTACCCACAGTGGCAGGGGCTGGATTCCTTCTTTCTCGCCCTTGGGTCCTTTAAGCATTGAGGGGGACAAGGAGGGATGTAAATGATGGGAAGGGCGGGTCAGTCAGGAAGGAGCTGGATGTGCCCCTGGAGCCGGCCCCAGTGGAGGAGCTGCCATGTAGGGTCCCGTAGCGGTGCCTGGGCAGCAGCGGCTCCAGCAGCCGAGCTGTCCCCCAAGCTCTGGGGAGGTTTGCCCCTGGGCAGCATCCTGCTGCCTGCTCCGTGCAGCCAGTCCATGGACACCTTGGTAAATGCACCTTCCCTGCTGCCTGTTGGTTTGCTTTTCTCATGGGGGCAAATTTCAGCTGGTTACTGAAAGCCTGCACTAGAAATCAGAGCGCTGTCTGACCACAGCCAGCTGGGGATCAGGGTTGGGGTTGGGGTTTGGGCTTGGGTCTGCCCACCCTCTGTCCGCACAGTGACACCCATACATCCCCCTGTAAAAGCCATCACTGGGCGTCAAGGGTGGTGGTACCTGACTACAAACAGCCCGAGAGAGATTATTTTTGGAGTGATCAGCTGAAACCAGGGTTGGCTTTGGTTTGCCGAGGGCAAGGAGTGGGCCTGGGAGCTGGCACAGACCCCCGAGTGTCCCCTGCTTCCTTGAGAATCTCCCTCAGCACTGACCCAAGGCTTCAGCACTCCCTGTCCTTGCACAAGCACACGTGGGGATCGATAGAAATACAGATGGATAGAAAGCATTAATTGAAAATGCTATGGAAATATTACTGAATTACAAATTGAAAATTAAAGTGTAACAGTTTCCAGTTAAAATATTTTAAAAGGCAAATTTAAGTGTTTTGAAGTCTCCAGGTTAGCTGGACATTTTTTCCTGGTATGTCTGGTTCCTTTCCCTCCCGCCCAGCACAGCCCGTGTTCCCCACCTTTCCCTCCCTTGCAGGAAGAGAGAACCGCGCTGTTTACACCCCCTGCTGGGGCAGCCTCACCCGGGGCCGTGCGGGGGGACGGGGCTTCCTCGCAGCAGCCTCACTGTAAATACTCTGCCAATGCTTCGTGGACAAACCGGGATGGCAAAAAGTTGTATCTGTGAAATATTAAGCTCTGTGTGTATATAGATCCAACGCGTATTACCTGCGGCTCTGTAATCAATTGTATATTAAACTGTTCCACTGTATGGCCGATCATTTCATGCTCTCTTAGATGTAGAAAAGCTGAGAAGTAATTCACAATACACTATGTCAACTCCAAATCGTTTTGCTTTCGTATTTTTGCTCCAGCCCCGCTTCAGCCGCAGCCCTTGGCGCATGATCTGGAAGAAGAATAGTTTGGAATAGGTTTTTCAGCCCTTTGTTTTGGATCTGGCTTTGGACAATGTTTCTTTGATAATCGCGAAGCCACCAAGTTAATTTTTGATTAGGTGCATATTTAGGAGGCGTCTTAAACACAGAAGGGATTTGTCACATAGACCCGCAGCACTTTGATTTGTTGGTTGGCAGTGAATGACCTTCATGTTCCCAGTGCCGGGTGAGAAGATGACTCCTTCCTAATTTTTCCTCATTTTAATCCAGCTTTGAAGTGCTGGGAAGGGGCCGTGCAGCCACCACTGGCAGCACCTCTGAAGCCACCATAGGTCACTGTGGCAGAGTGAAAAAGAGAAAAGAAAGAGAAAAGCTCTGTGGCAGAGCTTTTCCCCACGGGGAGCTTGTGTTGGCCAAAACTGGGGATGAGCTTTAAGTGGTTGTTTTTCTCTTTGGCAGAGAGCACTGATGGTTTACTCTGGAATTCCAGTGCTTTATTCAGATCCCCTTTATTTTCTTGGAAAGGGGAGTGAGGCAGTTATTCTGGAGTGAGTATCCACAGGGCAAGGACTGGCTGAGCGGGAGTGGCTGGGCATGAAGAGGAGCCTTGATGCTTCCAAAACTGGAATCTGGCCCAAAGAGCAAACCCCGTGTCTGTCTGTCCCACAACCCCCACCTCTCTCAGGGTTTCTTGTCAGCATCCCACTGTGTGTTCATCAGGTTTCACTGGGGGATGAAACCCCTAATGAAGCCCTGAGCCCTCCACAGTCAGGATTTGACCTGGAAGGTGTTAAGGATTCCTCTGGATCCTGCTGCCTGTCAGTGACCAGTGACCCACCACCATTGTGTCCTTCAGCACCAAACCCTTCCCACCAGGCAGCCACAGCATCTGTATGTGTTCAGCCTCACTGTCCAGCTCCCCTTTCCCTGCTCTCTCTCAGCTGCAGCAGACCAAGAACTCCTGGAATCACAGCTGCTGGAGTCCAGTTTCTCTGGGTCTCAAGTGATTCTTTTCCCTCATATTTTGAACATTTGGGGTTTTTTCCCACAGACCAGGTAAGTATCAGAGCACACAGTAACACCTGTGGTGCAGTTGGCACCACAGCCAGCATTTGCCCTGGGCTTCTCAGTGCCAGCCCAGTGTTTAATGCCGGTAGGGGTGTGTAGGCCTTGCTGGGGTGTTCCCAGGTATTCTCCTTCTGCCGTAGGTGAAAACTGTTCCAATGTTGTCCAGTTGGGTTCCAATTGTGGATTGTGGTGATTGTCAACTGCCAAGGGATATTTCTAATAAATCTGATGAAGGTATTTCAAATTAATCCAGTCTTCCTGTTTTCGGTTTGTATTGTCCTGGGTAAGCCCACGTTAAAGTTTCTTTTCTCTCTGTGCTTTCGTTTGCGGTCAGGACATGTCATACATCAGTGCTGGGTGTATTGAAAGACCCACCCTGTGTGTGGTCAGTTTATGTAGGGACTGTGTAACAAGAAAAGCCCAAAGATCTCCCAGGGAGACATTTCATAGCAGCTCCTGAAAGTCTGGGCTGTGTTTGTCCATAGTGAGCCTTGGGTGCTCAGCCTGCTGACATGGTGTGCTCGGCCTAACTGGACAGAGGGCAACAGCAGGGCCAACCCGGAGGCTGTTCCATGTTTCCCATCTACAGGTGCTGCCAGGGATGTGGTACCTCAGGCATGCTGCAGCAGTGGGATCTCTGTGGGATCCACTGGCTTCTTCCTCCTCTGTGATCCAGGATTGTCCTGGGTGCCAGAAAGGTGAGTGGTACCCAACCCCACAGGTTATTGGTGTGGGGGTGGTCCCAGATGCTGTGCCGCTCTCAGGGTCTCCGCTTCTGAGGAACCACCATCAGCTCGGGGGTAATGGAGAGATGCTGCAGCACCTGGAGCCATCTCCCAGTCTGTGACCTGTGGGTGGCTGGAAACTGCCTGTCTTGTGCCCTCCTTGCTTAACCAGAGGTGATTTTTCAGCTTTCCTGTGGAGGTGAGAACTTGCAGGTGACCTCTGGCCCAGGCTTGGCCACACATTAAGACCCCAGTGCCCTCCCAGCTCCAGCACTGTGGGAGGTGGGTGTGGAGCACATCTGCCAGCTCCTGCCCTGGTTCCCCTGGAGTATCCTTGGGGGTTCCCTGGGGATCCCCAGTCCAAGCTGTCCCCCTGTTTTCCTGGGGCTGCTCCAGCTCTGTCTGGGTCACAGCCCTGGACTCCATCTTTGCCCAGGGGATGCTCATCTGCCTCTCTCTGCTGTGCCATCACCATGACTTCATCAAAGGACTCTGCCCTCATCCTGCTTCAGGGGGAACCCATGGAGAGGGTGCTCTCACCTGGCTTCCCACACCAGCCACTGACTTTCTTTTCACACCAGAGAGCTTTTCCTTCACTTCTGGGTGAAATCTTTCTTTGGAGCAATGATTTCTCCCCTCTCTCTCTGGTTCTGTGACATTTCGGTCCAGCAAAGCCCACCAGCAGTTTGTGTTAATGACTGTGGCCACTGCAGTGGCGTGGGGGCCCTTGTGCACTGGCTCTGCCGGGGGACCTGCTGGGCTGTGCTCAGCCTGGCCACAGCAGCCTTGGGTCTTACTCCTTAATCACTGCTTTGCTTTTGGTAACTAAACTTCTGTTGCTTTGCGACATCAAGCAGCAATTCTCATTTCCCAGCCTCGCAGAGTTTATGGGAATTTAAGAGCTGGATGCAAATGAACTTCATTAACATGCTTAATTATCCTATAAGCCTCATACCCATCTGTCCTGCATATGCTTTGTACTCGACACTTGAAGACAAGTGACCACGTTGGGCTTGGCACAAGGTGCCTACAAGCAGGAACCTTTGGGAAGAGCCCGGCTCTGCCTGCAGAGGGGCCGTGTTAGTGCCAGGGGCACGTTGGAGGTGAAATGTCCTTTTTCAAAGGCTGTGTCCAAGCTGGGAGGTGGGAAGTGATTGTGTAGAACGTGTGGCAGAATGGCACGATCTTAGGAATGATTTGCTAAAAGCAAAGAACCAGCATGGAAACAATTGAAACAAACCCCAATCCCTGTCCATTTGCAGCCTAAGATCCTGGACTGGCATCCCACAGTGGTGCATGATGCATTTCACGGGGGGGAAGCTTTGCTGCAGTCACAGCACTGGATGCCATGAGCAATCTCAGGAAAAGCTTCTGTCCTTATTTAATGTTATTGAAAAATAGCAGAAAAAATGAGCCAGTACTTCCAGGTTGGTTTGCAAACCCATGGATCTGTCTGGGTAAGTGCCAGAGCTCCCCGAGGGCTTAGGGGCTGTGACAGGGTCGGAACACAGACCATCAGCTCTTTTATACAACAGCATCATGTTGGAGCCACCTCCATCAATGGACACTTAGCACATGGGGTGACCCATCGGGTTCTGCTGCGTGCGCCTCGCTCACCTCGCAGCGTGGGAAAAGTGGGGATGTTGTGTTGGTTTCTGCTTTCTGGGCACGTGTTTGGAACCAAGCTGAAGTAGAAGATGGGATTTTGCAGGCCTGAGAGGGAGAAAGGACCCAGGATGAGGAGCCCTGGGAATGGGTGTCCTGCAACCACAGCAGTGGTGAGTCCATGTGTCCGGGCAGTGGAGAACAGGGAGCGCAGTGCATAGCAAAGCGCTGACGGAGGATCTCCTTCCCTCCTCCTGCTCTTGCCAGCTCACATCAAGCCAAAGACACCTTGTTCCTGCAGGGGCTTGGATAACACCCCAGCCTGGGCACCCCTCTGCCTTCTACCCTCTGCATCCAGCCTCCTGGTCCGAGGCCAACATCCCTATCATGTTACCGGCCCCGTTCGCCTCCAGTGCCAGCAGTCATGAAGTTTAGGAGAGAGAATGCTGGAAACTGTGGAGCTGGAGCTCTAAATAATTGTAAATACGAGCAAGCCAGAGATGTGGCTGCAGGGCAAATGTTGCCTCTGTGTGCTGTGGTTGTGACCAAACTGGGCGGTGGGAGAGAAAACACAAGTTTGCAGCGGGTTGGTGGTTTGCGGTGTGGTTGTTTGGGGTGCTTTGGGGTTTTGTGTTTTATGTGTGGAGTTTGTGTGGGTTTTTTGGGGGGAGCTCAGGGATGTGCCCGGTGAGCCCAGGTCCCCAGGCCAGGCACTGTGGTTTGATGGCATTGCAAGTTATGTACAAACCTGTATTAGTAGCACTTTTTGATAATTCTGTGCCAGCCACACCCTGAATCCCTCCTCCTGGAAAAAGAGGAAAATATTTAATTTTTCTTTCTAATCCATAGAAAATAAAAGGGGAAAGTGCCCCTCATGTGGCTCCTGCCTACAGAGCTGCCGTTGCACAGCGCCTACCCCAGCATTCAGCACTGATTCACACCACAGGAGCCACAGCTGCACCTGTGGGTGCCACTGTGGTCCAGCTGGGCATGAACATCTCTGCTGGGGACAGGTCCTACTGGTTCAGCTCCTTGTCTCCCAGGAGCTCCCCCAAACTCTGCCTAGTGAACTTGTCCCATCTCTGATAAGAGGGGTCACAGGGAGCTTGTGGAGAAGGGAACTTCCATGAGGAGAAGAGGAGCTGGTGTGATACTGGGACGATACCTTGACCCAGAGGTGCCCTGAAATGGCTTCTAGCCCTGAAAGTGCCCAGTTTACTGGTGGTGGGGTCCTGCAAAGGCTGTCACAACTGTGCTGATGCCCACTGCACCTAGGGGCATTAGGAAAGGGGAGTTGGATGTGATGGGCTGAGCTTCCAGCTGAGGTCTTGCAGCATGTGTCACTCTCTGCTTCCAAGCCATGTCCCCGGACTCCTCCTTCCCTGCTGACCCTCGTTCTGGGCGTTATGTCTGTTCTCCTTCTTCCTTGATGGGTTTTGGGGTGCACTACCTGCGTGTGGGAGGAGGTAGTTTATTGCTTTTTCTCCTGCTGCATAAAGGGATAAATGCCGTAAGGCCCCTCGTTGCCAAAGATGCTTCCTAAGGACTGAAAATGCCAGGAAAGACCCCACGAAGCAACAGGACTGTGACAGGCAGAAACCTGCAGTTCTCCCCTTTGTCCCCTGCCAGCAGCCAGGGCCTTGGGGACTAGGAGACAGGAGGGGCTGGCAAGGGTGCAGGGCCTGGCATGTCCCAGCCTTTATCTCCCCCTAGTGCCATCCACTCGGCTCTTTTGCTCCGGTGCTGCGTCGTGCACATAGTCCAGCAGTGCTGCTCACAGCAGCTCTGGGGCTTGGGGGGACCAACTCTGGGGCAGCCACATCCCAGAGCAGGACAGGGAATGTGAGGAACACGGCAGGGTACAGAGCACAGCTGTGGGGCAGGATCCTGTTGGCATCGGGAGCGATGACCTGAGTAACCCAAAATTCTGGTCGAGTAAATGTCAGGAAGAGCTACGGCATCCAGCTGCAACAAGGAGGTGTTCGGCGTCACGGGAGCTGCGGTGGTGATGGGGAGGAGAGGAGATGATGGAGAGTGAGGTGATGAATGTGCCTTTGCTTGGCCTGAAGGGACCCAAAAGGTTACATTTCCAAGGCTGAAATGAGATTGTTCTGGTGGCAAAGTCAGCTGGGCACTGTGACCTTAGCAAGGCCACGGGTCCCTCGCAGCTGCGACATTCCGGAGGTCAGGGGACAGGGTCACCCTCTGCCTGCGAGGCCATGGGATGTGCAGCCCCGTGCTCGAGGCAGCCTGGCCCCGATGGAGCTGGAGATCACCTTTGGTCACAAGGACCTTGCTCAGTCCTGAGCCGTTGCCCCTGAGCCGTGTGTGCACTGAGTTGCATCCAACCTCAGCAGGAGCCAGCGGGTAGCACACAGCCCGTGGGGCTCTGCTCTGCCGGCTTTTCCTCTGTTCGCTCCGGGCTTCCCATCTCCCGTGGTCTGAACATGGCAAAAGGGGCGAGAGGCTCTTCCTCAGAGACAGGCTCCCTCCTCAGCCCGGCAGGGTAAGGTGTGGGAGGGAAATAGTTAAAAGATAACATTTGGCAGCACAAAAGGGCTCTGTACAGCTTTGGGTGGGGTCACAGGCGTCTCCCCAGGGAGCCGCTTCACACCCTGCTGCAGGTGATGTGCTGTGCTCTGCCTCGGGTGACCTGACACCACCAGGGACTCCACGTTTTGGGGTTGTTCCCAAGCCGGGGTTGGAGCCTGTACTAATTTAGTGCGTTTCTGTTGCCCTCCAGGTTTTTCGATGCGTTTTAGCCCTTCTGCTGGGAACGAGTCCTGCACATGGTGCCGGGGACTCGGGGCAGGCTGGGGGGCACAGGGCTGCGGTGTATGGGGGCATACGGGGCAGGGCGTGGAGCTGTGCTTGTGGGGCCATGTGGGGCAGGGTGCGGGGTCGTGCTCTGTGGAGCCATATGGGGGAAAGGGCGTGGGGCTGTGCTTGTGGGGCCATGTGGGGCAGGGTGTGGGGTCATACGCTGTGGAGCCATATGGGGGAAAGGGCGTGGGGCTGTGCTTGTGGGGGCATGTGGGGCAGGGTGTGGGGTCATACGCTGTGGAGCCATATGGGGGAAAGGGCGTGAAGCTGTGTAGCATGAGGCCACGCTCTGTGGGGAATATGGGGTGCACAGGCAGCCTCTGCTTTGTGGGGGGACTCAAGCCATGCTGGATCCACATCACTGCATCCCCAACACAAGGACCTGCCCAAGCTGGGGAGGGTCACACAGCAGCTGTGGATGTGCCTGGCCACAAAACACCCATCCCCTGCAACATCCTCCAGCCCCCTGTGCTCTCCAGTCCTGGTACCAATCCCAGGGCTCTTCCCAGCAGGAATCAGCCCACTGAAGGAGTTTGCTGCTCTCTTCTGGCTTTAGACACGTTTCGAATTGGAGGATTCCTCTTTTTCAAACCGCACAGAGGGGACTCGTGCACACACAGGGTTAATTGCAACGAAAGCCCGTTGGGTTTTAGCAGCACCCCCCCCGCGCCGGCCGGCCCGCTGGCAGCCCTGTGCCCGGGTATTTATAGCACCGTGAACTTTGAGCGTGTCCAGCGAGCGGGCTAAACCCGCTGGGGACGTGGGGACGGCCCCGGCAGAGCTGGAGGCTGTCGGGGGTCCTGGCCCAGGGCTTCAGCAAAGCAACCCAGACCATCCACCAGCACATCCCGGCCCCCTTCGCCCCCCACGCCCCATGGCCAGGCGGCTCTGGGGCTGACAGGGACCCCCGGCTGCGGGACCCCTGTGAACGCACCTGGGTGACCGAGGATGTGGGGTTGAGCCTCCTTCAGCCACAGCGGCATCAGAGCAGCATCCTCCCAAGCTGATGTTCCTGGTTTTGAGCTGGCATTCCTGGTTTCAGTGGCAGCTGAACGCATCTTCCCTTTTCTATGACAAACAACAGGCAGAAGCTCCCACCTCTTCACGATGTCCTGGGGCAGATTCCTTCTCATCAGACAACCTGCCAGCCAGTTCTCCGTGTCCTGGAGAGAAGGAACTTCATGTGCGGCTTCCTTACTCTGAAATTAGGCAGAGGAAAGGGGGGTGTGGGTGGTAGGGGATGGGAAGCCTGTGTGTGTAAAGCCTTGGAAAAAAACTAAAACCAAAAAAAATATGAGGATCTGCTTATCTTTTAGCAGGTGACATTCTGCACCTATGGATTGAAGGGGCAGCCCAGAAAGCCAGCCTTACCCTGGGCTCCTCCCACACTCCTCCCACGTGGGTAGCAGGTGAGGGGGGGATTCAGGTGAGATCCCACCTGCAGAACTGCGTCCAGTTCTGGGGCACCAGCATCAGAAGGATGTGGAGCTGCTGAAGTGAGTCCAGAGGAGGCCACAGATGCTCCAAGGGCTGGAGCCCTCTGCTCTGGAGCCAGGCTGGGAGAGCTGGAGGTGTTCACCCGGCGAAAAGAAGGCTCCAGGGAGACCTCAGAGCCCCTTCCAGGGCCTAAAGAGGCTCCAGGAGAGCTGGGGAGGGACTTGGGACAAGGGCCTGACAAGGGAGTGACAGGACAAGGGGGAATGGCTTCCCACTGCCAGAGGGCAGAGTTAGATGCAATATTGGGAAGGAACTGTTCCCTGGGAGGGTGGGGAGGCCCTGGCACAGGGTGCCCAGAGAAGCTGTGGCTGCCCCTGGATACCTGGATGTGTCCAAGGCCAGGCTGGCTGGGGCTTGGAGCAGCCTGAGATAGGGGTAAGTGTCCCTGCTCGTAGCAGGATGTTGGAACCTGATGAGCTTTAAGGTCCCTTACAATCCAAACTATTCTATAAAAAGGCTGTGGAAGCAACCAGGGGCTGCAGTATGGGGGTCTCTGGAAGACCCCAGCCCTACTGGTCAGTGCTTCTCCAGCATTTCAAGTCTGGAAATTGGTTGGGTCATTATTTTTAGGAATGATTGAGACTGAAGCAGAGAGGAGAACAAGAAACCCTTGTCTGGCATGCCTCCATCCATGGTGGGATTCTGCTCCAACTGCTCCATGTGCTGAGATCCCCTTGACTCAAAATTGGTACATGGCTTTGCACAGAAGGTCTAGAAGAGGGGGAAGTGGGCATCAAGGACAATTAAAGAAACGGAGTAGCTTTCACCCAAGGAACAGCTGAACAGACTGGGATGCTTCTTCCAGGGCAGGAAATGACAAGTGAGTAAGACAGAAGGCAGGAGAAGTGAAGTTTTCCCCAGGACAGAGAAGTCTGGGTGGATCTTCATGAGGACAGTGGGAGATCTCTGATTCTATGAGATGAATCGCTGACACAAAGATTATCTCCAGCCCCTTCTCCTGGGGCCAAGTGTAGGACTTGCAGACCTGGTTACTGGAAACACACCAAGACCATGGGGTTTTTTGCCCTCAAAAGCAACTGAAATGTTTTGACCAAGATTCAATACTTTTCCTGTGTTTTCACTGTGATTCTGCCCCCAGAAGAGAGCATTTCATCTGCCGTGGGTAATGTATGACAGCACTGCAAGCTAAGGAAAACTGAGTCCTGTAAAGGGCAATGTCTTGAAATCTTGGTCATGGAGGACCAGCCTCATTTATAATTGCAAATACACACAGATTTGTACAATCACACATTCCAGCTGGCTCTGAGGGCAAGTGCTCAAGGTTGCCTCTTTTTTTCCTGAAAGCACTGGGAATTTACTTGTGGAAAAACTTATTTTACACCCTTGGGAGAATATAACGGTGTTTCTGTTGCCCTCTGAGATGTTTTTAGGTCCTGCCTACGCTAGGAATGGCCACAGAGCTTTGCATCAGCAGGCAAAGGAGCAAACACTGAAATATCAGAGAAGGAAGGGGAGGAATGGTTTCAGTCTTACAGATTCCTGCATAAAATAGAGGCTAAAGCACGTCTTCAGAATGATTGAGTGAGGACACTGCTCATTACATAAGGTTGTTGGGGGAAAAAATAGGCTGATTTACATTTTTATAGGAAATAAAAGGAGGTTTGTGGGTGACATAGCACCTTCCGCTGAGAATGTCAGCATGAGATAAGTGGGCTTCAAAGGGAAGAGTAACCATTTTCCTGCAGGGACGGAGTCCATCCCAGGAGCTGAGTCTGGGAGAAAAGCGCTTTTTGAAGGAAATTTTTGTTGCCGTAACAAATATGTTTATTTAGTGCAATTCACATTGACTGCAAGGCTGCTACTTCTCATTCCTGCTCATTCCCCTGAATTTTGGTGAAGCCTTGGGTAGCAGGAAAACCTAACGGCCTCTGTTTTGTGGATGTGGTGTTTTCAGGGCAGGAATTTCAGGGCAGGAGGAGAGGTCGATGTGCTCTTTAGGAGTGGGGGGATTTTTTCAGGGTTGGATTTTAGTGATACTTTAATTTCATTCACAGCGAGTCGCCCGGTGGGGTTTTACCCTGGTTTCAGGTTGGTGGCCCTCTGAGATTTGCTGCGCCGTGCTTCAGATCCGTGGCTGTCTGGCAGAACAATTCCGGTTGCTGAAAAGCGCCGATTAGCATAAATGAAGGAGTGGGTGAAATGTTCATTATATTGCCTACTGTCATGTTTGTGTACCAGATTTTGTTACCATCTGTCATTTCTGTTTTCTTGTTGTTGCCAAAAGTTGTCATTCTGAATGGAGGGTGGAGACATATCTTCAAAAGCCAACATGAGATAATTTTAGGTACTTCAGGGCTCATGTGTTCCGTGCTGGGTGTCAGTGGCCCTCACGTACATCAGCCCAATGTGTCTTTGGTAAAATCTGGGCAATGGTTTAGTTAAAGGAGTTTTTACAACCTTTGTGGTCATGCAAATGCACAAGATTCTCATCTCTTGTCATTTAAAAAAGAGTATCTGGTCCTTGCAGTTGCAAAGTAAAGCTTGAAAATAAAATATGTTTTCTTTAATCTTAAAAAAAACCAGAATACAGAGAAGGGTGTATGTAGGGACATCGCAGTGTTAAAATCCAAGCACTTGCCCAGAGATCTGACCAAGGGAAGCAGCAGCTCCGCTATAACAGACTGCAGCATCCCCAGATTATTTCCAGAGATGTAAATATCCCAGGGACTGAAGCTGGACAAATTCAACCTTGAAATGAGCTGCAGCTCTCTTGCAGCAACGGTGGCTGCGTACTGCGACAACGTGCGAGGGGAGCGGTGCCTGCACCGGGGCTTGCAGCCTTTCAAGCAAAATTAGCTCATTTTCAACCACACGGTTTTAATTCAGCGACTGGGAGGAAGGGCTCAGCCTGCAAGCAGGGAGTTGTGAGGTGAAGCCACGAGGATTTCTTGCCTTGTCTAAGTGATTTGAGATCATCCGGTCTGAAAGCTCAGTGTCCTGTGCCAGCTGGGGAGCAAGAGGGCTCAGGGTGTCTGGATCATCCTCCTTCCATCGAGCTGCAGCACCAGGCTGTTAAACCCTCCCTGGCAGTGCCAGGGCCACGCTGGCACCTCATCACTTCCCATGTCAGCCCACAGCAGCTCTGCTCTCCCCAGGGCTGCTGGGTTTTAATCTGGCCTGAGTGACAGGGCTCAACGTTCACCTGAAATGCAGTGACTTGTCCAAAAATACAGAAAAGATGATCTAATGACTTCAACTAGACTTAAACTCCAGGAAAATACAAAGCCAGACAGTTTGGGGATGGTTTTTTTATTAGTTTGGGTTTAGCCAATGGTGCAAAGTCATAACCAAAGCCATGATGTCCCAGTGTTGTGGTGGGAACTCGCACTGGTGTGGGAGTGCAGAGGGTCACTGTTTTCTCCAGGAGAGCTGAGGAAGGAGGAGACAGAGCTGCCCTTGCTCTGGAAGCAGCAGAGATCACTCTAAACATCTCTGATTGAAGGCTGGTGGGAGATCAGGACCATGTAATGACTGCAGTGGTTACTGGGTACTTTGAAGATGTCTCAGGTCTCTGTATTATGTGTTATGATCTGTATTATGCACCTTCCAGTGCCTAAAGGGGCTCCAAGAGAGCTGGAGAGGGACTTTAGACAAGGGTCTGGAGTGACAGGACAAGGGGGAATGGTTTTCCACTGGCACAGGGCAAGGATAGATGGGATATTGGGAAGAAATTCTTCCTGTGAGAGTGGTGAGACCCTGGCACAGGGTGCCCAGAGAAGCTGTGGCTGCCCCTGGACCTCTGGAAGTGTCCAAGGCCAGGTTGGACGGGGCTTGGAGCAACCTGGGGTAGTGGAAGGTGTCCCTGCCATGGCAGGGGTGGAACAAGATGAGCTTTAAGGTCCCTTCCAACCCAAACCAGTCTGTAATTCTATGAAAATCCTGTATTTTATCAAGTCTTTGGGTTAGGATTAGGGTATCAGCTGTCACGTTTTAGCACTTCAACAATGTAAACTGCCTTTCCTAGCTCAAATTTCCCCATATTTGCTCTCTCCCAGAGGGTATTTCTACAAAGCTCATGAGCAAATTCCACCCGAGCACTTCAGGATGCTGCGAACATCACTGACAGCCGTTGTGAAAAAGTTGGGTCTGGGTTTGTTTCACAAGTGTGAAATAAATTTCAGAGCTCTCATATTCAAACCAGCCTGGTAAATTGCCCTAAATGAGCACCAAGTGTCATCTTGTATGGATGACAGAGGAACCTGGAATGCAGCTGAGAAGCCTCTGGGCAAGCAGGAAGATGTGGGCTTGGGCCATGGGGAGTGAAGCTGACCTGGCAGACGGGCCAAATGGGTTGATTTAATAGATGTGACCATACACTGGATGTGGAGGAGCTGCGGGACTGAGATGAGTAGTTTGTCAGGCCCTGCTCCAGGATGGCAGTGATGGGACCTCCAGGCTGGGTGATTCAGAGGTGATCTGGCTCCACTTCCCTGATAAGCACAAGGCTGGGATAAGCTGATATGAGGTGGAAGAAAAGCAGGAAAAAAGGGAATTTTCTCATCTTAACACCTAATGTGCTGTTGGCTTAAGACAGGAAGACAAGCAACCTCGGATGAACTGAGATTGAAGCACAGAGCACATCGACAGCCAGGCCGTGAAACTCCGTGCTGCAGGAATTATGCATCATGCCCAAGGTGGACAGCTTGGCATGAAAAGTTAATCCTGATATAATTAGAGACAGTGTTGTAACAGCAAAATCGTGGAGTCACAGGTCACAGGTGAGATGCCACCAAGACCTCGCAGTGTGTCAAGTCTTGCAGGAATGGGACAAGAGTGTAACAGAAATCATCTGCCTCATGCTTCAAAGGATGGAGCAATATCCTGAGAGATCTGGGGAAGGTTTCTCTGTCCACCCAATGAGGTGTTTGGCCTTGAGGAACTTCAGGCAAGAGTATCATGTCAAATCAAGGACACAAAACCCAAACAAATTAAAATGCATCTGAACTGATGGCAGGTATGTTAAAAGAGCTTCCTGACCTTTACAAGGATTGTTTTATTCCCTGGAGCATCACATTTTATTACTCTCGCTTTCTACATAATTTATCATAGAAAAATATTATTTTGGCTATAAAATTTTTTGCCTTCATTTAAGCTCTGCAATAGTATTTAACTTTCTGATCCTTCTTGAAACTAATTTCCCCAGGCAAATTACATCCTGTGCCAAGAGATTCCTTTGGCTTTAAATTTCCCTGCCATTAATGTCACAGAATGGGACACCACAGCTTGGGGGGGGGTGATCATTTCTTTGATAACCTTGAAAGCAACAGAATAGAGTACCTCATTGGAGTTATTCTCTCACAGGTTTTCCAGTGGAAATTATCCCAGTTTTTCCTGTGCTGATTATCACCACCTCCACAGTCACTTTGCTGCCCTGCTCTGATCCCCTTAATCTGAACAGGTTGCCCAGAAAAGCTGTGTCTGTCCCTTCCCTGGGAGTGTTCAAGGCCAGGTTGGACGAGGCTTGGAGCAACCTGGTCAGGGGAAGGTGTTCCTGCCCATGGCAGAGGGGTGGAATAAGATGGTCTTCAAAGTCCTTCCAGTCTGCCATTCTATGTTTCTATGAGCTAGAAGCCATAATGACAATAATTAGTTCTACTTTTCACCTGAGCCCATTATTTAGGAGCTCATGCAAACTTACAGTGAAAGGTGAATAATGCTGAAAAGAGGTTTTCCAGCTAAAGCCCTTATGTTGTGTTTTGGAGAAACTCTGGACTGAGTCACCAGGAAAGGTTTGGGTTTGTCTCTGTGCTGGGCACCCGAGAAGTGCCAGGTATGATTCAGGCCGCCGAAACAAGGTGATAGGAGGGATGCAAGATGCATCCAACTGGGATGCATGACAGCCAGGCTGTGCCCAAGGAGCTTTTAGAGAGAACCACAGGGCTGGAGAAACAGTGGAGCCTTTGAACTAGTTGTTGCCATAACAAGAAAAAATAAGGAATTTAGTTTGAATCAAATGTGAAAAATTTGCTGAGGGGAAGGTGAGTGGGTTGATGTGTTTTAGTAGTTTTGTCCTTTCTTATTCCCTTTATTTTCCCAGTTTTGGAGGTAAAAGCTCTTTTTAGAGTTTTACTCACACAGCATGGAAATTAAGTGTTTTCACTATCAATTAATAAATCAGAAAGTTTCAGTGCTTTCCAATTCTGAAAGCTGAAATTTTAGGGGGTTTTCTGAGTACTCGCTGAAGGCCTGAACACACCAGAGTTATCTGCAGAAGGCAAAGTTTTACACAAACATGTTATCTGATAGAAAAAGGGTGAAAAGAGTCATCATCATCCAGCTTGTGGGGCAGTGTGGGGCTGGGCCAGTCACACTTTCTGCTGGTCCCAAACCAGTGAGCATTGACCTTCAAGTTCCTGTGGAAGTTGCCTTTTTTTTACTCAAAACAAGGAAAGAACTCTTGTGGTGGTGAAAGAGTGAGGCTGGAGGCACAAACAGGCAGTTAATGTATTCCCCTTGTCAACCCAGCTCAATGCCCTGCTTGCCCTGATGAATATTGAAGAATTTCATACAAATTGGAACTGGTTCAGCAGGACAGTTTTCCAGGACCCAGAAAGGCTTCCTGGTCGCTGCTGGGGGCCCTTTCCTCCATGGGAGGAGCGCACAGTCCACAGGAAGAAATTCTTCCCTGTGAGGGTGGGGAGGCCCTGGCACAGGGTGCCCAGAGAAGCTGTGGCTGCCCCTGGATCCCTGGAAGTGTTTAAGGCCAGGCTGGATGGGGCTTGGAGCAAGCTGGGATAGTGGAAGGTGTCCCTGCTCGTGGCACAGGGTTGGAACAAACGGGCTTCAAGGTCCCTTCCTACCCAAGCCATTCCATGATTCTGTGATTGCACATGGCAGTGCCAGAGCAAGGACAGGGCAGCCACCTGAGTCTGTACCATTCTCCAAGATCTCGGGCAGAGTTAACTCTTGGAGCCTAATGCAAAGGGTGAGGGACTGGTCTGCCACCTAAATCCAAAACATTTCACAGCTGGCTTTTAACTCAGCAGATACAGAGAGGCTGACACTGCAGAAGAGCTTAGGGTTGCTGTCTGGATAACTATGGGAGTTTAGCAAAGTCTCTGATGAAAAAGAAAGTTTTCTAAGAGTTGTGAGGAGTTGAATGCACAACAAAAAGCTTAAAGGCTGGTGTGGGAGCCAGGATTAACACTGAGAAGGTACAGAGAACTCTCCAGGAATTAAGCTCCTTGAGATAACCACATCTTGCACTAAAGCTATGACTGATACCAAGAAGAGAAGAGGCAGAGGGACAGGCAAGGCTGAACAGAGCAGGAGGAATTGCAGAGCTGTACTGTTGTGGCTGCCTCCACCAACCAGGACAATGGCAGAGCAGGGGAAAATGCCACCAGTGTCCCCATGGCCTCGCTTGACAGCGACTCAGCAGAGTTTTGCACACAGGTGACTAACAGGATGGTAGTGGGACTGTGAGCTCGGCCAGAGTTTTCTTGGGAACATCAGATTTTGCTGCAGCAAAAAATAAGGACTGTCAGCCAGAACACAAGGAGGGCATTTCCAAATGTCATCCTGGACACTTATGAGAAGTCGCTGCATTGCTGTGAGCATTGCTACTGATTAGAAAAAACTCAAACTATATGCAGAGACAGAAAAAAAACCAACCTATGAGATTTATAGTAATGAATTACTTCCACAAAAGATATATGCAGTGTGTCCAAGTAGGTTAATAAATGCTTGGATGGCACTGAATTGAAAGGAGCAATGCTTAATGTGGTCAAAAGCATTGAGCCCTTGCTTACAGAATCATAGAATAGTTTTGTTTGGAAGGGACCTTAAACCTCATCTCGTTCTACCCCTCTGCCATGGGCAGGGACACCTTCCACTACCCCAGCTTGCTCTAAGCCCCATTCAAACTGGCCTTGGACACTTCCAGGGATGGGACAGTCACAGCTTCTCCGGGCAACCTGTGCCAGGGCCTCCCCACCCTCATAGGGAAGAATTTTTTCCTAATATCTAAGCTAAACCTACTCTCCATTTGAACCCATTCCCCCTTGTGCTGTAACTACATGCTCTTTTAAATAGTTTTGCCTCATCCTTCCTCTAAGTTCCCTTTAGGTGCTGGAAGATCTTGTCTCTGTGATGCCATCATGCAATGAGCAGAGGACAGAAATGGGATGGGAGGAATCTGGAGACACCTTTCAAAGGATGAGGAATCACCCAGTCCCTCACGTTTGAAGATGCTGACAGGCCACATGCTCTGAGCTGTGTGGAGGGAACAGAATGAATGGAGGGAAGCACCAGCCCTGGTGGGAAGGATGAGGTCTTGCTCCAAGATACAGTTTCAGGCAAAAGGTGGAGCCTGTGGTGAATTTGGCAGAGGGGAGTGTGAGCAGTGCTCACTGCCTGAGTGCACAGCTCAGCACCCAAGCTTGGACTGCTGTGCATCTGGGATTCAGCTCATGCCAAGCTGTGAGTGGCACCTCCTGAAGAGCTTGTGAATGCCCTCTTCTACTGATGGTGCAATGGGAAAGCCACATCTTTAACTGAGGGACAAAGGCAGGGAGGTGAGAAACACTGAAATCTTCCCATCTCAAGTAGCTAGAGTGTATCTATGGGCATCCTGCCTTTCTCTGTGCTCAGGGAAGGGATCTTTCGCCATAATCTGCAGGGGAAAAAATGTTCCCTGTCTTTATTTTGGCCCACGTTGGCTGAAACCACCCATAAACCACTAATTGCAACTGCTAAAAGGGAGCTGGCAGACATGAGGCTTGCCCAGATTACCCAGATTACTATTTTATGGATAGAAATATGATTTTCAAACTGACTGTGGGGCAGGTTGCAAGCTGGTGTCAGAGAGATGAGAAACCATAATGCAGCAGAACCCAAAGACAGACATTTTTTGTAGCAGTTTGACTTTAACAATAAAGCAAATGGACTGTTGTCTCTCAGACAAAGTCTGAGATTTTGTTGAGCAACAACCCAGAGTAAGAGCACAAAGATTTATACAGATTTTCTTTAATAGTTTGTCAGGCATGGCAAAGTTACAGGCAACTCCAGCAAAAAGGTTTCACATTTGGGACATAAGAAAGAAGGACCCCCAGAGTGACAGATTCAATTATGCTGATGACAGAAGACTCTGTTTTCCCTGAACTGCTACTCTCACTTTGGTGAGATAGCCTTACCCATTACTTGGGAGATTCCTCCACATCAAAGTTAGATGGTCCTGACAGATGAGGGGCAGGATTTTGAGCAATTCACAGAAAAGTCCAAGTCTGCATCCAGTCCCTACTAGACTCTATTCAACAAGTAGATAGGAAATGGCTTTACATTAATGAATACTTACTGAAAAGGAGAGCAGAATCAGATCTGACTGGTGCTTGACAGCCGCAGATGACATGATGGCATCCACCGAACATGTTTAGCCACCTGCAAATAGTCTTTTTGCATGAAATGAAGAAAGGAGACTCTTTGGGACGTGTGTCAGGCTCCCCAAGGAGCCAAGGGTTTGCAGAAGTTCACAGACACACAGCTAAACACAAAACAGTGCTGTGATTGCGGTCCTCGGCTTACCACCACTTCCTGAACACCACGGAATTCACACATACAATGAAAATCAGAAGCCAGAAACAACAGTTATTTAACATAAAGTTGCTCTTCAATCCCATGAGTGCAGGGTGTGTGTAACCAGACATGCCTGGAGAAAGAATAGGCAGTACCTTCTGCGGCAGCCGAGAGGAGAGAAGGCAACAGGCTCTGGGCTTCTATCCTGGACGGCTTTGGCAGCCCATGGAGACGGTAAGGCCACCAGGTACTGGGACATAACATTACCAGGAAAAACAGACTCCCATTCCCAGTGAGAACTGCTCTGATGGTGCCACAGTGACTACAAGTTACAGGGCAGAGCTTGTCAGAAGTTCTTCAAACACTGCTAATTGTTTGGCTGTAAGGTTTTGAGGTCACAAGCTATAGAAATGATACTTCCATGTTTTGGGCGGGGAAGGAAGGTAGGATCTCTGGAACTGTGTCTTTAAGCAGCTTAGTTCTGGAGACAGGAAGTCTGGCAATGGGCTGCAGCAGTGCAGATTTTATTATACAATTTCTGTTGGAACTAGTCCCTGAATAAAGGAGTTATCCATTAAGCACCTGCTTCACCCTCCCTCCTCAGCACCGCAGAGGAAGGCCTCAGGAATCCTTTCAAGGGCTTAGCCATCAGCTGGGGCAGCAGGGAGCCGTGCACTGGGGTCCAGACAGGGAATATTGGTGTATTTAATATATAGTGTCTTTCAAAGAGTTTCTTTTCATGAAATCCTCCTACTCTGTTTGAGCTTGTTCCATGTTTGGCATTACCAGTGGGTGAGGCCGTCCAAGTCTTGGAACACTGATACCAAAGGGCTGTGGTACCCAGCTACTCTTGGGCCTTCAGGGTATTTAATAATAGCCCCATTTTCAGGGGCAGTGGACAACAGCCAAGGTCTTCCTCTCCCTCCTGCCATTAACCCAGTTCTGTTCTGATCCCATGGCAGGGGCAACTGGGGCCATCCTAAGGGGACATTGTAGCACGGAGAAGCCGCAGGACACAGCAGCAGTAGGATCCTCCTCCTCTGCCCCTACTGCCTGGGGTAAAGGATTCCCTCCCTCCAAAGCACCTCCTTCCCCTCCCACTCTGTTCCTGGGACTCACAGCCCCTCTCTGACTTCACCAATGTGGCAAGCCTGGCCCTTGCTGTAAAGACAGAGGAGCTCTCCCAGCTAATCATGGCCTCCATATGTCTTCTGCTTTTCTCCCCATTCTCAACAGTGGGTACATGGCATTTCCCTCAGAGGCACCGACACAGCAGCTCCTGTCACAGCAATGGGGCTGTGAGGGCCCCTGGCTCAGTGGCTGTGTGGGCAGGGCTGCAGTACTGGTGTAACATGGATGTGTTGCCCAACACCAGGCAGCATGAACATCCTCTGGAGATGGGCAGTAGCTGTGGGACCACTCAGGATCTGTCCCCAGTGGTAAATCTCCATCCTGACTTCATCCTGGAGCTGCAGAGTTAGTGCAGTGGCAGGGAAGGGGGTCATGAGGGGAGCAAAGTGCTATGGAGGGCTCCTGGTGTCAGCCACTCAAGCAAATCCATAAGTGATGTAATTGTCGAACCGCAGACTGGTTTGGGTTTGAGGGACTTTAAACACCAGCTCATTCCACCCCCCTGCCACGGGCAGGGACACCTTCCACTAGTTCAGGTTGTCCAGGCTGTAATGGCCAAGGCAAGCACAAAGAGTGATCCAAGATGCAGTTCAAAATACACCAACCAAACTTGTTAAAAAGTCAAAGCAGGAGCAAGAAAAAGACGCTGCTGTCCTCGGCTGTGTCTGACAGTCTGACCTGGCTCCCACTCCTCGCCTCCAACAGCAAAACATTTTCCTTTTACCTAAACTGGGATAAATGCCTTATATCACAGTAAAATGCTGCTGGACAAGAGCTGTTGCTTTCACATCTAGAGCCACGGTGAGACACTAAACCCTGTCCCACACTGAAACATCCTGAAAGAGATGGGAACTCACTGCTTTTGAAGGAAATTAAAACAGGCATAACCAGAGAGCCCTTAATTGTGTAACTAATGAGTAATACAGTGATAGAAGCAGAGGCCTGTCAGAGACCTCCACGTGATTACAGCCAGACCTCAGCAAGGGCAGGCACCATGTAAATAAATACAGAATTTGCAAGTAAATGTAATGAAATTCATGTAAATGTAGAAGTAAATGTAATGAATTCGAGTTTTGCAGTAAACAAAAGGAAGACTTACTCTTTGCAAAGGAATCTGTCATTATAGATCTCCTTTAAACCAATAAATTATTGGTGATGAATCCATCTCAGCTTACGGAGCTTGTCAGCACATCCTTAGAATTGTGTCCAGCCTTTCTCCAGCCTCTCCTCCCACGGTGGCTGCCCCTCGAGGACATTCCAACATGATGGCGATGAAAACAGCCCCAAGCAACCAGTTTGGGTACAAGGAGCTCTGCTGCCACACACATCACCGGGGCTTATACGACCTGATTCTCAGGTTGGGAACCAGTATGGAAATCCATGGAAGTATATGAGCTCCAGTCTTCTAAACCTGTTTTGGGCTGGGGAAGTCTGTCTAGACAGAGCAGAAAGTGTTTGTAAAGTGAGGCTGGGTTTGATGCTGGTGCCTGAGAGTGGGTCAGCTTCAGTGGGAAATTTCCCCCGTGTGTGGCTGCTCTGAGGCCGTGGGGGAAAATGGGGGCACTGAGGGAGAGGTTGGGAGGGGATGTTGTGAGGGGGACCTTGAGAGGGAATGTCCATGGTGGGATTGAGAGGGGAAACTGCAGGGGCTGACTGAGGAAACTGAGAAGGGACACTCTGAGGGTGACATTGAGAGAGGACGTCTGTGTGGGACTGAGAGGGGAAGTTGAGAGGTGACTGAGGGGGAACTGTGAGGGGGATGGCTGTGAGGGGGGCATTGAGAGGGGACACCCATGGTGAGACTGAGAAGGCAGACTGGAAATGTAACTGTGAGGGGATTTATGGCAGTCTGAGAGGGAAAACTGAGGGAGAGACTGAGAGGGGACACCAATGGTGGGACTGAGAGGAGAGACGGGTGGGGGGTCTGAGGACTATGAGGGGAGAAAAGACTGTGAGGGGGCACTGAGCCATCCGTGGTGGGACTGAAAGGGGAGATTGTGGGGGTGACTATGAGGGGATTGAGGGGAAAGGGGGACTGTGGGGAGACTTGGAGGGGTCGCTGTGAACGGAGCACTGGGACATCTCTGGTGGGACTGAGGGGAGACTGCGGGGGACGCTGTGAGAGGGGAACAGACATCTGAGGGGAGTCGGAGAGGGGACACTGTAAGGGGACAGCTCTGTGGTCCTGAGGGGCAGCCCTGACAGGAGAGAACAAGAAAGACCGAGGCGAGGACTTGGTGGGGCGGTAAGGGGAGGGAAATGCACTCTGATGGGACTGAGGGGAGACTATGAGGAGGCACCTGAGACATGTGAGGGGAGACGGAGAGGGGACACGGTGAGGGGGTGCTGCGGGGGGAGCCCCGACCGAAGCAAACAGAGGAGACCGAGACGGTAGCGGAGCGCACCGAGGCGGGGCACGGCGGCGGAGAGCGAGCGAGCGAGCGGCGCCCCAGGCGCGGTGTGTGGGGCGGGGTCGCTACCCGACCCCCCTATTCCATCCCCGAGCCCCTCAGCGGAGCAACTGAGGACGGCGCCGGGCGCTTCCGGCGCCGCGCGCGCCTTTCCGGCAGGGCGGGGCCGCGCTCGAGCGCAGTGAC
>VZRQ01008661.1:890990-989518 GCA_013397975.1 Machaerirhynchus nigripectus | reverse complement strand
CGCGGTTCCTGGCGGGGGTGGGTTGGGCCTCCTGCAGTCGAAGTTACCGGGCGGGACCCGTACGCCAAGTACGGTCCCGGCTATAAATAGCGGTTAGAAAGAGACGTTTTTTGAGTTGGGTTTCCCTTCTTTTCATCCATCATCTTCGTTTTTAATGCCTCGGTTTGGGTGATGGGGGTGCACAGGTGAGCGGGGTGCGGGTAGGGAAGGAGAAGGGCCAGGCATGGGAAGCACCGACCGTTCTGCTTATCGTACAATCGTGGGATGGTTCGGGTTGGAAGGAACCTTAAAGCCCATCTTGTTCCATCCCCTGCCATGGGGAACACCTTCCACTATCCCAGGTTGCTCAAGCTCCGTCCAGCCTGGCCTTGGACGCTTCCAGGGATGGGGCAGCCACAGCTTCTCTGGGCAGCCTGTGCCAGGGCCTCACTACCGTCAAAGGAAGGAATTTCTCTCCGATACCGAATCTAAATCTACCCTCCTTCAGCCTAAAGCTGAAGGTGCCTTCTTGGAAGGGTAGTCGAGGTTTCTATCTACTCCTTAAACCCCACACATTACCCACAACTAATAGCCCTATACAGGTTCTTTTACTGTGCCCCTGTGTGCGACACACTACGGAATAAAAACTCCTTAATAGCTTCTTAGTCACAGAATGATTTGGGTTGGAAAGGACCTTGCAGACCATCTAGTTCTACCGTTCAGTTAATACTTCGTGCTTTTTTTTTATCTCCCAGCCTGTGACCAAGGTTTTAAGGCATTTGGCTTAAACTGTTCCAAGCATTTTTCCTTTAAACCCCAAACGATTTGCAGATAATAATTGAAGTTGTGGGGTTGCTTGTATGCCGAAATGCCTGGCAGCCTGGCAGTCACTGCGACTTGCCTGTGTCGCGTAGTGTCTCTGGCGTGCCTTCTTCTTCAATTGTGATGGATTTGTAGATAATAAAACATATCGAAATGTCTTGTTTCCAGCCAGAGTGTGCCCGTTGTAAATACACACGTGTGTGCACAAGAGCATGTGTGCCTGGACCGGCCTCTCCCGCTGTTCCGACTGTTTCAGTCTCTGAAAGAGTGGTTTCAGAAGAACACGAAGTCTGTTGGACTTGAATTTCTGCTCTCAGAGATTAATGAATCTTGTGGAAGGGATAGTGATAAGTTAATCATACTATGCATGCTGTGTTTTTATAGACTGAAAAAAAATATTACTATAATTGAGCTGATAAATTCTGTGGGTTTTTCCTCTTGCTCAATCTGCATTTGGCAACAGTTACAGATGCTTTGGTCCTTTAGGGGTTTTTTGTGGAAACCTTTTCTTCTCAGACTGCAAATAAATGAAACAAGCGAGAAAGAAACAGTATCAAGTAAGAATTGTCAGGGAATATCTAGGCGAGGTCTTGTGATTGAGCTGTGTTAATCCCTTTTGTGGAAGCACTGGAATATATGGAAGGCTGATACGTTGCTGCGAAAAGCTCATTTTAACTCAGGACAAATACAGTTTTTCTTTAATTCTTCAGCTAGACATTTTAGAATCTCCTGGTAGCCAGTGAGAGGTGTTTGAAGCAGTGTCTTGGGTTTGGTTTTTTTTTTTTCTTTTAAATTTTTTTGAAGTTCACTTGGGCTGTTCTGGAATGCTTCAGTCTTAATTATGTCCTGTTCAGCAAGTTCTCGTGTGTCTCAAGGAGCTCTGTGTGGTGCTAGATGTGTGAACTCCAGCATCTGCAGAAAGTTCTGCAGGACTCGGGGGGCCTGTGGGCACTGGGATGGCAAACCCCAAGTTGTATTCTGCACAAGTGTGTCCATGGAGTACCATCGTTGTCCCGGTGTTCCATAGGCAAAAATACCTCTCTTCCAAGGGTCCGGGTAATGTTTGTGCACTTAAAGAGAGGGTTGTTTTTAGGAAAAGCACTTCTAGGTTTGTTGCCAGCAGTTAATGCTGCTTGGTGAAGGATCGCTGAAGGTTTCTGTGCATTGTGGCAGGCGATACAAATAGTTTGAGTAGCGTTTGCTGTCAAATGCCTGCTCCTGGAACTAAACCAGGCTGCTCCCTGGTGCTGGGGCTTAAATGAAAAAGTTCTGTTGCAACCTGGAAAGTGGCCTTTGTGATGGGGGAGCCTGGGGAGATGGGTCTGAGGCTTTTGCCCTGGCTGAGAAGTGAGTTGAACAAAATTCTGTTCTGTCGAACAGAATCGTAATTGCGGTGGTAGCCCCACACTGGTGAGTGCTGCGGCTGCCGTGAGGGGGACGTGCTTTCACAGCCACCACACTGGGCCCGGCTGAACAGTTTGGCTTAAGCCTGCAGATGCTTACACCTGGGGCTCTGATGGCAGCCCTGAACATTGGGCAGAAAGCAACTGCTCTCCTCCGTGTTTATATTTCTCTTGACGCTTTGATGCGGTGATGTTAAGCAACTCCTTTTGTCAGGGTAAGTTTTAGCTGCCTTTAATCTTTCTGATAAAAATAGCTCCTAAGCTTACCAGGGCAAAGTTTGTGTCGTTGAAATTGGTCTTACCTTCTGAAAATACGGCCTTTTCAGTTAAACCTAAGCAGCTAAATCCAGTGTCTGATCTCGCAGAAGGGAGCAGAGATGAAAGCATAACAGAAATGGGTGCTGTGACCATCGTTAAGTTTCATGATAGTCTCATTTTGCAGTTGCCCCACTGCTCTTTTTATCAATAAGGAAGGTTAAGACTCCTGGCTGTTAACTTTGCTTGCCATTGCTGTGCCATATTGAACAGCTGACTCCTGTGGTAAAATGTCCGTGGGAAAGATTTTTCCTTGTCTAGCCAGGTAGGAGTAGTGCTTTTGTCTAATTACTGCTTTATTGGATACACAGGCGTTTTCATACCAAAACGTTTGTCTCCTCTGTGGCTGTTGGGAGACGTTCTCATCCAGCGCCGCAGAATAAGCAAGGGACTCCTACAAAAAGTAGAATTACAGTAACTTTGCTTATGGCAGTGTGTGATTTTAACACTGAGTGTTGTGATTATTTTGTATGTTGGTCCTTCAGCAGACTATACAGAGACCTAGCGGCATTCTTGAGCTGGTCTCGGGCTGGTTGGGAAAAACGTGCCTGAATGGAGCAGCAGCACAGCTGGAGGTGTTCAGGGGCCCCTGGACTGTGGTCCCTTCTGCAGGTAGCTTGGTGAGGGTCTGAGTTTCACTGAAGTCATGCTTCTGTCTTCGTTCATTGTGTTCCCTGCAGCTTCTGCTGCTGTGGTGCTGCAGCAGTTCCAGAAACAACACGGCGTAATCTGGGCCAGAGCAGAGGGTGTCCCTGATGGCATCAGGAGTTAGCAAATTCCTAAAGTAGGTGAAGTTGGGAAGAAGGTGAGATGAGCAGCTTCCAGAGTTCATTAGAGCTACGTTTTCACTTCATAGTTCCTTGTGTAGGGGGTTTTGTTGATTTTTAATTCTTTTTTCCTCCCTAACTTCCGATTGTACGCAGGTTTAGCTGCGTGGCTGCTGCTGCAAGAGCTGCGAGCCAAGCTCCCCGATAACTCCTGTTCTCTTCACAGCCCGTGTGTTGGCATCCAGGCCCCGGATTTTACACTGGGGAGAGGCTGGCCCTGTTGCACGTGCCTCCCTACGTGCCGAGATAAGTAGATCTCTGGCTGACTCCCAGCCAGCTACAGAACTTCGCAGGAGGGAGTTCGTGTCGATGCGCAGCCTGATTTGATCCTACTCTCCTGCCAAAAACCAGATAGGTGTATTGCAGTGGATTTAGGTTTTAGTTTGAAAAGAGGTGGACAAAAGCAAAGTAGCTTGAGGAAAGACAGTGAGGTTTTCTAAGCTTGTGTTCGCATTCTTAGCAGAGACTTCAGATGGAGTGACATCTCGGTGATCTAAACCCAGATTTTGTTTGGGCACACGAAAGCGTTAGTATGCATGTTTTAAAGGGTTCGTTCCTGCGTGGCTGAAAAGCTTGGTGGAAGCCTGTGTAATCGGTCTGCTCTTGTTTTGTATGAAACGTGCAAAACTTGAGTGTCGTGTGTGCTGTGACAGTAAGAATCACAGTTGCACACGGGCTTCCTTATTCTCTTCCTGGAACAAAGAAAAGGATAATTTTGTTAAGTGAACAGACTTGGATTTATAGGCAGAAAATTTGGGGAAAAAATTCATTTTCTGAAAAGCTGTAGGTGAGGGAGTGTGCATATTTATAATTATTCCATGGGAATGTCCTTTTTGTTTGTTTGTTTTGTTGTTTGTTTGTTTTGTGGTACTTGTGCCCTAACTATCTAGGATGGGAAAAATGAGGTGGGATATTTCATAGTTATATTGTTTCTTGTGGAATACTTCATGGATATATTGTTTAAGACTCATGTAACCATGGGGGTGGTGGATGGGAGAGGATGATGCCAAGCAAGATGTTTACTTTGAGCTAGAAGTTTGATACAAATTGGGTTTTTTTTTTCACCTGAAGTGACTGACCTGCAAAGCTTGATGCCAGCGTTTGTGGTCTGGGACAGGAGATTTGTAAGATGAGAAATGGGCTTGTTTATAGAGTCTAGCGTGGCTAATTCTTACCAGGTCCTGAGTCATTGCTGATAGCAGGGTATTGTGTACTCTCTCGGTGTTTGTGGGCTTTTACAGGTTTTTCCAAGGAGTTTGACACTCATGTCTGTGTGGGAGGAAAAGTTCAGCAGATGATCTGCCAGCCTGATCATATGTGACAGTCCACAGTCCTACCATTTTGCCCATTCCTTTATTTTTTGAAATTCATACTTTGATACTTGCACGTGAACTGGGGATTTTTCCAAACTTATTCCCCCTCCAGTGACTTAAACGTAACTAGGAAAATGCTGTCTTGTGCTGTGGCATAGAGCTCCTGGAGAAGCCCTGCCAGCAGCAGGCAGGAATAGAGGCTGTGTCTTTGCTGTACTCCAGAGATCTCTTGGTAGCTTGTGAAATGATTCCCAGTTTTCTGCTGCAGATTATTCACTTTCTATTTTGGCTGGACATTCCTTGGAGTCAGTGTCCAGTGCCATTAATTATTTCTACAGCAGCATGCTGTGCTTCTTTATTATACCTGCGGCTTCACATTAAAAACCCTCACAATTGTTTATCTTTATTAGATATTTTACTTACCATTGCTACCTGCTAAGAGAGAAGAACATGAAAAAAACCCTCACCCTATTAAGAAAATACTGCAGGTTAATGTGAAATCAGGGTGGAGGGGGTAGTTGAAAAACCTGATTTGAAAAACTCTGGGGTTAGCTCTTATACAGTGAAAAAAACATGAGGGATAACTTAGAAATCTGACACTTCCACCCTAATTTGGTTTACACTTTCAAGAATTTTTGCTTTGTAAATCTTCCTTTTAACATATGTTATGTTTTCCATCTGTCTTCTCAGATGTCTAAGATACAGAGACAACCTAAATTGTTTATTTGGAAAACTCTTTAATAAAGATGCTTCAACAAATATTATCAAGTATTTTGCAGAATCATAAGTGTGAATTAAAAGAAAACTGCAATTTCTATTAACAGTGATAATTATAACTCATAGTCTAAATCTCTTAACATACTCTTCCTTTCCTGCTTTTTTATTTGCCACTGTTGAGAAATAAGGATCTTGTTTATGACACTGGATAAATACACTATCTTTGGTTTGCAGTTTGTGTGTGGTTATATTTTTATTTATACATCTGTAAGTCTGTAAAATAATCCCCGGCTTCCCTGCCGGTCACCCTTAGTGCTGTGGAAGCTTCCTTGGGAAGACAGCAGTGGAAAAGGAGTTGTTCTTTCCCTGGATGACTGTTCCTCCCTATCTCCCAGGCTCACATCATTTTCCTGCTGCAGTTGGACATGGCAGAGACAGGAATTAGAGCAGGAGACTATCTGCTGCAGAGTGAGAAGTAAAATAGGACATTAGGTTGCAGCCCCGTCCGTGTGTGTGTCACCAGAAGCGCACGAGCTGCTCTCTTGCTGTGCCCGGCTTTGCCACCATGAGTACTTCAATAGCTGGGTTAGTGGGTGTTGCTGATGACATCACTCCTGTGTCATCTCATGGAGAAAAGAGATGGGGAAATTACCAAGTGGCTTGAGTTGAGTAAGTACTGAGTATGAGTCTGGTTTTGGAATAGCTGTGAAGTTTTTTCCTAAGTTCATGAAGTCCCTAAAGTAAAGTGTTAATGAGAATGGTTCAAAACAGCCTCATCTCACTGAAATCAGTGCTTTAAAGTAAAAGATTTGTGAGGGAATTGGGGTTTTTTGTCTTGTTGGTTACGGTTGGAAGCTTTTTTAGACATTAATGTACAAAAATCATTAGTTTTTACGTGCACGTCTGCTGTTGGTTCCTGATGTATGTTTGGTTTGGTTTGGGTTGTGTGTCCTTGCACAGCTGAATTTGAGTTGCCAAGCAGAAGACAGTTCCCTTAAATTTGGTATCAGAAATAGGGAGGAAAAAGTGGCATTAAAAAGAATGGAAATGTACTTTTTGCAGCTTTTATACATCACAGAGGAGGCCCCAGACTTGCCTGTTTTGTAGTAATGTTGCTTAGGTGTTTTTCCTTGTTTAATAATACTACTTCAAGTACATATTTATCTATTTCACCCTTCACAGAATAGGTGTGTTCTGTGGTTCTGTTGGAGAAGGTGTGTTAAGGTGGGAATTTTCATAGAAGGACCTGTGTAGCTGAAGGGAGCTCCTGAGCCAGAACTGAGCTCACGTTCTCACCACTGACACTGTCAGTCATTGTGGGGAGCATCAGGAACTGAACACTTTAAAATCTGAACCACCTGTGTTGGTGTCTTGGGGTCACCCCAACACAGTTGGCAATATATTTGCTAAGACGTTTCTGGCCAGGGAATGTCACAGTTAAAGTTTTTGTGTCAGGATAATTGGTGACCTTGTGTGTTATGTGCTAATTTCCTTTCCAGGTGGGCAGTGAGGGTGACACAGCCATAAGGGAAGCTGTGGGTCTGGCAGCTGTGGGAGCCAGCTCAGGGCAGGCACAAGCAAACACTGGCTTGGTACAGACTGTGCATTTCATGCTGACTTAAGCAAGTGCCCACTATTAATTACCAGACTCTCAGATGATTCCTTTTAAAAGGGTCATTCTGAACTTAAATATTCTGTCAGCTGTTAAATTTGGGCAAGAGACATGATGTGTGTGTTTGTGATAGGATGAGAAGGCAGTCTCGCTTCTGTTAATGTGTTCCAAGAACCTTAAAGTGTTTAACCTTCTTCAGGATGATCTTGTGAATGAGAAGCTGATGTTCCCAGTGTGGAGTCTCCGAGTCCACAGGCAGATTGCCTCCTCTTCCTTCTGTCCAGATTTCTCTTCTTATGGCAAATAAGTTTATTGAAGCCTTCTGGTCTGTAAGAGCGTTAGCCTGGCAGCCATGTGCGCTGTGACAGTAGCCATGTGTGTCTTGTGGATGCTGCTGGGTGGGATTTAGAGTTATTCACAAGAGCAGACGTGGCAACTGTGTCAAAATAGCGAAGATACCTTTGGAAACAATTAAGAGAAGGAATGGTTTTGGAGAGGGGCAGAGGAAGGCAAAGGCAATCCATCATTTGCCATCCAATGCTTCTAAGAGCAGACCAGAGTGAGCACTCTTGTTGGGCTGCTTCTGCCACGCATTTTGGAGCTACCTTGGCTTTATTCCCCTATGGCCTCTGGGAAGAGATTAGAGACTAGCTTCTTATCTGGATATTTTTCATATTTGCTTCTTTTATATAAACCTTACTGCCAGGTGCAAGGGCCATTTAATGTGCCCTCATGTACTACTTTGTAATTGATAGGGAAACATTCAAGTAATCTGTGATTTATTTTTATGAAAGGCTAGAATAATCCCTAAACCCAGCAATTATTTCTGAAATAAACCAGTGTCTCAGGTTTTTCTAGACTTTTAATACAGGTTGTTTTGTCACTATGAGCACAGCAAAAAAGAGATGGTGGAGACAACTTGGACAAGTATAGCAGAGAGAACCATGAGGTTATGACATTGTGGTACACAACATGCAAGTGGAAAGAGAGGCTGGGAACTACACCTGGTGTGACCAAGGAAGGATCTCCGTTCATATACTGCACTCTTTTCATGGAGGTGAGGAGGAGGACAGGGACAGAACAGGTGGCTTTTCCTGTATCAGGTGGTAGTTGTTATCACACCTTAGTTGTGGTATGAAGGATGTGGATATGTGCATTTTCCCCATCCTGGCTCGTGTGTGGTGTTGGAGCTGGTGTCAGGAGCTGAGTCAGGAATACTGGTAGTATTGCAGTAGAGGGTAGAAGAGAACTGATTTTTTTTTTTTTTCCGCTAGTTTCGTGATTTGTTTGTGTAACAAGCTTCAGTTCTGAAAAGTCACTTAGTTGCTGAAGTCTTACAGAAATGGATTGGGGGAGATATTAGGAGCTGTCTCTAAAATTCCAGCCATAGGAAAGCAAGAGAAGGCAAGTATTACACCCATTTTCAAAAAGGGTTAAAAGACAATACAGTCAGCAACAGACTGTTCAGCCTCCTATCCATCACTGGGAAGGTCGTGGAGGAGCTGGAATGAGTTTAGTGAAGGGCTGCTGAGGAGATTGGGGGCTGGAGCATGTGCCCTTTGAGAGGATGTGGAGGGCTGGGCTGCTGACAGACCTCCTGGTGTCCCTTTCAGCCTGAGTGACGGTTGGTCTGTAAAAGAGAGAGGGTCGTGATGATGATTCCAATGAATTTTCTAGTGATAAGTCCCAAGAATTCCAAAAGGTGAGGTTCATGTCAACATATCTGAGTTTTGACCAGTCCAGTGACTTAGGAACACGTGACCCAGACTATTCCTTTCTCATCCCAAGTGCAAGTAGTTTAAACGATCAGGCGGGTAGAAATTTAGTTAAATATTCAAATCTCTTACTATGCAAGCCATTAATTGATGAGACTCAATCCAGATCCTTGATGTTGGATCTCTCATTCTCCCTCACCACCCTCCACCCAACCATCTCCTTGACCCAGCTGGGTCCTTCATCACCATCATTCTCAACCTGGTTGCTAAACATTGTGTTTGGAAGAAGTGATGCTGCTCTGCTGAAAGTCAAGGTCAGATGCATGTCACTTCACAAGCTTTCTGTGTCACACAAGAAAAGGACACAAACGTAAAGCTTCCTTACTGGAAATTTTAGATTTTCCATGAATGCGCTGTTTAATTACTCTAAAACATTAAATGCAATAATTGTCTTTTATGAAACAATAAATTACAGAATCCCCAAACCTCGAAAGGAAGTTGGAATGGACGTGGTAATTGCTGGCTGTACCACACAGTGTGGCTATTGAGGGGAACTACCTGACAGTGAATTTTAGGGAATGGCTGGAGCTCTGAACTGTTGAGGCTTTGTCTGCTGGGGTCTGGCGTGATTGAAAGAAGCCTTACAAAACAAAATTGGGCTCACTGAAATGTAACAGCTATGTTGGCATGAAAGAAAGGCACGGTGAAAATACTGCTTGTGTGCTGGACTTCAGTGTCTGCTCCGTGCACAAGCAGTCAGTTTGTGACAGGAAAACTCCCAGTCACGTCTCAAGCAGAGATTATGCCGTAAAAAATGAAACTGAGTTTGATAGTTCTCCTCCTGCTTGCTGTGAGATACATTTGAGATAATCAGTCACATAATGAAACACCTTAGGATGTTTGTCACCTCTCCAGGCTGAGTTAAAGGGGGGAAAATGGTGACACTGAAACAAGTTAATTGATTGAATATGTATATTAGAAAAGTCTCCCGGTAACAGTTGCAAGCAGTCATCTGGATGAGAATGTTCTGCTTTCAGGATGCAACACAGTTTTGGGGTTTCTTCTTCTGAGAAGGCTTAGAAGGAAACAGAACATCGTCTTTTATTCTGGTTGCTGAAAGTGTTGTCCAGGAAGGCAGAAAACTGACATTTAAGCTCACAAGGCTGAAATCAGGAGAGAAAGTGTCTCAAGTGTGGTTATCTTCTGTGTGTGAAAATAGCTGCTCAAGGAACGCAGAATGCTCAAATTGGAAAAGGAGCTCTTTGATAAGAGTGGGGGTGTGGTACTTGCCTAGTGCTTTTCCATGCCTTCCAGAAAACGTAATCTCTGGGTTTTTTGTGCTCTGCTGTTAAGAGGACGTTTGGTTTTATGTGACAGAGGTAATGAAAGATAGGAGGTTTAGGATCAGAAGTGCCGTGTTAGAGACAAGACATGACCAAGGTGAATGTCCGCAGCCTTAGTCAGCTCCCCTGCTTCCTGAGCACTGAATTAGAGGTATGTGCCTTATGGGTTTAGGGAATCTGTTCTCCTTTAAAATCCTGACCACTTTTCCTGTTCTGATGTGTGCTGGGTGCATGGCAGGTTTGAGGGTGGAGCAGGTTAAAGCTCAGTGGGATTTCTCAGCAAAGCTGTTTCCTGACCATTGCTTCAGGTAACTGCATGTAAAGGCAAAGGTATCCCTCTGTTTTTAGGCTCTTGGTAGCTGCCTTTGAGACACAGTTGAAGCATTGAGAATGGGATCAATTTTGTTCTTCTTGTGAGGATGGAGGGACTGCAGTTGCTTTTCATTTTTCTGTCAGTAGAAATGGGCCGTGTTCTTATTATAGCAGATTTTTATATGTGTGTAAATATATTTATTCTTTTTATAACTGCCAAAACAATCTCTTATCTTTATGGATTTGTTGCAGACATGCTCAAGTAGATTTTTGTTTTCTGTTGTATTTTATAACCGTTGTAAAATGTGCCTTGTGTTGCTGTTTTTAATGTGCATGACTCTGATGAAATATAAAAGAAGATGATTAATCATTGCATGAACAATTGAATTCTTGGTGAATTTTTACAGGACCATTGTGTTAAGTTGTTTACCTGCTTTTTATTTTCCTGCTGGCAGAGCTGTACATTTTCCATGTCTAACCTTAATGTACAGCCTTCTTACAGGAGCTTAGGAGTGGTAGATTATTTCAGGTTTTAAGAGGCAGTATTCCCAAATGCTTTCTTCACTCTTTTTTGTAAACTGCAAAAACGTTTCCAGTTCTTGGCTCTGGCAAGACTGAGAGAGTCCAGCCAGCCAAAAAAAAAAAAAAAAAAATCGAGCATTTATACTTCAGTGTCCCATTTTGAAATACAGCTGGAAAAAACTGCTCTTTAAGCCACAGCAGCATCTTCCCCCTTCATGTTTTGTCTCTTCTCCTCTGTCCCTATCCCCGCACCCACACTTATATTGTCCACGAAACATGAACAATTTTGGCACAGAAGCCTGGAAAAACACCTTTTTGTGGGATTTACAGAAGTTGTGTGAATGAACACTATAAACTTTGAGCTTGTGGAGAGATGGGGCGGTGAGAGCAGTTTAACAAAGGCGAAGCCTCAGCCCTGGCCCCGTGTCCCACCCTCAGTGACGCGCGGGCAGATGGCTTTGGTCGGGCTCCAGCTGCAGCCGCCGCTGGTGGCAGAGCCTCCCGGAGCCTCCCGGCATTCCGGGCTGAAATAGGGGAATCTTGGAAGAAGGAAAGTAGAACCAAAATGTATAGGAAATGGCAAACTGCAGCATGGTCAGTGTCGAGTTGTTGTGTGGGAAAGAGGAGGAGAGATGAAGTGATCGCCTGCAGGAATTGAGTCAAAAGTACACCAGAAATTTTTTAGAAGACAGACAGGAAAGGTGAACTAAAGACCTGAAAGGCAGCAAGTAAGAGAAATTAAAAATACTATAATATATCTTGCTAAATGAAATGTTAGCTTGTTCCTTGCCTGCTTGGAAGGGAACAGGGGCTCTGTTCTGTGCTGGTTGTATTTGTCATGGCTGGCATCATGCAATCCTGGAGGGATTATGGACTCCAGTAGGTGATGATGGCAGGGTGTGGGCCCCTGAAGGACATGGTGCTTTGAGCACCTCAAAACAGCCAGAATTTAACGTTTTTGTCTTTGTTTACTGTGCCTGTTTGTGTAATTCACTGGTCATTGCAAGTCTGACCATTTTTATTAATTTTTCTTCAGTTAGGTTGAATTGGAAATGCACATGCTAATGAAATGCGTGATATTAAAGTGTACTGAGATGCCTTGGTGATGCATCTGTGCTTTGTGATAGTTTATATGTTGCTTGAGGTTTGTTGTTTCTTTTCAATATACCATCTTACATTGTTTTTGCACCCTGAGTCTTGCACCAACTTTTTGTGGTTGAAGAGTGAATTAAACTTAAAAGCAATGAAGCTTTTGAAATGTCCTTCTTTAGTAAAGAACTTTTCTTTGCTCTAACCTGAAAAGAATATGGTTTGTTGCTCAGTGTAGAGGACTGGGGTTTGTCAGGGCTGGCTTGGGGGGCAAAATTAAGTTTTCAAAAATTTATGTTACAGTGAGAAGTGATTGTTTTAGTTCACATCCTTGGACTGGAAAACTCTTCCAAGATGTGTTGCATGTTTGAACAGCTACTCTGGTGTATTGGGGCTAGTCTGCTTACATGTCTGTAAATATTGCTCTGTGTGCCTGTCCTTATGTCTTCAAATACGTAACTTTTATTTTCACATGGAGGTACCTATATACAGTGAAGTAACTTTCTATTTTTTACTTACATACTAAAATAACCTTGTTACACGGATGCTGTTTATGATGTGCAGTAAAATATTTTAGTGAACCTGAGTTGCTCCTTTAAAGGAAAAAAAAAAAGCCCCACCACTTTTTTATTAGTCTGGATGTTGCAGCCAGGCAGAGCTGTTCCTTCAAGTGGCTTAATGAAGATTTGATTGATTTATTTTGCTCATCTGGAGAGTGTGTGGATTACCTCTGTCAATATTGGGCATGATAAATGAGGGCTGGGCACTTACAGAGCAATTTGAATTATTTGAGCTGTTCAGGAATCGAGCAGTGACTCGATTCAAGAGGCATTACAAGGAGAAAATGCTGAGTGCCTTTCGGGATCTTCTGAGGTAGCAGATCACGGTACAAATCAATGACTAGAAACTGATCTTAAATGTCTTTATATGTGAGACTGGGATCAAACTGCTGAGGAAATTGTTGTTCTTTGGTGAAGTTCTGAAGCTGTGCTTGAAGATGTTCTTTGGCCATGTGCACATATAAATGACAAGGTTGAGGTAGAATTGCTGGGTGAAATGCGGTGGCTTGGGATTACAGAGGAGGTTGGAAAAGATGATGTAATTGCTCTTTTGGGAGAGTAAATCAATAGGAAAAAATCCGTTGTTATTTCTGCCTTTATCTTTTAGCCAAAACAAGGGAAATTTAAATGTTAGATTAGGTCATTGTATTCATGCCACCTTAGTTTTCTTAAGCTTTGTTTTGTCAAAATTCTTGCCAGAAAGCCTGTTTATTGGCCAGTGCTCTTTCTACCCTGTGTGGCTGAGTGTGCACAGTGTGTAATGACTGTGCTCTGAAAGGCTCTGGAGTTTGTGTCACGGGGACCCTCACTCACTTCTTAGTCTTGCGTAAAGATGTCCTGAATGCCTGTCATTGTTAACACTGGTACAAAGTAGCAAAGATAAATATTTTAGGTACTTGTTTGTCGTGTTTTCTCACCCTTGTTTCTGTTTTAACTTGTAGATTTCGGATCTTTGTTTGACTTGGAAAATGATCTTCCTGATGAGCTGATCCCCAATGGCGAGTTGGGCCTTTTAAACAGCAGTGGGAACCTCGTTCCAGATGCGGCTTCCAAACACAAACAACTTTCTGAACTTCTGAGGGGAAGCAGCGGCTCTTCCTTGAACCCAGGAATTGGCAATGTGAACTCAAGCAGCCCTGTGCAGCAGGGAGTTGGTGGTCAAGTCCAAGGGCAGCCAAACAGTGCGAACATCGGGAATCTGGGTGCTATGGGTAAGAGCCCGCTGAACCCAGGAGACTCCTCTGCTCCGGGCCTGGCCAAGCAAGCAGCCAGCACCTCTGGACCTACCACACCTGCATCCCAAACTCTGAACTCTCAAGCACAAAAACAAGTGGGAATGGTGACAAGCAGCCCTGCAACATCACAGACTGGACCTGGGATATGTATGAATACTAATTTCAGTCAGACACACCAGAGCCTTCTCAACAGTAATTCTGGTCACAGTTTAATGAATCAGCCTCAGCAAGGACAAGGGCAGGTAATGAATGGATCTCTTGGGGCAGCTGGAAGAGGAAGGGGAGCAGGAATGCAATATTCTGCCCCTGCCATGCAGGGGAATGCAGGCAGTGTGCTGGCAGAGACTTTAACCCAAGTATCTCCACAGATGGCTGGGCACACCGGGCTGAACACAGCACAGACAGGAGCAATGACTAAAGTATGTACACGCCATTTACTGTATTCTATTTATTGCACTTGTTTTTCTCCATACAGGTGTTTAGGAAACACAGTAGATCCTTTTCTGGGACAGAACTAAAGGATGTGCTTTCCTGAGTCTGTAGTTACCCATTTCAGTCACCAGTGATATTGTGAAAAGGAGATAATTGAAGCAGTACTTCTCATGTAATCAAAAATGAAAGCACTTGTTGAAAAAGACATCCTCGAAGCTAAAAGTTGGAGAGTATCTTAGCAGGGTGAATTAGAAAAGAGTAGCATAATCCTGCAGAAAGGAAGCAGATGAGTTCTCGTGTGCAGGATCTCAATTTAGCTGCCAGACAACGCCATCTTCTAAAGCAATGTGAACACTTGGAGATTGAAAGGAGAGGTGTAGCAATTGCTCCTCTTGTCAAGGACCACTGTCAGCAGCCATGAAGCGAATGCTTTTTAAATATGGAGGAACTGATCTGGACACATCAAATTTCACATAGATTGCCAAGCTAATGCAAACTGTGAAAGGGAAGGGTAAGAGCCTAATTTGGCAGCCACTGCGGATCAGGGCAGGGAATATATACCTGAAAGTATCTGCCTCTGTCACGGGGCACTGCTCTGGCTCCCTGTTTGATACAGTTACTGCTTTTTAGTTCTTTGTTTTCCAGATGTGAGCTTAGAGCAGTGTTTTGACTGCCGTTCCTCCTGCCCTGTGTCTTATCTCTTGTCTGGGTTGTTTTGGTACAGTTCCTTCATGAACTTTTGATGGCAAACCCACCATGTTCTGATATGTAGAAAAAGGTCAATTTTTCTCTCTGATATTTTTTCTATTCATACATCAGTAGCTGTTACCACTGTAGTTTATTAACATGTAAATGTTAATTCATTGACGTGTTAGTAATTGTGGAAAAAACTGCATTGTCTGACATGAAAGTGTGTGTCCTGTACTCTGAAGAGGTGCTGACATCACTGTGGAAACTGTATAGTTAATTCTAATTTTTTTTAATAAAAACCATAAAAAGCATTCTCTCTGCAGTAAAGAGATGCTTCTGCTTAAGGAAGAGATCCTTGTGTTCTGAGTGAAGGTCAGAGCATCTGAAAGTTGACATAACTGTTTTGGAGGCTGGAGACAGCTAATTTAGTGTGTGGAAGCTGATTGGTCTGGGATGAGAGTCAGCTTATCTTTCTTTTGTTTTCCTTTGAAATTTTTGGGAAGAGTGAGGAACTCTATTTATCTGGCTTATTTCTGTGAGCTTAGAGATACCTAAGTTCTTGGGAGTAGATTTTTCCTAGTCACTACTCAGTTTTATGTGAAACTACTAATTTTTCTGTGTGAACCAACTGAAGTAGAATTACCCCAAAGGAAAGACCTTGCTGACAGAGTCTGTGTGAGCCTGGTGGGGGAGGTTCTGTGAGGTCTTGATTTATTTTAAACAAACCCACCTCTGGTAAGAAACAGGCGAGATCTCAGACAAATTCCATATTTCAAGGGCTTCAGGCTTAGCCTGTTGCCAGCTGCAAATGGATTCACCAGCTTGGGAAAGTGACTCAGATTGCCTCAATTTACGGATGTTCAAGAAGGAAAGTAAAGTTGATTTGAGCAAGGAGTACATTGGAAAAGAATAGTGAAAGGACTGTTTAATGACAGAGCACAAGTGATAAAATGGTGCTTCTGTGAAGGTGCACTTAAAATAATTTTAAGGACTTGGCCAAGTAAAATAGGAAAACTGCTGTTTTCCAGGACTCTGTCTCTTGTTGTATAAGATGAAGCTTAACAGCATTGTGTTTCTTTTAAAAAGTTTTACTTTGTATACATCTTATATTTCTCTTAGTAAGAGAGCAGGTGAGCTCAGTGTTTTAAACAAAGATGTTGTGTTCCCATTTTGGAACAAATACTTGCTCCCTGAATTTTCTTGTGCCAAGCAGCAGCATTCTCTAATTTTGCCATTTTCCTTAGTAGGCATTTGAGGATTGGTATCCTTTTCCAGTCTCTTCCCATCCCCCAGTTTATTGTCCTAATAGGATTATCAGCCATGATTGTGTGTTAGCTTTTTCTTATTGATGCTGCAGGAAAGCTTTTAAGAAAAGTAAAGAAACACTTCAGTGAGTTTGTCTGTTCTTCTGAAACTGAAATTTCTGCTGAAGGAGAATGTGGGTTAGTTTGGTTTTTTACCTCCTGGTTCCCTGGTGTTTACCACTTAATGTGTACAGCTTAAAAGATTTAAAGAGCTGTAATAAAAGTGGTGAGGCAGCTGATCTACCTAATAGTGAACGTGCCCAACTTGACTCAACGGCTTAAAATGTAGCTACCATCCTGCTTGAAGAACTGTATCAAGGCTAGAAGGAAATTCTCTAGCTGATGACTGTAGCAATATGCTAGGGGAAAGAAAGAGCTGTGAAATACAAATGCAGAAAAAATGCCTAAAAGACTTTTTTAAACCAAGATCTTCTCATTACATTTAAAATAAGTGATGTGAATCTCTGGCTAACCTTGTTCAAATACAGCTGAGTAGCCCATTTTTCGCAATTCAGTGTGTTTATATGCAGTGTGGGGAACTCGTGAGCCTTCATGGTTTGGGACCAGTTTTGTTGGGCAAGACCTTGCTTCTGTAGTGGTTGGTTCTAATCCTTTTTTAGTATGCGACTAATCAAGGAAAGTCCCTTCCGTTTTCTGGTTTTGTTTCTTGTGGTGTGTGTATATAAGTACTCTTTCTATTAAGAGAAAAAGAAGAAAAAATATCCAGAATCTGGTCCCTTCACCTGAGCTCAGAAATTGCAAGGGTTCATTTAATCTCATCATCGTCAGCCATGACTGTTAATTTTGGTCTGGACTTGCTATTTTAAGGCAGAACTGAGCAGGGTAACTGAAGCTCATGTTCCTGTGCTTGCATGAACCGAAGGTGGGGATAAGCCTTACTCTTCAGCAATTCAAACCGGAGTGGAAAACAACCAATTCCCAGTGTCAGAGGGCAAGAAGGTGCTGATATCAAGGCAAATACTCTTCCATTGGCAGGGAGAGATTAAAGTAAAATACCTCCTCAGTCTATAGAGATGTGAGCAAAGATTTCATAGATTTCACATGATACTCCCAAAGATCGGTGATTTTGACTTGCTGAGATACCTGGAAACCTCTGAGGAGCCTTCTCTTCCATGATCCTCTGTACATCTCTGCTCCCTTCACTGCCAGTCTCTTTTCCTGTAGCAATTTTGCTTGCAATTGTGGCATTGTGGCCCTGTTTTCTTGGATGACACTACAAGAATTTTTATTGGACTGGGTTGAAGTTCCTTAGGAAATCAGCTTTAAAGAGGAAAGGATTTGTCTTTGAACAATTATTACTTGATGGGCGTAGAGGACCAGATCATCTTGTCACAGTCATTTCCAGCTGTAATGAATTGTCCTTTTGTGTTGTACCATGTTTTTTGCTGAGTCCATTAAGTCCAGAAAATGTGTTCAAACCATCTAGAACATCTTGTTAGAGCTGTTTTTTTAAGATTGTTGGTTGTTGAATGTGATAAGCAGTAGCAAAGCTCAGCAGATGGTCATTGCTTCCATAGGAATGAGCACTTTGTGCGAGACATGCTCGTGCCTAACGCTCTCCTGTTGCTGTGGGAGCTCATCTTTTCCAAATGAAGGAGATGAAACCTGCCTATTGTTCTTTGTGGCTGGCAAGGGCTTGAAGTTGTGCTTCTGTCGATGAGTTGTTAGAGAGTCTCTTGCTCAGATGCATTCCCCTTGTCCTAGTACAGCTGTCAAAGCCCGTGGAAAGTTAAAAGAAAATGCTGGGAAGTTTCCATTTATTTTGTATGGTTCTCAGACTTCCTTTTTGCCCTGTGTTAAGAGTTTTGGACACTGATTTACCTAACTGGTACTTCAGCTCTTTCCCTGAAGAAGTGGTAAAATCCCATTCAGATTAGAGTGGTTTTTTTTTCCATGTGTTTCCAAGCTGTAATACCTCCTCATACAGTTCTGTAAAAGGAATCACCTTTTCTTCAGTAACTTCAGAGCCCTATCATTCCAACAAGGATATTCTGATACCCAGCAGTAGAAATTTAGGAAAAAATCTGGAGTTGTGCATGGTTGATGATGTGCTGATGGTATTGCTGTTAAACTGAAGATACAGCTTGCTGGGGGCTCCTTTCAAAATATTTTTCTTTACAGAACTATTAAACCTACCGCGAGTTCAGCTTTCCTTCTGAAGGGCAGGCACAGTTTAATCAAACATTACTGGGCTCTGTATGCCTCAGAAAAAGATTAAATTGTTTCATCAGACTGAATCTATAAAGAGAGGAGAAGAAAATGGTTGTTTATTTTCATACCTAGTTATGAGGTTTACAACATTAACGATTGTTTGGGGGTTTTTTGGATGCCTTTTTGCAGATTGAAGATTTTGAGTAACTTCAGTCTGCCTATTTTGAAAACTCTGAAGGAAAATACTTACATTGATATAAAATAGAACCTGCCTGCAGGGAGAAGCTGATGGAAAAGCTGATCTGGCTGGCAGATCTTCCAATGTAGTATTCCAGGAGGTGATCTGGTAGCAGGGAGTTTAGATACAGAGTTCCAAGTGCTGTGTGCAAGTGATGAGTTTTCCTTACCTCTGTGTATGTATTTAAGCCCCACTGGAAGTTGGTACCAGTAGTGGGATTGACATCAAAACCTGAACAGGCTCAAAACAGTCACTAACTGTGCAAAACTAGATCTGTTCTGCTGGATTTTTGCCTATGGGTGCAGAACAGTTCTTCCCTCTAAATGGTATTGGCCTAATTTGTTTGGACAGAGCATGTTTTCAACTTTATTTCAGCCAGAGTAGCCACATGGCAGTGTATGTTTCAGAAAGAGTAGGTTCAGATTAAAGAGGAGGAGGAGCTTTTACCAGAAGTGAACTTCAGAAAACATTAAAACCATGTTTTATTTCTTCCAAGACAATAACCCGTTGTCTCAGGGCTTTTTAATGTTGAGCTATAAAAGAAGTGAATTCTGTCGTCGTTATTTCCAGGCAGGGTGTCTGTCTAATACATGTGCCTTGGACAAGCACATTCACAGTTTTGCTCCCTGTGCTGTTCACTGAGTGGTGTTTTGATGTTGGAAATTAATCTTGCGTAAATTAAATACGATAATGAGCTGTGTTAAAGAGCAGGACTTACATAGTGTATGTGGTTACGTTACTTGTCTCGGTGTTGAGAGGATCTGTGGTAGGGAAAATTTGTGATGAGAAAAAACGAAGCCAACTATTTATTTAAACAGATCCCCCAGTTGCTCTTGCTGAGTACCAGATTTAGATACGCTTGCTGATTGTGAATTAAGTCAGCTGAAGATGTTCTCATTCCTTCGCAGTTCTGTGTGTTTTAGCAAACTGCTGGTGCTGTTTGTTTCTCTGGTGGCTCTCAATCTGTCTGAATTCTGCCTGAATTGTTTTAACATGACTTGCAGTTAATTTGCTTCTCATCCACGGAGTTGTCCGTGCTCGGCTGCCAAGCTGCCTGTCTCCTAGCAGACCATGCCTCTGGCAAACACCAGTAGCCAGTCCAAATCATATTCCAAACAGTGTTGTTTCCCACTTCCAGGGGACTGCTAATAATGTTACAGACTTGACCGTAGCTGCTGCATTCTCTGATGAATAAAAGCACTGAAACAGCAGTTTTACTGAGGAGAGACATACATGTTTTTGTAATAATACAACAGAAGGTTATAAATACAGAGAAACACATAATAGCAAAACTCACTGACTCGTAGTAAAATGAAAGTCTCCAAGGCAGTTTTGTTTTGAAACATGACCGTGAAAAGTGGTGCTCCACAGATGAGTTTGCTGATACGTCAAAGAGATTTAGTGACTTTAAAAGCTCACTTCCCACAACTGTTACTCCTGGCACCTGAAATTGAGTTGTTGCCTGTTTCTAGTACGTTAGTTAAGTTTTGTTTGCAGTTGTGCAATGTCATTGAAGATCTTTGCAGTGATAGTCACTTGGCTGGTGCTTATGCAGGTATCAAGGTTCAGTTTGGCTCCAGGGCTGCAAGAAACAGAGCACTCAGCCTTCATGGGGACAAACCTCAGCTCAGTTTCTTCTCCTGCTTCACACCCAGGCAAAAGCCTCTCGGTGCACTTGCATTGGCTTATCAGCCAGCTGACAAAAAATGTTATGAGATCTCCTCAGAGCAGAATTGTACCATTATCTTCCACTGTGATAACACAACACGAACATCAAGGTTTTTGTCACTAGCCATCAATTATACTGGTTAGAGTCTTGTAATTCTTCAGGTTTTGTCATTAGAGTGGGGTTTTTTTCCAGTAAGTCTATCTGAAAGAAGGTTTTGGGAGTGAAGCTAACAGATCTACCAGTTCCTTTGGAAGCCATTGATTAAAAGCAAGATTTACAGCGTTGTTTCAGGTTACTCGAAATGACAGAAACTCCCAGGTCCTTACTGATAGATGTAACTGAGATGAATTCTTTCTAGTTTTCAGACTGCTTTCACGTATCTTCCTGCTGCTGTTTGTAGTTTGGGGTTTTTAATACCCAGGTGAAAAATGACTCAGATGTTGAGAGGGAGGAAAACCTGCCAACTGAAACGTTGGTGTGTAGAAGTTACGAAATGCCTGGTTCCTTCAGTCAGAAGGAAGTGTCTTTGTCACAGTAATTTTCTTAATAGACTCTAATCATGCATGTAGATACGATTTCACAGGAGCCTTTCTGATGAAAAGACCTTTTAGGAGGTCTCAAAGCTTGCCCTTACTTAAAAGATGAACTTAATATTTGTGCTTGGCAGTGAGCTGTGATTATATTGGGAATCCTGTAATTTGAAGGACATACAGAAATGTGTCAAAGCAGGCAGTGTTATGGTCTGAAAACTGAATGCTGGTGCTCTGTTTCTTTAGAAAAAGGCAATGGAGGGAACTTGGAAAATTACGTAGAGCTTGATAAACTGTGTCAGCCTTCCTGAGAAATTGATCAGCAGTGGAAGCAGTGAGAGGAGGAGATTCTCCTTTTGCAGCTTCCACAAGTGAAAAACATTTTGTTGAAGGAAAATGGGACACTTCAGCCATCAGGCTAAAAATAAGATTATGTTGGAAAGTTGCACTTTGGAATTTTGAAATTCCCTCATTTCCATAAGGGGCTAAAATTTCAATACAAGAGGCTACACAAAGCCTGTCCTAATCTCCTTTGTAGTGGGCAGATTATTCGTCACCTTGATTAACATTTAAACTAGAAAAGGTGTTTCAATACACATTTTCCCTCTGTATCTCAAAAAATAATTCTGAATTCTTATTGGCACGATTGCTAGTTTACACTGCAGGGCTGAGAGGGCTGAGCATAAGGAATGGCAAAATATAATGGCATTTTCTTTTCTTCTTGTGAATGTTTGGAGGAAATACCTGGCTTTTCGTTTGGAAGCTGAAGTCCATTTGTGTGTGACATCAGTTTGCTGTAACTGTGTCCATGGGCTGTGAATAGTATGTGCTCATTTCTCCTCCTCATCCTCCTCCTTCTTGCTATTACAGTAAAGAGTATTTTTATTTACTCCAGAAATTACTGTGACTGTGAAGTGGCACGCTAAGCTTAGTGCTTGTGTTTTAACTGTTTGTGTGTAATCCAAGCAATGGCTTTAATTCTAGGGCCAGAAATACTTTGCAGAAATGAGATTTAGATAAATAAGAACTTGAGATGATTTTTGAATTCCTGGTGCTACAGAAACTACCTGTAAGTAGCACCTGGAAATATCTGTGCTTGCATGTTCTCAAGATGCTCAAATCCCAAAGTGATGGACGTGTTCTTTGGTATCTATGTACAAATCCTATTTAGGTTTGGGAAATAACAAACCTAAGAAGGGTTCAACAGTGCCTTTGTTTTAGAATGAATCATAATGAAAATACAGCATGTTAAATATAGGACCATCTTTGCCAAAAGAAATGAAACAGATTTTTTGAAGAGAGTGGTAAATAGATTATTTAGCACTCTGCTGCTGTTTTGGATGGAAAGGATTTGTGTTCTTGGAGTGACTGCAGCACAGTGCTGTCCTGGCTGCATGGCTGCTCTGCTTGTCAAGGGAGTTTTGGAAACAAAACAAGTGCCCTTTGAAGCTTTTGGCAAATTGACTTAATTAAATAACTGCCTTTAGGATGGGAGGATCTTTGTACCCTGGTAATGGACAAGTGTTGGAACACCACCAATTGAAGATGAGATTTCTCTCTTGGAATGAACAGTGGTGGCTCCCTCAGTCTGATATGGGGCATCTTGGGTTAAAATGCATTTCTGGCTCATCCTCTGTGCAGCTGCTGTCAGTGAGGAATGCGTGTACAGGCCTGGTTTGTTAAACTGTTCAATTTTAATCATGTTTAAAGACAACCATCAGATCTTGCCTTGTTTAAAAGCCTGTTCAGAATTGTCTCAATAGCTTCGTGGGTATTGTTAAATCTTTGAGGGAGAGCATGTTTTATTGAAGGACTGGAAATGTCATAGTAGTGCTTGAAGTCACTGTGGTGTTTCAAAACAAACATATTTGGCTCTTAAAGTTATTTAAAATTATTTTAACAGTGTAAATTATTTATAGTTACATTTCTCCATAGTTAATGTCAGGCTGTGATATTTGTTCTAAGTAGTTGTTTGGAGTAAACAATATTGATTTTTGTTTCTTTTAATGTATTTAATATAACCTGTAGTGTGAGTTTGTTTCTTGTCTATTTGATTTTTCTCCCTGGTCCGGATTGAATAAGAATAGTTACTTTTAGAGTCACAGCCTCTCCCTTCAGTGTTTCCAATTTCCTTTAGGATTCATGTCTGTCAAGGAGCGTATACACTTTAAAAGAAGGACACAGAGTATCTCTTTTCATTATATTTTGGGGATGCTTCTCCTGTTGCTGTTTTTCCTCAGAGCTACTGTTGCCTTTTCCCCCACCTCTGTGGAATATCACATACCATGGACTGCCTGATAATGTATCCTTGGCCAGCTTCTGGGAGATAAATGGGGGAAGAACCTCTTAAATAGTGCTACTGTTTTCTCTTACCAAAACAGCTTATTCCTTATAATACTAAATTTTTGGAGCATGACGTGCTCTCCCTTTCCTTCGCTGTCTCCAGCCAACTATAGGCACTTCCGAACTGCTGAGGTGCTGGCAGACACAGCTGGCAATTCTTTTGGGGCCTGTTGGATACAGTTTGAAAGGCTGATACCCACAGTACAGGAAATAAAGGAAGGAGAGCAGACTTTGGGTTGAATTTTATTTTAAAATCTGCATTTATAGAATCACAGAATCATGGAATGGTTTGGGTTTGAAGTGACCTCAAAGCCCATGGGCAGGGACATCTGCTATCCCAGGTTGCTCCAAGCCCTGTCCAACCTGACCTTGGACACTGCCAGGGGTCCAGGGGCAGCCACAGCTGCTCTGGGCACCCTGTGCCAGGGCCTCCCCACCCTCACAGGGAAAGGTTTCTTTCTCATATCTAATGTAAATTTCCACTCTTTCAGTTTGAAGACATTGCCCCTTGCCTATCACTGCTGTTCCTAAACTTTTTTAAATTGAGCTTAATGATGATGAAGTACAGGAAGTGAGGGAGGACAAGGGATTCTCAGTTGAGAACCTACGTTAGAAAACGGTGTTGTAGTGTGACTATAAATGTGTTTTAGTACATACTGAAGCTTCTCCTGGAAGTCCCTCATAAAAGTTTTGACCTGTGAGTATACAGTTAAGTATCTGTTGAGGCATATCTTCACTGAATTTCAGTCTTTCAAAATTCTCCTTTCAAGTAATGTTGAATTATTCTTTTGTCCAGACTAGATTTTCTTGATGAAGCAAACCTTTGAAACATCTACAGTTAATTTTGTCGTTCTGGTTAAGTTTCTATTCTTGTATACTAAGAATAATTCTTGTTTATCTGAAGAAAGCCACTTGCTCTGCTTGGCACTTATAAAAGCTCTTGAAGCAATTGGAATGCATTGATCAATTGTGGCTAATTATCCATTAGAGCTTTGAAGTTGTTATTTGCAGAGGTGACACTCATTACAAAGTAAACCTTCTAAGCTTATTTTGATTCATAAGTACAACAGTGATGCTGAGTGCAGAAATTGTAGTAAATTCCATTGTGTTTGTGCTCAGGCTTGTGCAGAATTTTGGAGACATTTTCTTTCTTCAGGCATGTATATACAGTGTAAGCACACAATCATTTGATTTTCTTTTCCTGGGAAAGGTTGATTTCTAGTTAAATGTATTAAGAATTTATTCTCGATGCACCCAGTCATTTGTAAAGAATGTTTTCCCATGAAATTTTGTCTTTTGTATTTCAGTAATTATGGGGAAACATGGGTTCATTTTTTTTAAGGTCCTTGGAATACTTAAGTTCTTCTTTGTCCTCTGTCAAATGCTTGGAAGAGAATTTCAATTCTTATTACAAGTGGTAATAAAACACCTGGCTTCCTCTTAATGGGATTTTTAAAATTTTATTTCTAGCTCTACCAAATTTTAGTGATAAAGGATGAAGTAAATAACAATTCTTCATGGACATTTGAGTATTTTAATTTGAATGAATTTACTGCTGAAGAACAAGACAGTAATTGCTTCATGAATCTGTTGTGGTAGGCCTTGGTTATAGCAATTAGCTTAAAGAGATGGGAGACTTGGAGCTTGGCTTCCTCTGAATGCTGGTAGCCAGATCATGATTTAATTCTCAAAACTGATTCTTGAAATGTTATATTTTAAGGCTTTCTTGTTACTGACTTAAAAGTGAGTATTTTTAACTGAATGTTTTGTCAAACTGCCAAACCTGCAGGTTGGTTTAGGTGAGTGCTCTCACCTTGGCTCAGATAACATCATTGCCACCATTCTTGCACTGAGACTGAATTCACTTTTTTTTCCCCTTTTTTTTTGGTAACACCACTGGCTTTCTGCCATAAAATGATTAATCTTTTCCTTGCCTCTCCATCTGTCCCTCTGGCATATACATTTCAAGCGCCATGGTGACTTTCTTTTGGAACACATTACTATAGGATGAAATAGCAATTAGTAGAGACTTACTTTTTTTTGTCAGTAAACAGATGCAAGATGATGCCAGTGTAGTAAAGAAAGCCTGTCTTTCCCCGTCACAAATGAACATGAATTCCTAATGGACCTGTCTTTTGCGCTTCTTCGGGAGCCGTAATCAGTGAGGTGGACCTTGCTTCATGCTGCAGATTTGGGCCTCATTCCAGAGGGAGATAAGAGTCCAAAGAGTGAAGTCCTTGGCCTGTGCCTGCTGGAAAGCTGCTCTTTGGTACCGAGTCTGTGAGCAAAGCACTGCTGGGAGTGGTGGCAGCAGCTCACAGGGACTGAGGAGGGATTAACTCCAGGGGGCTGGTGCCAGATCATAGCAGCTCTGGAGCTCGTGTGTGTTCTGCTCACCTGGGATCCGGCGGTGAAGTGGTGCAGATGGCAAGGCACAGGTCCCTGTCTCTGGGTGTTACTTCTCTGGGAAGCAGAAGTAAGCATTATGAAAGCAGTCCTGTCCTCTTTCACTGTCACTAACAGTATTAAAAGCAGCTGAATTGCCTGTCAGCCTGAATTTCTTAGGTCTTCCATTACCTAGAGCAGATTGACTCCTTCATTCACAGTACTTTGTAGACTTCAGTTCATAACTTCTTAGCATCTGAGACACCCAACTGCTTGATTTCCTTGTTTTGAGAGAGAGAATAAAGATCCAAAGGAAGAAAGTTAAAATTATTTAAGCCAAGCAAGGTGATGTGCTGCTTGCAAAAACATTTCAGTGGATGGGAAGAGAGAAAGAGCGAACAAAATGCTGAGCGTTTTAACCAGCTCGTGTGTTGAAAGCTCAGATTTGAGGTAGATGTGGTAATTTGATGGCAACGGATTTAAAGGCTTAATCTAATAATGGAGTATGAAGTGGCTGATTTTGGTGAGGCCCATAAAAGAAGGAAGTAAAGAGTGCTTGGGATGGCGGGTCCGGAAGTTCTGAGTCATCCCTATCCTGTAGTGCCTTAGGACAGCGACTGCCTGGAGGCAGGAGCAGGGTCCTGGGTCTGTACCCAGTCATTCTCTTCATGCTGAACCCAAAGGATACTGCTTGGATCTGTAGGTCATAGTGGGAAGTGCAGAATTCCTGTTTTGTGCCAGCTTGCTCTATTTTCTAAAACAAAAACGAGAGAGAGAAGAAAAGTGTCCCTGACATCTCAGTGGTGTAACTGGGGATTTTGGGTGAAGCATGAGAGATGCTGAGTAGCTGTGGCTCTGTAAGGGTTGCAGTGTTTGTGCACAGCTGCTCTGTCAGCCTAAGACTTCTAAGGATGAAGTGTAACCCTAAAGTTCCAGCTCAGGCATTCCGAAAATGGCATCAGAGTTTACAGCAGCTCTTGAAAGGTGGAAATAGTTACTGTCTCCTCAGCCTTTAGCATTTTGTATCACACGCAATTGTGTCAATGATACAGCAGGAGGAAGTAGGGAGAACGTCCTTCCTTGCAAATCCAGGGATTTAGAAGAAAGCAGTAGCGAGTGGCAGATGTGTTTTACTAGAGCAATTTACACTATTGAACAGCCAAGCTCTCACGTATGCAACTCTTCAACACTGCTGTTAGTTTGTGAAGATCTGGCCTCTTATCAAAACAGATCAGATCTAGGATGCCTCTGCTCTCTCTCCTCTTATAATTATGACAGGCATGTTCTGTTCTCTGAAATAATTTAAATTATTAATCTGAGACTTAAATTGGTTTTTAGCTTTTATACCATAGACTAAGTCCAGAATAATATAGGGATAGTGGTGGCTGACTAAAAGACTGACTTTGTGACTTCCTCATACAGCTATTTTGTCAGATTCAGAGGTGTGGGAAGTTTGGTGAGGAAAAAAGGTGGTTCTGACCTTCCTATTTTTCTGTTGTCAGAACGGATCAGAGTAGCATACCCAGTAGGTTGCCTGTGTGTCCTCACGCTGCCACTGTCAAAGCTGCAGTTCTTTACATCACCCCCACCCCAGGGGTCTTCTAAACTCTTTCCTATCGAGCTTTCAGCTCCCTCCCATGTTCTCAGATAATCTCTGAGGTGCTGACAGGACAACGCTGGCAATGGTGGTGGCTCCTCAAGAGCCCTGGGTAGTGTGTCTGCTGCTAAATGCAGTGGGTGATGGCAGAGGTTGTGCCTTCCTTCATGGAGATGTTAATCTGTGTGTCTGTCGTGGTTTAGGGGTGGTATTCCTGAATTTAGTGCTCCCACTGAGATTCTCCAAACCACGCTGCCACCCTCTCGCTCCCGTTCCCCTTTCCCTGCAGCGGGATGGAGAGGATGACTGGAGGCAGCAGCATGGAAAGGAGAATTGGAGGCAGAAAAGGCAGAGATCACGGGCTGAGATAAGAACAATTTACTGGAAATGGCAATGAGATAAGAAACAGTAACAGCAACAATATTGATAATGAAAGTGTGTGAGAGAGGCAAGTGCTCAGAACAGTGTCACCCCTCACTCTCTCCTCCTGGCTTACACGACCAGGAGTAGCCCTTCTCCCCAGAAGAGACTCCTTTATTTGTGGCAATGGCATGAGGTGGTACAGAATAACCTCAGTATCCTGGCCATGCCCCCTCCTGGCTGCTGCAAAAATTAACCCCATCCTGGCTGGAACCAGGACATTTCCCCTTATTTTATACCACATACTCATGTCCAATTCCTACACCTTCCAACTAGGTACATGCATTTATATTTATATTTATATATACATACACACCCACAAGCACAGGTGCTATTTCTGTAGTCGGTGGCCATCCCTCTGAGATGCCTGTTGAGTTAATTTAGTCCATGGCTGTGGGTTCTGTCAGTCCTAGATGCCCTCCAGGGCAGGAGGGCTGGTGTGCTGTTGGCTGGTTGCAAACTGCATCAGGAGCTCACCTGGCATGATGTATGAAAGGCACGGATTTCCCCATGAGCATCCAGCCCAGCACTGGTAGTCAGGGTTCCAGGAGAAGCTGTGCTTCCAACGCCAGTCACTTAGGAAGCAGCTCAGACCTCTTCATAGGCTGCCAGGATCTCTCTTTCAGTTTGGATGTAACAGGCCTTGGATCTTTTGTATCCCAGACTCCAGAACCCCAGGGGTCATCGTCGAGTCTCCCCAGGTACTTTTTACCAGACACACCAGGAGGGACCGTTCTCCCCGACTGTAGAGCATGTTTTTTACATCCTGTCCTGTCCTGGCTGGCTGACCCAGTGGTTGTTCTTCCTCTCAACTCCACTGCTTGAACAACCCTTGTTTGATCTGTTCAAAGCTTGTTGTTGTTCAGGGCCTCATTTGAAATCCTTTTTCTTCCATGTCACAAGATGGAGAGAGCTGACAATCTGACTGTACTGTGAGATATGCACCCTCCAAAAACCTACAGTGATGCCCTTTAACCTTACTTTGCTTTATGGCAAAACCGGCCTTCAGGAGGATTTGGATTATCTTCTCCCCTTTATCAAAAACTTCCTCTGCCCTGTTCTCCCACACAGTGATGTCATCAATGTGCTGTAAGTGTTCTGGAGCCTCACCCTTTTCCAGTGCAGTCTGGATCAGTCCATGACAAGTAGTGGAGCTGTGTTTCTACCCCTGGGGCATGTCCAGCACAGCAGCTCCCCTTAATGCTGTGGCTTCATTCAGGCCACCACAGTCCACTGTCAGTCTCCGCTTTCCATTGGACTGACACACTGGTCATGTAGGGCTATTAAAGGATGAGCAGTTCCTGCTGAGCACTCCCAGCTCTCCAATCCACGGCCCATCCCATGGGTGGGGTCCTGGAGGCCCGGCTGGTGCCGTGTTGCCAACGGGGCACTGTTGTGGCAGTGATCAGTACTTGTTCTTCAGCCCTCAGCAGTTTCAAAGCAAAACAGTCCTCTGAGAGACCAGACAAAGAACTCAGCAGTCAAATTCCCTTTGTCTCCATAGCAGCTCTTCTAAAAGCCCAGCGATTCCCTTTTGGGACCTTGAAATAACCTGTCCTGAGGTGATCCGTGCCAAGGAGGCCTGGGGACAATGGAGTGTTTTGCCATTTATTCCAAATCACTTCAGCTTTCGGTACAGTCAGCTGTTGGGATCCCCCTGTCACCCCAGAAACAGAGATGGATTCTGCCCCTATGGATCTCAATGGCATCAGGGGACGTTGTGCGCCAGTGTCAACTAAAGCCTTATATTCTTGTGGGTCTGGTGTGCCAGGCCATGGATCCACGCAGTCCAAGAGATCCAATAGTCCCTTTTCTCTGCCTGGCTGGAGTCAGGGCTGCTGTAGCTCTGATCAGGGTACTTGTTTCTCTCTTCTTGTAAATATGAACCGGAGGTTTCTTCAAGAGGATGTGAAATAACATCAGCCCTTTATTCTGTCTGAGGATGTGCCCACAGGAAACTGGAGTGGCATTTATCCTCGAAGAATTTCCTGTAGTGGTTGTTCTTCCTCTCAGCTCTCGTGCTCTTGCTGCTAGGGCAGAGGTGGGTTTTCCATCCTACTTCTTCATGTCCTCTCTGTGGCCATGCAGGTGAAACCAGAGGTTGCTTTGTGGTGTGTCCCCTCTCAAGCCAGGGTCAGCTTGCTCCCAATAGCAGAGATTCTGGTCCGTACTGGTGTCCACATGGGACTTTTACTTTCTTGTTTGCTCAATCCAATCTGTCCACAGTCTTGGACAGCCTTTCCACAGGTTGGTAGGGAGGAAAAAAAGTGATCTTCATATTGCCCGGGGTGGGGAGTCACCTGAAGCCCTGTTTTCATTTCATTGGCATCATTGCCAGTGAGTTGGCATATGGCCATGGCGCACTCCATGCAAACTTCTGCCGCATGGATTGTGTACTTAACATCCAAGGGAAATTAAAAATCCTCAAAAAATGTTGTAACGGGCCTGAAGGAGGAAACGGGGGTGGAAATCTGGGGAAAATCATTCTCTCCTGTTCCCCCCCCAGACTGTGTACGGTTGTTAATGGATTCCCAAAGGTAATGCCGAGGTAAGGGCAGGAGAGCAGCACTGAACACACATCCCAAATGACCCTCATTGCTCTCGATGTTATCATGTCATAAACTGATATCCCACAGTACAGCAACAAAGCCATCCTGCTCCCTCTCCCTGCTCTGAAAAGAGCACCGTGGTGGGCACTTAAGGAAACAGGTTGGGTACCACACCCACATGAACAGACAAAGAACCATTGTGACCAGTGGCTCCCTACCTAATACAGCAAATGCTCAGAGAAATTTGTTTCCAACCCGCTTCGGCAGATCCGTTGTTATCTCAACCCTCGGAGCCTCACGCTGGGTGCCAGATAAGGCTGTTGTGGTTTAAGAATGGTATTCCCCAATTTAGTGCTCGCACTGAGACTCTCCCTGACCCCCTCCCCCTGCGTTGGCCTAAAGAGGAGAGAGGCACAAAAGGCAAAGATCACGGCTTGAGATAAGAACAAGAAACAGCAATGAGATAAGAAAACAAACAGAGAGGCGAGTGATTCACATGCAAAATGCTCAGAAACACCCCTTCTCCCTGGAAGAGACTCCCTTTCCTTTGCCCTCAGCAGTGATGGGAGGTGGTACAGAATAACCTCTGTGTCCTGGACGTGCCCCCTCCCAGCTACTGCAAAAAATAAATCTGTCCTGGCCAGAACCAGGAGTGTGTCATAATCTACCTGTCCATCTCTCTGCTCAGCAATCTTGGGAACTTAATTATCTGTGAGGCCATTAAGAAAAATGGGTCAAATTGACCAGTGATTTCCAAAGTGATTAGAGAAAAATTGATCCGAGGGAGGGGGAGGAGATGTGCAGTTTCCTGAGGATGCCTAACTAACAATATAACTGGTTTGTGATCCTGCAATCAATGTCAGTCTGAAGAGGCGACTTAATTGCTGCAGGATCGAGTGAATGGATGGAATTCTGTGCTGCAGTCCGTCTTGTCTGTGGTCTCATGGTCTTACAAGAGCCGTCACCTGGAGCTGCACTCAGCCGTGCTCAGTAACACAGTCCTGGGATGCAGAGGAGAGTGCAATAGTTTGATTAATTTTTTTGGCTTCTGTTCTGCACCTCTGCCTTCCTGGAGTTTGGTCCCTGGGTTTGGTTAATGGACTCTAGTCAAGGTCTCAGATTATTTTTGCTTCCTGAGATAATTTTTTTCTTCTCTTTCTGTGTTGTCTCTGGACAAGCGAAAGACAATTTCTAATTATCTTTCTATTATAAGGTTCCATTTTATAAAGACTAAAGCATATGAAAATGACAGTGGTACAAAGACAGGATACCTCTGATTAGAGGCCTTATGATTTTTGTGAGCTAACTCCTGTTGATGAGTAGAAGCACACACTATTTAAATAAAACATTAATATAATCTTAGCAATTTCAGTGGTATTAATCACTTTCATTTTTTCCTAGTGTTGGTTTTGAAGCTACAGAGCTTCAGCTCCTACCTTTGATATGTCTTTGCTAAATAGAAAATATTTGTGTTACCACCTTTTTATTCCCAAAATCAGTATTTTAGAATCACTTCAGTCCTTGCCTTAATGAGATAAGCAAATTAATAAGCCTAAATAGTAAGCTGAATAAATTAGGCTGTTAGATTGCAATTAGCCTGTCTTCGGCCATGCTCATTAGTCCTTTGAACACTGCTTGAGGCCTCTCTGGATTCTGTCATTTTTACCTGTCATTCTTGAACTACTACAGCTTGTTGGTCATTGTTGCAGCAGCATTCCCATCACTCCAGACACATAACGATGGCACTTTCCCCTTATCCAGTTGTCTTTTCATCCCTCCTGTTGGCATATTGAGACCTCACATTTGTTCTTCAAGCATTTTGCAGATTCATGGCTTTCAAAGTCTGGCCAAGTTTGTCTAGCTTGCTTCCTTTCTTTCCAGGCTATTTTCTAGTCAAAAAAATCCAGCAGATACTGAATTGAATATTAACGATAACTATTTTTAGTTTACAGGATTGGATCATAATCAGATTACTTCAGCCAGGCTTATTTTCCACTGAGCCCATGCTGCTTTGAGTTCTTTAATTCTCATATCAACCTTTCAGTATTTTTTCTGCTGTTAGCTCAGTCCAAATCTGATGGTATTGTTTTGGTTTTAAATACTTGGCTGGAATAACCTTCTTCCATTTTTGTACAGAGTCAGTGCTTCAAAATTTAATGAAAATCAACATTTAACTTGGAGATAAGTCTGTTGCTTTGGGTTTTTGGTTTGGGTAGTTGGTGGGGGTTTTTGACTTAATCTGTCTGGACCAGCTAATTTAAAAAAAAAAAAATTATGGCATTGACTTTATGTAGGTAGTGGTGGTGTAAGATACAAACCCAGGAGTGTTATCAGAGGTGGGTGCTGCTCCTTGGCACATGCCTACAAATGCAGGTGCTTTCTCTCTCACCAGAAATTTGAGACTGAAATCAGTCTGTCCGCCAGATATTTTATTAAATTTGGAAACCCTGGAGTGAAAAGTGGGTTGGGGCAACAGAGGAGAGCAGAATTTCCCAAAGGAAGAGGGGTTGCAAGGAGCATAACTGCATGCAGTTGTGTGGCTTCGGAGAGTGTGTTGGAGAGGAAGCTAAAAAAAGGAATAGGAAATAATGTGCTCGTAACAGGGAATGGGGTTTGCAGCCTGTTGTGCTGGTTGCATGTCCTGGGAGCCCTGGAGGAATGTGATAACAGAGTACCCTGGACTGCAGGAGTGAGAGCTGTGGTGGTGGAGGTGAGGGGACAATTGACAAAAGCTTAGAGGAGGAGGGAAGGGCAGAGTTTATTTACAGCCTGAACGCTTGGTGTACAAGAGGGAGTATAACCCATGTACGTCCTTGATGCTGGGCTAGAGGAAGTACTGTGGTGTGTCAGTGGTGCTAAAGAAGGGAGAAAAAAGAAAGCTTTAAAAGCAGAAGGAACAACACAGCTTGGAGATCCAGTCTGCTCCAAAAAGTGTCTTCAGGATTAGATTGGTGAACTTCTCCCTTCTGTCACATCACCTCTCAGTTGCACCCTCGGGTGAGGTTCGTAGGTTTGGTCAAAGGCTTCCTCTATAATATCTATGAAACTCCAGGAACTAGAGGAAATGGAATCGCTGTTCTGCTCCTAGGAGAACTAAAAAGCAAAACAGGAGAAGCACTTCCCACAGCTGCTGCTCAGAGCGCTGCAGTGCAATGGCTCCCGTAGTCCAAGGCAGCTGAACAAAGGTTTTAAGTGCTGGGGTTTTTTTCGACTTGGAAGTTTGTACATTCCTTGGCTTATGAGACTAGAGTGAAATACCCTATTTCCTATCCACACTCAGTAATAGATTCCAGTATCTTAGAGAGTTGCCATAGTGATAAAAAAGGGAACAGAATCTACTTGTCTTCCTGGGATAGCAGAATTATTAAATTAAATGCCTCTTTTCCATTAAAGGAGAGTGTCATTATCATATTTCTGAGAACTGTTTTAGAGCAGAAATAATGTGTTTAAGGTGGTGTCCTGCATTAATCATGTTCCTTCTTGAGGTACCTCTAGCCTTAACTTGCACTTAGGATACACCCCTTTATCTCCCCCACTGCAGCTGGTGGAACAGAACAACACCTTTCTTGGGAAAGTCAGCTCTACTCCATCAGAATTCGTGCAGTTGTGACCACAAAGAGCTGGGCAAAAGAAGCAAGAGTTGCCCAGAATTGTAGCACAGAAACACGATTGTAAGACATGAGTTGCAGAGGATGAGGTGGGATGAAAGGAGCCACCACGGGATGGAGTGCTGGGAACAGGGCTGCTGAAAATGGTGGCTGCATCAGGAAGAGAAAGGAGGTGAAATGATGGAGAGGAGCAAAGGCAACATGTAGGGAACATCCTGAGCTTAGAACAAAATGGGAGTGAACAACATAACCCAGGCTGTCAGAGAGAAGCTTTCAGCTTTTGTTGTAATTGAGATGCCCTGGATGGAAGGTGGGGTAGCCCTGTGGTGCCCGTCCGTGCCTGTTCCTTGCAGGTGGGAAAAGAAACAACTCACACTGGATTGCTCTTTGCTTTCCTTCCTTTTAGTAAATTTAATAAACTTTAAGCCAAATACAAATCTTTGTGATGGCTCCGAGTTCCCTATGAAAATGACCATTCTTACCAGGTTGTAAACTCCAGTGTTCTTGCTGGTTTATCTTCTTTGATGACTTCTAATTACCTGGTAATCTTCCCCTGAACTACCTATTTTGGGATCAGAGTTCTGTTTCATAAATATAAAAACAAAGGTCTTCTGAGTATCTGCCTTCCCTCACCTGCCTGGAAAAAACCTGGAAGCAGAGGCAGGAGTTGAGGTGTTTAAACCTTCCAAGTCCTTTGCTTGGAGCTGCCAGTTTCCATCTGCAGAATGAACAAGCAGGATAAAGTATTTACAATGTGTAGGCTCAACCTTCTGCATATATTTACCAGCTGGTTTTTGAGATTTCAGTCAGCCGTAGTTTAAAGTTCCACAGAAGTCACTGAGCTCAGCGTTCAGATAATTAACCAGCAACTGCAGTTTATGCCTCGCACTCTCAGGCATCTTTCAGTGTGCAATATGCAGGGATCTGTCTGATTCTTCCTCTCCTTCCACCTCCTGTTTGCTGCCTTCCCACCAGGGAGGAGCTGGCAGTGGTTTGCTTTGCTGGAGTCCCTACCTGGCTGTGTTTGGAATCAATTCCAAGCTGCTCCTCAGGGTACCAGTAACAGCTCTGGAACTCTGTGGATCTTAGTGCTGTTTGTCAGCAGGTTGTTCTGCCACTGAAACTCCTCGCTGATCCCAGACTTGGTTGGAAACTGTTAAAAATAAATAAGAGTTTGTTTGAGCAGGTCTCACATTGTATTGTGCACTCTTGGTCTCTGGAAGTCACAGTGCTGTTACTTTGAATTCTTCCCAGGAAAACTGAGTTTAAACCCCCCTGAAACCACGAGCATCTATCAGTCTTAATAAACTCATCTTGTGGCTGGTCCCTCCTGATTTTTGTCTCCATATCTACTTCAGGGATTGCCACCTAAAAAGGGTCTTTCCACTTATTCAGACTATTTTTTTTAAAATATGAACTTCAAACAAACAAACAAAAAAAAGCCTTTAGTGGTATGTTTCATTGGCAGTAATTTACCAAAATGAAGTATAGGTTAAAAGGAATGTCTAATGTTTTACAGTGTTATCAAACCATGCTATTTCTTGAAAGTTACAGACTGGTCTAACTTTAGGTCACACCTTTAGCTTTGGGTTCCTTTCCCTTATGAAAGCACAGCTTTGGCCACTGAAATACAACATGGCAGAGAGCAGGTTTACCAAATTACAAGGCTTCAAATGGAAGTTACTCTGCTTCCAGCTGGATTTCAAAGAACAGCAAAGCATTTCTTAAAATTTCAATCAAGTATTTATTACTTAATGACCACCTAGAGTAGGAAAAATTATCCTCATCCTATTAAGCACTCAGTTTGGAAGATTTGAAAGGTTGCTTTGTTGTTGTACAGAGTTGTGATCTGTTTAATAACAAGATCTATTGAAAAGGAAATGTTAAAATAAAACAACCATGTGCTGGTACCTGTTGGGATTGCAGAGCCTCAGTGCTTTGGGGATGTTCTAGTGGTTTAGAGTTTTAACAAACTTGAAACTGTCTTTTGAGACTAAAATATTTCTAATCTTTCTTCTAAAAATCTATTTTTAAACATTTTTCCTTTAAAAAACAGGTGTTAATATTTCCTGATAATGAGATAGGGAACACCTCTCCGTTTCTTTTGGCGCAAGAACTTAAATTTGAGGTAAAATTTGCTCAGCTTTCTCACTGCCTAAAGAAAATCTCTCTTCTGCTCTTTGAAAATTCAGCTGTATAAGATTCTGCCAGAAGCTTTTAACACCAGCCTTCCAAGCTCAGCACATCCACGTTGGGCATTCATTGCCAGCACTGAACCTTTTCCATCTCCTCCCTGGTGCCTGAGTCTGCTCCATCCATGAGCTGCCCTCCCACTGTGTTCTGCAGGCTGGAGTGGCCCATGGAACCTATGGAAAGAGGTTCCTGTTAAAGCAGCAATCCTGTCTCCCAGTTTGGGCTCCCCACGGCTCAACCAGTGGTGGTGGTGACTGTAAGGGCTTGCAGGAGGTTGTAGTGTAGTGCTGGTTGCCAGCATAGTCAGTATATTATTCAAAAAACTCCTCCAAACTTTCAAGCAAGTTCAAAGAAGACTGGAAGGGCAAAGTCCTTCCACAAACGAAGTTTGTAGTTGGGAATTAGACATGAGGAAACTGAGTAACAGCCCCAGAGTTAATGTTCCTATTTCTGGCTTCTGAAGGGTTTCAGTAGTTCTCCTAAGCTTTCTCAGAATCTCACTTTTAATTTCAGAAATTTTCTTCACTGTTGATCTGATAGACCCCCATAGCATTAATGAACAGCTGTCATTATCAGATGACACTTTCTCATACCTTGTCTGAAATAGTGGGTTGAGTGGGTAATTTTATTAAATACTTTGCTATTAATTCTTCAGAGAAAGCTGCCAAAATCCGTGGTGTAATAAATAATAATTAAACTAATTTCTCTGAACATGCAGTCTGCAAAACAAACACAGAAATACAGAAAATTAAATTCTTGGTATTTGTGCAATGTGATAGTAGCTAACACCACTTCTCTTTAAAGGCAGTCTTGGGACTAAACTTTAGATGCTAATTTTTGGTCTTACTTGCTATTTGAATTATTCAGCTTTACTCTGGGACACAGCACATGTTTGATAACCTCATATATTGCAAAGTAACAGCTTTGGGGATTTTTTTAATGTGTAAAGATAGAACGTCTTGTACAGTGAAGAAAGGCCCAAATCTGGCAACAGTCACTGGGCAGGATGCAGGGAAAGGGAGCATTTCCTAACATGAAGCTGCTTGGAGAGTGGCAGGGCCAGCTGTCTGAAACCAGAGGGTACAAAGTACAGGGACAGAGAGGACAAGGCCCAGTCAAATTGTGTTGATTGGACTCTGCCCCAGTGTAGTTTATTGCTCGTAACTGGTGCTTCCTCAACTGCTCGTTCAGCCTGATTCCTGTAAGCATAAAAAGCAACCCCTGAGTAATCCCTTATTACGAGGCTGTTTCAGTGATAAGCTGGTGTGAACAGCCCTTCTTCCAGCTATGGGAATAGTCCTCCTGAATCCCTGCTGGGAAGGGAAGAGACCAGGACCATAGAAGACCACTGTGTTGAGGGAGAAGAGGCTGGAGAGGTAAAGGGAAGAGGAAAATAGGATTTACTGTTTCAAATAAAAGCTTTGCTCAGTGGTTGGATTCATATTTAAGACCAGGTCATAAAGCCACCTAGAAATCCTACCAATGTGAGGCAGGGGGGTGAACAAATGTCATCTATTGAGTAGGTCCTTTGGGAGGGACTGAGGGGAACTGGGGGGGCTCAGCCTGGAGAAGAGAAGCCTCAGGAGGTACCTCACTCTCTGCAACTCCCTGACAGGAGGGTGGGCACAGGTGGGGTCAGGCTCTGCTCCCAGGGAACAAGGAACAGGATGAGAGGGAATGGCCTCAAGCTGTGCCAGGGTAGGTTCAGGTTGGATGTCAGGAAGAATTTCTTCCCAGAAGGGGTGGTCAGGCATTGGGAGGGGCTGCCCAGGGAGGTGGTGGAATCCCCATCCCTGGAGGTCGTCAAGGAAGGCCTGGACATGGCACTTCAGTGCTCTGGTCTGGGTGACAAGGTGGTGATGGGTCCCAGGTTGGACTCGATGGTCTTGGAGGTCTTTTCCAGCCTCAGTGATTCTGTGGTTCCAGTAATGGAGATTTCACCATGGGAGAGACTCCTGCAGGCCAAGTGGCTCTTAGGCTGTACAGTGTTCTCTCTAGTCATTCAGGGGGAGTAGTGTTTCTGTTTTCTAGTCTTGGAGAGTTCTCATGGTGTCATTTCTCAAGGTTGTCAGTCTTAGACATCTTTTTGCTCAGACACTTCTCCTCAAGTACCAAAACATAAGCTGATAACCATTTGCTTGATGCCTCTATATATTCCCCTCCCTTCCCATCTGTCTGTGTACAAAGTCATGCTTTGTGCTCAGAATGCACTAAGTATCACAGGATTTGAAGTTTGTTTGGTCTTCCAAAGTTCCTGTAGTGTTGGAAAAAGTAATTTCTGTTAATGCGGATTGGGAAGGATAATCTCATGGTTTCCTTTGATTTCGTAAGTTGAATTGCAAGACTTCAGCCCCACACAGCTGTATGTATTTGTAAAACATCTTTTTAGGATGTATTTTAACTTGGTAGAAGTTGTGAAATTGTGATTTCAATACTGAGAATTTAATACTGAGAAACTTAAACTGGAGTTCAGTCTCTGTGAATGCAAAGACGGGTATTTGACATATATGGGGGGTTTTTTTACCTCCCTTTGGAATCACGAAAATTCTAATCATTTTGTTCATTCATTCTTTTCCAGATGGGAATGACAGGTAACACTAGTCCCTTCGGGCAGCCTTTCAGTCAAACTGGAGGGCAGCAGATGGGAGCTGCAGGAGTGAATCCTCAGTTGCCGAACAAGCCAGGCATGGCCAATAGTCTGTCTCCCTTCCCTGCCGACATCAAGAGTACTCCCGTCACCAGTGTGCCAAACATGGTGAGTTGGACCTGCTGCTTCCAGCATTCTTTACCCCTTCCTAATGCTTTCTAAACTCTTGGGTGATCCAGCTTCTGCAACATTATCAAATTACTTCTCCACGGTCATTTAAGCTTCAGAGTTGCCCTGTGGTTCCTCATTTCCACTCTGCAGTGTGTATATAAAACCTGTGTACATTTTTATGCAGTGATTATACTTTCTAAAGAATCACAGTTATAAAAACTGCATTGCATCCTTTCATTTTGCCTGGTACATTTAGTTTCAAACCAGAGGAAAATGTCTTCTTTAAGTTCTGTGTGTCAATTAGAATGTGTTGGGTACATCATCACCTTCCTGAAACTAAATAGTACCTCATATCCTTTGAACCTGATGTGGTAAACACCCCACATGCTTCTCACTTTATACTGTGCATGACTTGCATGTCACAAGCTTATGAGAACAGTTCTTACTAGGATACCTTACAAGTTTATAGTATCATGTTTACCAGAGTTTTCTTTATAAAGTGAGATTAAATATTCCCATTTGTCTCAGGATGTTGCGTATTAATCAAACTGCTTGTGTTGTTTCTATGGAAACTCCAGCTTGTTGCATTTTATATTCTTATACATGATAGCAGTTACTATAGAAACTTGTAAGACCTTCCATAAGATGCAAATTGCTTATTTTTTAATTTAAATCAAAAAACAGCTATTTTTTGGCACAACCAATGCTTGCTCTTCCATCACTGAGTTTGCTACCTGCCTGTCACTAATAGGCTCTGTATGAGAGGCAAGAGGATGCAATAAACTTCCTCTTTTCTCCTGATTTTAGAGGGTTTCCTAATTTTCCTCTAGTTACACTGTGAAATCTTTCTTTAATATCATCTGTCATTTATTGTTTATGATTATGGAAAGGAGTTTGTGACCGGTTTAGGACTGTGTTCAGAACACCACTTGCACTTATGCAGAATATTTGTAAAAGACAATTTGCTGCATGACTACTCTAATTGTGTTTATTAAGTGTTTGGATCAGGTGTAAAGCAAGTGAGTTATTGTCCTGATGCTGCAGAGAACCTGCAGGTCTCCCCAAAAGGCTGTATTCATCTCAGGGACTGGGTGATCTTGAAGCCTAATTTTGTGCTCATTTAAAAGTGAGGTTTGGGAAAGTCTAAATCTTAATTTACTCACTTACTAGTATAGGATGTAGAGGTCAATTTTCAGGTGGAATAAAAAAAGGCATGTCCCATCAAGGCTTGTCAGATGATAAGAAGGAAATAAAACCAAAACCTCTTTTCTTCTCCCATCTTGTCCAAGAGACAGAGGAAAGTAAGGGAAACTTTCCCAGTACTATCAATAGTTTTAAAATGTCAAAAATACCAACCGAGAGAACAATCAGAACCATCTTTCTTTGTTTCTCAGGTGTCAGAAGCTTTGCATGTCCACTATATCTTCTTTTATATTTCATGCCAATACAGAGAGTAATGGCCATTTCAGCCAACAGACATTGGTCTCAGCTCACGTGGGGGTTAGAGGCATGGTGCTCCTGAGAGGGGGGTGACTTCAAAAACTGAAGTTTCCATCGAAACATTTTTATTGCAAAGCCAAGAATTTAAAAAGAAATGTCACACTTGTTGAAATTAAACCTTTATTTGGCAGCAGTGGGTAAGGCAGTGTAATTATTTGGTAATAGCACATCCATGGCCATATGCTATTCCTTCCACAGGGACTTTGCTTTATTCAGTGAACAATATGAACAGAGCCCTTGGAAGGAGCACACAGTCAACATTTAGTTCTATTTTTGCAGCTTGGTGTGTAGCTGTGGGCATTGTTGACTGTATGTTGTAATATATCTCACTTGGTCATTTCCAAATGCTCTTTCCTCTGGCAGTCTGCAGTGGAGCAGGCATATACTTTGGATTAGTTCATTTTCACAGCATCTCTCTGAGATAAAGATGTGTTGCCCCAGTTTTAAGCACAGAGGCACAAGGAGAGTAAGACTGGCAGAATCTGCTGATTCAGAACTTGAGGTTTGTAGGCTCTGGCTTGCTAAACCTTATTTCATGTGTTAAGGCATTACCTAAGGGTAAAATAACATCCACAGCAGTTCCAGGAGTTACAGAAGCACACATCTAAGTGACATCTGTCACTCACATTGGGCAACCAAAATGTGACCCAAATGGCTCTTATGAAAAGCAGCTTGTGACAGAGGCAGGTCCCCAGAGCAGAGCTGCAGTGTTTGAGCAATCCTGCCATGCACTCTTGCTGCAATCCTGTTGTCATTTCTATGTTCTGGGATGCTTTAGGTCCCTGGAGATAATGGTTTATTTAATGTGTTTGGCCTGGAGACACGGCCTGTCCTGTTCCCTGAGGGAGGCAGCAGTGATGTGGAAAAAGGGTATTGTGTTATGTTAACATCAATGAAAAATGAACCTGTGGAGGATCAGTTCAGACTCCATCCACTACAGCAAGTGCAAGACAACTGCATATTTAAAAAAAACAAACGAGAAAAAAAAAAAAACAGAAAACCCCATTCAGGGCCCTTTGTGGGATGATTGCAACCACATATCTTGCTAAACCAGCCCTCTATACTCTCCTTATCTTAAAGGGCCCCCAAAGTAGTATTCCATGTGAGAGACAAACCCACGTGAATGAAAATGCTGGTGGTATGTGGCCTGCCTGAGGCAGGAAACCAGATTGCAGCATGGCACTGAACACTGGTTACCACAAAGGGTATTTAAACAAGAGAAGAGGAAGTAGAAAGGTGCAGCAGCCATTGTCTGAGGACCCCTAACTTCTGAAAACCAAAATATTTTTAAATGCTCCTTTCAGTCTTTAGCCTTACACCTTATATGTGTGCTGCAAAAGTAGAAGATGATTAAGTTTCTTAACCCACATTATTCTAATCATTATTGTGTGACACCCGTCTCCAATAGTAACCAGGAGTTTTCCCACTGCCAGGCATAACCCTGGCAGCCAGGACAAATGTGCTGCAGCTGTGGATTTGGATTTTTGATCCTAATTCAGGCTACCACTCTCCTGAGAACAGCACTCTCCCCTCCTCCCTGCCTGCCCAGTAAAGTGGGTCTCCGAAGTGTTAGTTCACTGCAGCCCATGTTCCAGGCATGACCTTACACTACACCCTGAGAAGCACGTTTGGATTAATCTCTTTAATTAGAAAAGAAGAACAAACCTTATGGTATTAAAATGATTAAGAGGTCAGCATTAAGGTATTAATTTTCAGTGCCAGCAGGATGGATTGATTTTGTTTGTTTGTTTTGTTTTAATGGTGATTCAAACAGCATATCAGCTCTTGCTTTGTGGAGCTACTGCAGAATCAGTTCCCTTCACAGAATGGGAAGCTTGAAAACTTGAGTGAAAGGCTTGTTTCCAAAAGAAAAATACTGCTTCTGATGTTGTTGGAAGTTTTGGTGGCACGTTACTGAGCTTCAATGCTGCTGAAATGGTTCTGATGCAGGACTGGCAGTGCTGCGCTGCAGTGAGATCATGCAAAATCCCTGGGCTGTGGAAGCGAGCCACGCTCTGCTCTCAGGCTCTCAGCGTGGTGTGCAGCCAGTTTGGGAGCCAGAAGCCAGTTTGGGAGCCAGCAGCCTCTAGTTTTGGAGTGCGCAGGCTCCAGGAGGAGCTGCTGTGGGGGGTGGAACCCTGTGAGGCTTTTCCATCAAGCTCGCTGAAGCTTTGCACTCCCTGCAGTGCTGCCTGTTGCAAGGGTGGTGGTGGATGGTTCCTTCGTGGACATACCAGTAAATCTGGTATTTCTGCATGGGTTAGGAACACAATAGGGCAAGTTTGGCTTCCGGACACCAGCATGGTTTCACAGTTATCCCTATGACCAGCAGATGGAGTTGAGAGAATATTGCTTTTTGGAAGCGAAGGAAATAGTTTTTCCTAAATTCTTGACTTAGAACTCGAACATCTTCTCCTGTGCTTCTTTTCCCCCCTCATCTCTTGCTAAACTGCATCAGGAGCTCTCTGTTGTGTTCTTCTTTGGTTCTTTTTATGTCCTATGGGTTTCTGTAATAACAGATTTTGATCAGAAGACACAAGAAGTGACTGGGGGGTGAGGATGTCTAGGTGTGCCTTGCTGCAGACCTCTGAGGGAGAGGAAGAAAGCTTTTAAACAGGGAGGCCAGGTTTAATTAGAGCAGGTAGAACTGTAGCTACTTTAAATAGACAGCTGGTATTTTATTTGAGAGACCAGAAAGAAAAGGCTTTATCAAGAATCACTTAAGTCTTGTGCCCTTCCAGGGAGGAAGGCCTGTTTTCTGACCCTTTCTGGGATTTTTCCTCTCTTTCAGCACAGCCACTCTCCTCTTTCCCTGTGGAAAGGTCTGTGCCTGTTGCACTGGCAGCATGCTGAGTGTCTGCTTGCTGCTCTCTTCAGCATTCTCCCAGTCTCTGCTGGGCTTGCTGTCAGCTGTACTCACCTTCCCTGTGCCTGCCCTGACTTCCACTCTGAAATTCAGTTTCTAGTTGACAGGGAAGCTCACCCCTTCCCTTCCTCAAGAAAATCCCACCTGATTTACAGCAGTGAACAGCTGGCAAAAGGCTCCACTTAGCCATGGTCTAAAGGAGAAGATCTTAATAACCTGGAAACAAATCCAACAGATAGTGCTCAGTACCAGGGAAAGGATATTGTTTTGTTGGGAGCAGAACATCTCTGTCTTACCTTAGTGCAGGAGTTCATCCTGGGGATGTGGATTGCTTTGAATGGTGGAATATTTTAGCTTTTGCATCATCTGTAAATACAGTGCCAGGCTGGCAAAAGCTGACAAAGAGGAATTAATCTTTTCCCAGTGCTCTGGCCCGTGTTCCACTCTCCCATCCCCCATGTGCAGATATAAGTGGTGGAGAATATCCTTTGGTGTGTGTTACTCTATTCCAGCAGCTGAGGTGCTCCACAGCCAGCACTCCGACAGCATGGCTTTCCTTCCCTTACAAACTTCTCATTTGTGCTTTATCCTTTTCTCTATTTGGGATTTGCTAGTTGGGGTTTTTAATGTTCCTCATTCCTCAGTCTGGTTTGTCCCCCACTAAAATACTGAGGTTTATGTAAGATATATAACCCCCCTCAATATTTTGCTCAGGTAATTTTCTATATGTGACAGCTGGAATCTGTCTACACCTTCCTGGTTTTTGTCCCTTTTTTCTACTTTGAAACATTTCTTCAGTGTACGTTTCTTGGCATTTGCTGTTCCTTCAAATCGGAAAGGTGAGGAGATAAAACTCCACAAGTGTGTTCTTAAGAAAGGTGCTGCTCCAGCCTCGATGCCTAGCAGACTCAATGGCATAGGATTGAGACCTTTGCTGGTTTTAAAACAAAATTCCTTTAGCAGTTAAAAGCTAAGTGCGCTGACCAACTATTCAGGTTCTTTCTGTGGCCTGACCATAGGAGCCTTCTCACCTTTGAAGCTGTCATTCACCAATGCCACCCTCAGGGGTGGAGGTGGGAAGTTGAAAATATTCCTGTTTACCCTTGACATGAAAACTGCTTTTATCCATGTCAGTCCAAAGCTTTGAAATAAATCTTGAGCTCTAAACACATTCTTCATGTTAAGGCCACAGCCTCAAGCTGCTCCAGGGGAGGTTCAGGTTGGACATCAGGAAGGATTTCTTGCCAGAAAGGGTTGTCAGGCATTGGAGTCAGCTGCCCAGGGAGGTGCTGGAGTCCCCATCCCTGGAGGTGTCCAAGGAAAGCCTGGGTATGGCACTCAGTGCTCTGGGCTGGGTGACAAGGTGGGCATGGGTCACAGGTTGGACTTGATGACCTCAGAGGACTCTTCCAACCTAAGTGGTTCTGTGATTATGTTGGCTTTGTGTTCAGGAGCTGAATATCTCCCTACCTCTTCTCATTTTCTAGAGCTCTGCCAGTGCTCAGGTTGGTGCTATAGGCTGACATCACTCATCTCCCTCCAGACAGCAGGACAGCCTTCTGAGGCCATGTCCAGTTCAGGAAACTGTTTCCTATCCCGTGGAGTCTTCTGCCCACCATTTAGACTCAGAATCTGATTCCTCCTGTTCCTTGGGTGAGGAAATGCAGCACTGCAGGGTTTTGGGGCACAAATGCACCAAGTGCTTGTAGTGCTCATTGCAGCCCCTTTGTGCCTGTGTGAGCCTCCAGCCTCTGGGGCCAAAGCAGACCCTGGTGTTCCTGGTGTCAGAAGGATCCTTCCTGTTCGGATAGGACCAGGCTGCTCATTCCATGCCTGTTGAGAGTGCCTGGTGGAACCAGGGAAACCACCATCCATGTGAATTGCAAGAAGTGTAAAGTGGTTCTGTGTCACTTTCCCAGTGAAGCTCTGGTCATCGAGTGACTGCACTGGGGAATGCCTTTGGCCTTGATGCCACTCAATAGCTGCTGCTCGAGCTCTCCTTCAGTTTTGGGACAGAATGATGCTCCCTGTTCAGAGCTGGTTCAGCACTTAATCGAGCATTCCTGCAAATCTTGTGGGCAGGAAGGACTTCTTTGAATCTTTTGGATTGGGATACTCATATTGGAGTTGATCATACTATGAACACTTAATTCAGATAGAAATGTTGCTCATTAGAAGTTCTTTGAGATTTGCAGTTCATGTGTGTATCCTTGTGTGCTTCATGCCCGCTATTCCTTCTCTGGGAGGGACCCTCAGGATCACACTTTAGGCCTATGGTTGTAAGGGAACTGAAGAGGTTTGGGGGTGTTTCACCTTGATGTACCTTGTGGCAGTGGATTCTTAATAACCTCACTAAGATCTGCTGTTGATTACAAACATCTCTTAAAGAACTAAAAAGCTCTTTTTAAACGCAGGATTTGTCCTCATACAGTGAAAGTCACATTCTTCTATTAGGGAGAAGGAAAAAACATGGAAATAAACAGAAATTACAGAAGAAGAAAAGTATTTGAAAAACATAATGCTCTGTAGAGCAGAGCTGAGGCAGAGTTCTGTATTGCATTGTTTACCTGCTGTAAGATTGCCACTACTGCTGAGATTGCTGCCTACTTTTATAAGAAAAGGTACATAGTGTTCCATCTTGACAGTGTTGAGTGGTTTTGAATATAAATACGTAAAAACATAGAGAATTGCTGGTCATCTCAGTAAAGTAAAACCTCCAGGGAGCTTTGAGTCCATCCGAGTCCATGACGATGAGATACTTGTGCATCTGTGCTGCCCGGACATGCAGGAAGCTTTTGTCCTTCAGGATAGGGACAGGGCAGAACCATCTTCCTCTGTGAATGAGTTTCCATCATTTTAAAGGGTATTAGTAGCTGCCTTACCCCATGGAAGTGTGTATAACTCAGTTTCTAGAAAATTGATTGTTGACATTCCCATCTCAGAGATTTTAGCAGATTTCCAGCCCCTGATCCATTTGCTCTGTTGATGGTGGAGCAAGTGGCAAGAAAGAAAAACTATCTTTTTTGCCTTGTTTATCTGACTATGGAATGAATGATTTATTTTAACTGTGGGTCCAGAAGCGCCTGAACATCCTGCTTCAGCAAGAATACTGTCAATCAGTCAGGTGAAGCAACATGCAGCCTTATATTCTGAGGGGGCTTTGTGCCTACCTGCAGACACACTGATCTGGACTGAGACTGCTTTGTTCTTCAAACACTGATACTCTGTAATTCTGCTTTTTTGTTACTCAGTCTTCAAGAAGCCCTTTTGGGTCAGGGCATCTGTGCTGATACAGCTGCAGTTGTGTCTGTTAACTGGAAGGGTAGTAACAAAAGGAGGACTTGGCTTGGGAAACAATTCTTTGACTGGGATGAAAGCATTGCTTCCAACAAGATTTTCTTTGGCATGATCCCTGTATTTTTCTGCAGATTAGCTGAACTAATTGTTTCCTATTTGTGACCCAAGAATTGTTTCAGCAAAACCTCTCTGTTCTGTGGATTTGTTCACAGGAGAAATGGAAGACTGAATTCCAGCTGCATGCACTGGGAGCAGATGTTCATGGGTTTCCTTCATTCACCCCCTTATTCCTTTTATTGTTCTTTCTCTTGAAAGCCCAAGACAAACAGATTCAGCAATTCCTCTTTGTCTAAGGCTTACTACAATGATTATCAAGTGGCAGAGTCCCCACTTCCTCCACCAAATACCAGACATGATCTTATGTGCTTCATTCCCCAGAAGAAAAGCAAGCTCCAAAACCTGATGTGTAGGGACAAAGCTTGCTGCTGGAGTAGAGAGAACCTGTGCAGGGAACCTTTTGTTGGTCTAAGAAAATTAGGTTTTTGTAGGCTATGGAATTTCCTGGGGAATCCTTCTCAAAAGTCAGAAGTAGAGTGGTCTACAAATGGTGTATGCTGTCACTTAAACCTGATTTTCTTTAAATGGGGTATGCAGGCTGTGGTCAGTAGTTCTGCAGACAACACTGAACTATTCCCTCTGTTACCTCCTCAGTATAATCCTAATGTTCCTATATTCTATTTATAAGTGTTTTTAATGGCTGGTTTTCCTTAGGAAGCTTGGAATTTGGTGAGCTTTCCTGTAGTAACTGGTTTTCACAGTGCATAATCAAAGTGATTCTTGGGACAGTTGCTTGTTTGTCCATGAGATTAATTCAGGCTGCAAATCACAGGGATTTCAGCAGTTTTACAGTCCCAGATCTGTTCCTGCTAGGGGAGTCATTGCAAGCTGTGGATATGTTTAATTTTGAAAGCCAGGTTTCTACATTTGTCGGGGAAGGTAGAAAAGCTGCTTAATCTGTGCTGAATAATTGACATGTTAAAGAGGCTGTTTCTCTTCTGCGCTGTTATGAGCTGTGCCTTAGCCTGAAGATCTCTGTGGGTTTGCAGCTGTCAGGCAGAGCTCAGGCCTTGGTGCAGAAGTGTGTCCCTAAAGAATGGATGCTGGAAGTAAAACACTGGGTTTTAAAGCTAATACATCCCAGTGTCACCCTGTGGTAACTCTCATTCTTTTCAACAGCCATAATGCAACCCAGATTTAGGTGGCCCTTACTAGGAGAAAACTATATACAGCTTGCCCTGGGAATTTTCTCTGTGGAAGGAATATCACTTGGAGAGACAAAAGACTAACATAGGCTTGGAAAATCAGCTCTACCTTTTGCTGTAATACATGGAGACCATCATAGAATTTTGACTGTCGTCTCCCATTGGACTTCTCTTTTTGTTAGGGACAAGAAACTAGGATTGAAGTGTATAAAACCTATAATATGAAAATATAACCTGTATTATGAAAATATAATACTAAACAAGCTTGAATTCATAGAATCATAGATTGGTGTGGGTTGGAAGGGACCTTAAAGAATTCCACTGCTGAGTGTGGTAAGAGCTCATTGCTGTTGGAATTACGGTCTCTCTAATAAACAGTATTTTGAATGGCTTGTTATTTAAACTCTTGTTTGTGTAAGTGTTTTAACAGAGGAACCTCTCAATACATTGTTGCTTCAGCATTCGAAATGTTTGAGAATGCTGCAGGGAGTGGTGCCATAACCCTTGCAGCTCAGTGAACAGTTTTGTGGTGCTCGAGTCGTTGTACAAGGTTAAGATCAGAACCGCGGCTCGCAGGCACAATGCTGAGCTCTCCGCTTTTCTCTCAGTCCCAGATGCAAACCCAAGTCCAGCAGGTGGGAATCGTCCCGACGCAGGCCATGGCCACTGGGCCCACAGCAGACCCCGAGAAGCGCAAACTGATCCAGCAGCAGCTGGTTTTGCTGCTCCACGCTCACAAGTGTCAGCGGCGCGAGCAGGCCAACGGCGAGGTGCGCGCCTGCGCCCTCCCGCACTGCCGCACCATGAAGAACGTCCTCAACCACATGACGCACTGCCAGGCTGGCAAGGCCTGCCAAGGTGAGGCTTCTCTGCTCTCTCTGTCCCCAGCCTTTCTCTTCTCGTCCAGAGGGTGCCTGTGCCTGGCTCAAGGGAGTGTCAGAACTGGCTCTGTGGTTAAACTGCTCCCAGCTCTCATCTCTCTGCAGTTGCCAGTTTAGAAAACAGAATGCAGTATTTGCCCTCCTCAAGTAGGATGGTGCCAGTGTAGCCTTGCGGGCATCTTCTTCATCTCCTCTGCTATGTTAAGTGTGATATCCACCATGTCTGTGTCTCAAGTTTTAGTACTAGTTTCCTTCATTTGCACTTGGATCACAAGACATTTTAGTTGTGTTTAGTTGTATGTACCATATTGCAATATTTACCTTTTAGAAGTAGGAAGGTACCAGTGTAGTCTTGCAAGCATCCCTTTCATCTCTGTTGTATAAGGAGGGTGTAGTGTCCATCTTGTCCTTGTCTTAAATTTTAGCACTAGTTTCCTCCATTTGCTGGTGGATCACAATTTAGTTGCATGCGGTTTTAGTATTGCTTGTGAAGGAGAAAGAACAGAGTTACTCTAAAAAATGAGATAATTCAAAACCAGTTGAAGAATAGAATTGCTCTAAAAAATGAAATCATTCAAAGCCAATTAACCAAGGAGTGACTCTTAACTCTTGCTTTCCCTTGCTGCAGTTGCTCATTGTGCATCTTCGAGACAAATCATCTCCCACTGGAAGAATTGTACTCGGCACGACTGTCCCGTGTGCCTTCCTCTGAAAAATGCCAGTGACAAAAGAAACCAACAGCGTAAGTACTGCTCATACTGCTGGCACTATTAAAACTGTTAAACCAAAGTTGATCACGTGTGCAGTGGAGGAATAAACTATTGACAGTGTCCCAACAAACTTAGTAGCTGTTAAGATTCTTGTATAAGGATAAATATACCAGTGAATTCCCATTTCTGATCATTGAATGCAATTTATTACTTAAATACACAATAATTGGGAAAGTCTGAGCTCAAGCACACATCTTTATTTTAAAGGGTGTGGCAACTTCTAACTGGTGTTTCATTGTGAAGTAGGTCAATAGATTCCAGTTATGAGGCAGTTTTGGATGTAGGTAGGGACTTGGGGAGGAGATAAGCTACTTTATTGTTTTTCTTGCTGCTAGAAGCAACGTAAATCAACATGCTAGTGATTTAAAATAATCAAAAATGCGTGAAGAAATCATTCTCACATGCAAAAACGTCTGGGTGTCTTAATCATTAAGTGTATTTAATACTGGTATAGATTAGCTGAAGTTCTGCAAATCATGCCTGGTTTTTATAATAGCTGAGCTGTTACTGATCCTTGGGGCCAGTCCATTTGTAGTTTATTTCTTCTTCCCTCCTGCTCTGGAACAGAAAATTCTGAACTTATGTTGGTAGGTTTGCTTCTCATCAAGTCCTTTGAAAAGATGCCAGGGTGGAACATTTTACAGCATCGATGTAAAGTTCTAGAAGTCTTAAGTAATGTTATGCCTAAGTATATTTAAATAAGGGTTAAGAAGTGGAAAATAACTGCAGGACTTGCAAAGCTTGTACATTGGAATTGGATTGGAAGCATTCTGCTGATTTCCAGTTAAGCTGAGACTGCAGTGGGGAACACCAGTAAACCTTGGAGGATGGAGAGTTGCTCCTAGGTTAGGTGGGATTAAGGCAGAGGGAAGGGCAGCTGCTAAAATGACCAAAATTATCCATTGAGCATGTTCTCTTTATGGTTTTAGGAGGGGTTTTCCTCCTCCAAAAATGAAAAAATTACAACTGTAGAGCTGCTTGGAGGTCAGGAATTTGTTTTCATTTTACCAAACTTCTCCTTGCTAAGGAAGATAAATCTTGTGCTTTGAAAGTCGTAATTTGTTGCAAGTGATTAGTTGTTTGGCCCTCGAAAAATGTGTTGAAGGCTTTGCTTTTTAATATGACATGGTCCATTTGTGCTAACAACATCTACCAGAACAGAATTGTGTTTTTCAATACAAGCTGCTGTAGAAGAGTAGTCTGTGCACTATTTGTTGTCCATATAGCTGATCAAAAGAGAACAAAAACTTGAACATAAACAGTCCTTAAAAATAATTTCGCTATGGGGTCAAATAGGATTTTGTCTGACTGCAACGGAACTGTAGTGGACAAGTGCAGAATTTGTCTCTCTTGTTGCATATGGAGGGAGATAAATATGAAATTTCCTTCTATTCAGTTAATCAATAATCCAGTGGTGCAGGGTTCTTTGTCCTGGATTATGTCGCTGAGTCATACACGTAGCACCTCATGGTTTGTTGGGAGGTGAAAGAGGAACACTAAAAGTACAGTTTAGATATATTGTAAAAGGTACCCCTTTTTGGGCATTCAGGAGGGTTTGTGAAATGATTTACATTAATGTGTGCATTTTAAAATGTTGTGCCTGCTCAGATGAAAACTAACCAGAGTTGGGTTAGTTTTAAACTGGAAGAAAATGTCTTTTTTAAGAATAAATCATAGTAGCTTCTACTAAATTGGGAGGAGGAGGGAGTTTGGCAGAATACAGAGAACATCGAAAAAGGGAAAAAGGAATGAGAAGCGTAATGATCCTCCTCCTATTGTTGGGCTGCCTTCCTTACAGAGAGTCCAGAACCCTCCTTCCTGTGCCCATCCCTGTTTTCCTGTTGTTATTTCAATCCTGGTGTGTCCATGCTGGGCTTTCAAGCGGCTCCTCCAAAGGGTGCCCACCTTTTAGAGCATTCTGTAGTTGATCACTGCTGAACCATTGCAATGTGGTGCCTCACTTCCGTGCACAGTCATTTCTATGCTTTTGTAGCTTTCTGTGCCTACTCCTTGGGGATCTGCAAGTCCTGGAAAGTCCTGGGGTTTAGGTTATTGCCATGGAGCTGTTTCTGTGCAGGTCTTTCAGTGTTGAGATTTTTTGCAAAGAACATTGTGCCAGGTTTCCTTTGTATTGCCTTTTTTATTTATTTTAAAGCAGTCTTGAACTATATTTAACTATAATGCTTGATAGTGACCTGACTTGTTAAAAGGACATATTGGGACAAATTTAAAATTCTTTCTGTTCCACATGGTTCTTACTGTGTGTCCCGTGTACCTCTGAGAAGGCAGGGGAAACTGGAAAACAATTATTTTGCACATGATAAAGATTAAGCTTTTCCTTTGAATAAGCAGGTGACTCCTGTGTTTTGAAGTAACGGCTTGAAATTTGGTTGAAATATTTTGGGGTTGAAAGCTTGTTTTTTGTTAAGAAGTACTTCTTGCTCCCAGCTGGGCCCACCACAATACGAGTTACCAAATTTTGCAAACAGTTGTTGATGTATTTCCTGGTTTTGTAGCTGTGTCAGTTATTTTTTTGAAGATTCATCTTGTCACACACATGCTTGAACTCCTTAATTCTTCCATTCCTGGCCTGGGCAGGTATGTTGTGCCACAGCTCCTGGATCTGCTCCCATTTGTAATGTCCTGGGCCATCCCCGTGCAGCACTTGGTGTGCATCATTCCAGGGTCAGGGGACACTGGAAAACCCCTGGGATCCACGCTCAGACGAGTGAGGCTGGAAAGTGGAGTTGTGAACTTGGAGCTGGTCTCCTCTGTAACTTTCCTTGTAGGAAAATTTTAAATAAAATCCAGTAAGGAGAAAGGTGGATTAAGAAAAATGAAACTTGAGACAACTAATCTTCACCTAAAAGTTGTGTTTTTAGAGAAGACGGAGACAGGAATTCTGGAGTATGTGAAGTCAGGGATGAAAGAGTAGGAATCTCATGAGGGAAATGGGAGTAGGGACCAGGATCTAGCTGGCTGGGGTAGGAGGTTATTGAGTACAGGCAGAAAATGGAAGAGGACCTGGACATAGAGCATTTGGGAACCAATCCTTTGCAGAGAAGGAAGGAGTGAGTGCATCCACAGGGAAATGTGTCCAGGAGCAGGAGGCAGCAACTTCTTCAGTGGAGCCTGTTTCCTGTGAAAACAAAATGAAATCCAGCTTGTTAAAGTCTTACTGTCAGTAACTGGAAGATCCACAAACAAAACATGTCTCTTGTTTTTTCAATTGCTGGAAATCATATAATGGTGACCCATCAGTTATCCCATGGAGCCACATGATGGATGGGAGTCCATGGATTAAGGAGTTCCACTGATTGACTGATACAATGCTGTACTGAAGGCTTATGATTTAATGCTTAACTTAAATAAAAATTAAAATGGCATTGGTGGTGAAGTTTAAAACTGACACTTCCTGCTTCAAGTTCTTCATAAAATCTTTACCCCATGGTTTGATTCAAGATACAGCCTTTAATTAAATGATTGTGTACACTTACCTTGGGGTACCTGCCTAATTCTGAGTGCAGGACAGGCTCGTGCTGATGTGAGTCAAGGACACCAGCACTAATTTTGCTCCAGTCACTTTGAGACAAGCAGAGTGAGGAGCTGCAGAACACAACAAGTCTCAGTTAAAGAATTTGGAAGCAAAATCAAACATTTAAACCAGCATGGCTAAATTTAAACCAACTCATAGCTTCTTGTCTGAGGTGATGAGACAGAATTGCTGAAGGATTTTGGTTTAACAACTGCCAGCTGTTTTAACAGACAATTCTGTCTCAAATGCTACTTTCTTTTTGCATCTTAATTGTCAGTATTACCTTCTTTCTAGCTTATTGATCTAATCCTTCGAGTTTAGGAATTTAAAATTCTCAAAAATGGTTTAACATGTTCACTGGAGTGATCAGGTTAGAGAAGTCCTGGGCATTCATACTTAAAATAGCATTAGGGATCTGTGTTTAAACTAAATTTTAATTAGCTGGAGGGGTTTCCCTCTAGAAGACATGAGTGCAGTGTCATTAAACAGCATTACCTGAGACAGGAATCCTGCAGGTCAGCTGCTGTTTGATGGTTTTGATGCCTTCTAGGGCATTGGGATGTCACTGGGGCTGCTTAACTTGTGCTTGTTTGAACCTTCCCTCCTCAGGTACATAAACACAAGTGCTACTGTAACACTGGGACACACAGAGCCAGTTGTCTTTACAGCATTTACAGTGTGAATTACAGAGCTCACTTCACACTTGCAACTTCTGTCATGGGTTCCTCAATATCTGAAGCATCAGTTAAGAAAACTAAATTGCAGTAGACGTTGCTTCACGTAGCAGTGGCCTAATGTGTTTGTTCCAGGGCTGTATTTATTTTAGTTGACTTTATTTCCTGCAGTATCTGCCACAGAAGGAACAGCATTTGCACTTGGGTCTCTCCAGAGTGGAAATTTAATATTCTCTGCCTCCATCTTCTTGTTTGACAGATAATGTCATGCCTTCATATAAAACCAGTGAACAAACAGACAAGAAAAACTCCTTCAAAAACAGATTGCTGATGTTGGGAAATACTCAGAACAGGATCCTATTGAGTTGTGAAGTGTAGAAAAGCTGAGGCTAAATAGTCTAAAACAGTTCTAACACAAGGGCTGAACTTGGGCTTTGTAGTAACTGATGCTGCTGGCAAAGCTCAGCCCAGAGCCGTGTGCTGGAGGTGCTGGATTTCTCCAAGTGAGCTTCAAGCCAAGCTTGCAGTCTCAGACAATCAGTGTTTTTTTCCCCAGGAGAACATGAGGGATGGTGGAAGGCTGGGCTCTCCTCAGTGGGATGGCCAGAAGCCTCTCTCTGGTTCCCAAACACTGGCATCACCTGTGGGCATTCTGCCATCTCCACACTTCCAGCCAGCACTGAAAGCAGGTTGGGGGTGTTTTGTCCTAGGTTTTCTGGTGGAATATCATCCTTTAACAAGCTGGAATTCTTGTTAGCTCCTGAATCAGTCTGTGCTGTCACAGCAGCCTCCAAAGCCTTTTGAATTCCAGGGTGCCACAAGTTCTGTGCTATTTAATCTTCCTATTCCTTGGCTTGCAGTAGTGTTAAAGGCATCTTTCTCCTAGATTGTGTGATTCCAGAGTAGTACATGCAAGTCCAATGAGGAATTAATATAGTTGCTCTTCAGTAAGTATTTTTTTTCTTTTTAATTAAGCTGATAGGATCTTAATCAGCTTCTGTCTTTGTTTTTAAATTCTCTTGGAAGTGATCAGTGAGTTCAAAAGTTATTGTGAGTGTGTCCATAGAGTGTAAGTATACATAAGGCTTAATTTCCATGGTAATCCCAGCTTTTAAAATAGTGTGGATTGTCCTTTGGGGAAAAAAGGATGTTTTTTGTGGGGCTGCTTATTCAGGGGAGGGAGATATCGGAGTATATTTATTTGTAGTTCTTTGGCAAATGAGATCAAATTGATTTCTCATCTGGAGAGGGAAAAGTCTGGACTCCGCAATGTGCGTGTTTTCTCTTGGGTGGAAGCTGGAAGCCTGTGTATCTCTTTCAGTGATTCAGTTTCCATAGTGGGTAAGGGTTTAAGAAAGCCTGGATAATGCTGTTAATGTCTCAGAAGGCTTGTTTTCATGACTTTTATATCTAACCACGTGCCCCTCCTAATATTTCAATAAAACAGTTATTGCTGCCTGTATTAAGAGCCATTACTGTTGCTAAGTTTAGCTCACCCATTTGTAATGCACATTACGTACTTAATTACTTGAGGAGGAAAATGTGAAGGAAGTTTTACTTCTACCAGAGCCTTGGTTATCAAAATGCAGTGTCTCTGTGCTGAAGGTTGTACTCCATTACTTAGAATGGCAGCTAAAATGAGAACCAGAAAGCAAAATTTTACTCACTTCTGGATTAAGTAAATACTACTTTACCCTGTTGTTTCCATTTCCTGTCTACAATGCAAATGGCTCTTCCATACATCTGTATGGTGGGAGAGGTTGGTTGCTTGTGGTAGCCATATAGGTTAATGAATACCTAAACATTATCTAAATTATTTACCAGGGTTGCACCCCTTTCTGACTCTCCAGCTTATTTTAGATTTTGCCAGTACAGTCTGAAACTCATCAGGGTTTTTCATATCTCTGAGTAACTTGGGGTTTAAGGTAGTTTGGCCTTCAGAGGATTCATCTGGTGACTGCTCGCAATGAAAATTTCTACCAACAGATCTTCAGTATTACCTTTGTGTCCAAGGACACAGTGTTTCTGCTGAACTCAGGATCTCTGTTCTGGAGCCAAATATTTTGACCTAAAATGGGATTGATGGGAAAGAGGGAAGTAGAGGAATTAATTTTTTTCCCCCTTAGTTTACTGTCCCCAAGCATGAAAATCCTATTTAGCCTTATATAGGAGCCTATACTATATATCTATCACAAGTAATTAAGGGCTTATGTGCCTGGAATTTACAGCACTTCTCTTTAGACTGCATGGATTAATAGCCAGGGTGGGTTCTGTCCTGTAGAATCAAAGGCTGAGTTTTCCCACTTGGCATCTCGGGTGTTCTGTCCTCTGGCAGAAAAATATCTGTATCATAGAATATGTGCATGTTCTGGTGACTCTTGGCATGACTGGTTCTACTCCTTATCCTCATGGAGTTTTAATTTTCTCTTATCCTTTCTCTTTCTTTAGCCCTTCTAGGGTCTCCAGCTGGTGGAATCCAGAATTCCATCGGTTCTGTTGGCACGGGCCAGCAGAACACTCCATCGCTGAGTAATCCCAATCCAATTGACCCCAGCTCCATGCAACGAGCCTACGCTGCCCTTGGGCTGCCATATGGCAACCAGCCCCAAACACAGCTGCAGCCCCAGGTCCAAGGCCAGCAGCCAGCACAGCCTCAGGCTCACCAGCAAATGAGGACCATTAGTGCACTGGGTAGGTGGAGAGAAGACCAAGAAAAAACATTGTGTAAATAACTGATGCTGTATTTTTAGGATAGTCTTGTATTTTGTTTGGTCAGAGTAGTGACTGTCTGTTGATGTTGTTTAGTAAATTAAAAATACACTATTTATATACGTTGCCATTAATTTACATTTGAATATTAGAAAGTTTTGAATATAGTGCTTTTGCCAAATAGCAGGAGTTTCAGTTTCTTTTAAGATATAGCCCATAGTTCGTTCTCTGAGGTGATGAGACAAATTTTGTTTTAACCATAGTCACTTGTTCTAACAGACAATTCTGTCTCAAATACTACCTTTTTTTTGCATCTTAATTGCTAGTATTACCTTCTTTATAGCTTATTGATCTAATCTTAAGAGTTTATAAATTTACAATTTTAATAGACTCGTTTCTGTAGTTCAGACTGAAAGTAACTTAAATATCCATGTATGTGCAGCACAGCAGCTATTATTATAAAAATACTGAACCTGATAAATTGCTTCTTTCATTAGCCAGGTGGGTCAGTAAAGTGTAGTTTTGTCATATTATTGTCAAAATTGTGAACTGTGTACCAATGATGTTTAATTTTGTCCCAAAGGAGCCAACCAGATGAACCTTCCCGCAGGAGGAATAACAACAGACCAGCAACCGGGTCTAATTTCTGAAACTGCTCTTCCAACATCCCTTGGGACAAATAAGTAATGCACGCATTTTCATTCTTGCTCAATTAAACATTTATTTACATGCTTAGGAACGTAAATAAAGAGCATGCTTTAAAAACTGATTGTATTGGCATGGAGATGGTCAGTCGCGTGTACAGCTCTGCTCTTCTTTCCTGTTTCAGTTCGAGAGCTGACACTTTGTGCCTCCTGAGAGCCCCACAGTATTTAGTAGTTTTAAATGAAGTCCCAAAGGAAGAAGAGTTTGTATTTTCAAGTTCATAGTTGTGATTCTTTACCATTCACACTGTGAATGTGCCTTGTAAACTCCTGAGCTTTGCTGCTCCAGGGATTGCAGTTTGTCGATGCCAAAATTTCACTTAAGAGAATGTTTGATGCAATAGCTAAAAGTGATAAAAGCAACAATTCAAAAATTACTTCAGGCATCAAACCTACGACAAAACTCTGCATTCTGGTACTCTAACAGTCCTTTTTATTTTAGCCCACTAATGAATGATGGCACAAACTCTGGCAATGTTGGAAACCTCAGCTCAATGCCAACGGCTGCACCTCCTTCGAGTACCGGGGTAAGGAAAGCATGGCATGAACATGTCACTCAGGACCTGCGCAATCATTTAGTGCATAAACTGTAAGTATTCACCAAGGCTGCCTCTTTCCTCAATGTTTTTAAAGAATTTCAATACAGTAGTTCTACTATTAAGCTGAAAAGAAAGTTATCAGTAGTGGTTCTCAGCTGCTGGGCCACTCTGGATGAGTTGTTACCTTTAATCCTCCTCTTCACTTCGTTCTTCATGCTCATTAATGAGGGGGCATGGAATTAGTCTCTATTGCTAGCAAATAATAAATTTGCTCTGCTGCGGTGAACAGTTATTTAGACTCAGACTGGTAAACCTCACTTTATTTTCATCATTGGATTTGCTTTAATCTTGTGAGAAATCATAAAATATATATATATTTTAAACCATTTTGATATGCTTGTACATATCTAGTGTGTAAGAAAACATCCAGGGTGATTATCATAAAGCTGTATTGATTTTTGGTTTTTTCTGAGGATTTTTTTCTATTCTTGTTCCTCCTTCCTTGCAGTGTCCAAGCCATCTTCCCCACTCCTGACCCAGCAGCACTGAAGGATCGCCGCATGGAGAACTTGGTGGCTTATGCCAGGAAAGTGGAAGGAGATATGTATGAATCTGCTAATAGTAGGGTATGTTGCTTCAGTCCAACGTGTTAAAGAACAGTAGCATCACAAATCTTAGAAGTGCAGAGAAAACCACAGAGAATCATTTCACTGCCCTCTTCATGAGGGAAGTCATGTTCAGCCTGTGACGATGTTCATGTAGTCCCAAGCCATGTGATTCATGTCACTCCAAGCTAATTCACCCCCCTCAGCTCTAGACACCATCACATTCATCCCTACTTGCATCCTCCTGAAAGTGTGATTGACATGCAGGAAGCTTGGAGCACAGCTTGCAGTTCTTGATGTTTCCCTTACTGACTTCCTCCCTTTTTGGAAGTCTGTGTAAGCAGTAATTTTAAAATTTTCTTAATGCCTTTTTACCACTGGGGGTTTTCTGTAGGACCCAGTGCTGATCCACTGCTTACCTTCTACCTGTACCGATGGAATTAGTTCTCCTCTGCTCTGCAGCACCTGGAGTGGTTGGGCTAAGACATAAGAAGTCAGTTTGCCTGCTTTGTGGATGGGAAAAAAACCAGAATTCCTGTTTTGGTTCATGATTTTTGCTCTGTCTGCACAGAGATGTCAGTTCAAATCTCTCTTACTTGGAGGGAGCAAACCCCTGTTGATTGACAGGCTGAGGATATGACATGGTGGTAATCCTACCCTTAAGGAACCACTCCCTGAAAGTTTTCATTGGGAAAAGACAACATTGTCCTGCCAGTAGTAAGTGAGATCCTGCCAGTAGCCATTGAGATCCTACCTGATCAGAAACTCGAGATCCTTTCTTAAGCAAGGGAGGAGTATCTAAAGAGAGTAGTTAGTGGCATTTCAGGTGATAATCAGATGATCCAGTGAGACACTTCTGCCCCTCTCAGCCCATCTGCCAGAAGAGCTGGAGATGGAAATGCAGCTTTTATTTCCTAGAGGTAAATAGGCAGTGGCCATACTTACAGTGCTGGTGCTGTGTCAGTGTTGGTCAGTAACCACATTGTATCCTCCTTGTAGCTACCAAGAGGTTGTTTACAAGGAAGACTTGGGTGTTCTCACACTTGGTTACCCTGGCAGCTTTAGAGACCAGTTTTAGACAGAAGGAGGATTTCATGGTCACACCTGAGTGTCTAAATACCTTCTCAGTAAGGAATAGCATAGTAAACTCCTGACTGTAAAATTAAATGCCTTCTGACAGACAAACACCCACAAGTACCTTCTCCTCACCCCTCAGAACAGCTGTCAGAGCCTCATGGCCAGAAGTTTCTCTTACTGGAATTCATCTAATGTATTTGGCTCCAAGCAACAAACTCGGAAGAAGGGAGTAATTCAGAATGTGTTAACGATGCCATGAGGAATTACATCCTTCTTTTTGAGGGGCTTCCATTCTACTTTGACACTGAAAAACATATTAGTAAGAGGCATCATTGTAAGGAGCCTAATGCTGTTCTAGCAGTGTGTGCTCCTTGTGAACACGGCCTTTTCAGGAATCTTTGCAGTGGGAAAGCAGCACTGTATTAAATTTACAAATAGGAAGTTACAACTGAAGTGGCTTGAGCAGGAGAAAGAGAGGGGCTGTAAAGCTTTTAAACTGGACAGCAGAAAGTGTCTGCACTGATTTTTGAGAAACTCTGAGGAGAGAAGTGACCTAAAAAACAAAGCTTTATGTTGCATGACTGGATTTCCTTAACGAGGCTGCTGAGTAATACCTTATCTCATATTAGACTTTCTGAAATTATTTCTATCCTGCTCTAATAACAAATTCTGGTTTTGATGACAATTGAATAAAAACAAAATGATTGTGGGCAAGCATCACTCAGCCTGTGCTCCATGTAACCTTGGGTTCTAAGCATGGTGACCCCACAAAATAAATGTAGTCTTGAGAGTTTGTGGGAGTTTTTTTGCCTTTAACAGGTGCATAATCTCATGCACTTGGCAGATGTGTGTCCAGCAATTCCTGACAAGCAAAATTGTCTGCATGGTGTGCCCTGTGACTGTCTTATTGGATCTGTTGTCAGTGTGGGTTGAGTAAAATGGATTTTTCATCTCGTACAGATGTAGTGTTTACTTGTCTGTGACTGTGGACTTTTTTTCACTGAATTTTCTCCATTCCTTTGAGGTTTTGTCTGGCTGTGTTTATCCCTTGCCATGATTGTTGATAGACTCTTTAAGAAAAGAGCAGTTCCTTTCTTTATGTAAAAATTGATCTGTCCTTAACATCTGTCTCCTGAAAGTTTATTCAGTGTAACAGTGAGCTGGGAATATCTTTTTCTTTTGTCTGTGGATTAGTGGAAATGTTTATTATGAAACTAACATTTAGAAATCATTAACACTTAGAAAGTAAATCACAGCTTCCTGGGTTTTGCTGAAGCAACAGAGAACCTCCAGCCTTCTCCTTTGTCTGCTAATTTACTCCGAGTAGGTATGAAGGGTAGCCACAAAGGAGGCGTGATTTCTGGAAGCTTGTTTTTTCACTTTTCTGCATTAAAGCAGTGTTAAGGATGTCCTAATTTAACAGTATACTGAAAATAAATATTTCTTTTTCAATTAGGTGGGTGTATACATTAAAAAACAAAACAAAAAGCCCAACCCAAAACCAGATGATGCTATTCAGGTAGACTGAATGAGTTTTGCTGCTGCTGATTACTCTTTATATTTTTCCCTTTTAGGATGAATACTATCATTTATTAGCAGAGAAAATCTATAAGATACAAAAGGAGCTCGAAGAGAAGAGGAGGTCTCGTCTCCATAAACAAGGGATGTTGGGGAACCAGCCAGCCTTACAGACCCCCGGGCCCCAGCCCCCAGGGATTCCCCAGGTGGCTGCTGCCATGGGCCAGGCACAGCCCGTCAGGCCACCCAGTAAGTGCTGCTGGAGCTGCCTCTGCTTCTCAGGAGTCTTTGGACTCAAGCTAATCCTGAGGTTGTGTTTAAAACTGGTTTTGCTGACCATTCTTGTGTTGTGTTGCAGATGGGCCTATGTCCATGCCAACCGTGCCTATCAGTCGTATGCAGGTTTCTCAAGGTATCTGTTTTCCTCTCTAAGTGCAATTTGTGGGTTCAAAATAATTTTTGGGGGGAAAAGCTGATCTTATATTGGGGCTTTTTGGTGTTGGGATGGAGGAACTACTGGGTCTGCCTTTTTTCAGCATCATTGTTGGTCGTTGCTCTGTGTGTCAGTGCAGTGTTAACGATTTGTACCCAGCACTTTGCTGGGGATTGGGAATTAATTCAGTGCTTCCAAAGAGAGGACAGCTCAAGCGAGAGTACTGTGGATATTCTTATTTAAAACACTGTAAAGGGGGAAGGATGTTGGCATGTTTTCATCAGTTAATTAGCCAAAAATACACCTGTAGCTGGAAACACAGCACATTAGTCCTAAAATTTGTTTAACTAATGATACCCTTTCTTGGTTTCTGATGGAAAGTGCATCTAAAAAAGCCTTGGAGCTTGTTCACAGCACTTGTCATTACTCACTGAGGCTGCTGTGAGCTCATGGGTGGTTTTTTTTTTCCAAAAAATATAAACCCATGACTTTTAGGTGCTTCAACTTCCTTCAAAAAAGTGTCCTCAGCTATTTTATTTCTTGGTTCAGAGTTAGTACTAAGTCAAAACTTGTGCTGAAATGTCCTTGGGAAGTTAAATCCTTTTAAAATTCATTTGAATAGGAGAACAAGTTGATAGCAAGTATAGCTCCATAATTACAGCTTTAGACAAGTTTTTTGGATGGAATAAATGTTTTGTATAAAAAACACAACCCCTGTTAAAGCGTTTTGCCAGCTTTTGTCCTGATTTGAGGCTTGGAGTTGCCTTCATACGTAAAATATGTATTTTTATCATATTTACTTCAACCATTTCAGTGAGCCCTGAATAAGACATTGCTGTTTCAAAGCAAATGCCTGATTTTAAGAAACCATCCTAAGGTATTATTTATAAATAGCATCCTGTCTCTGCAGATCATCCACCATCCTCTGCAGATCATCTACTCTTCATCTTTTGCATTTAATTTTTTTCCTAAGACACCAAAAATTGTATTTCACCCTGACCAGTATTGTTCTAAATACTTCTTGCATCCTGATTTGTCTGTTAAGTCAAGTAACTAAAAGATAATGCGTAGGGCGGTGGAATTTCAGTCATAATAACTGTTAATTTTATAGTAGAATATAGATCCATAAATTCTGCTGACTTGTTCCTAATGAGTTGTTTTGGGGGTGCATTTGCAGGAATGAATCAGTTTAACCCCATGTCCATAGGGAATGTACAGATGCCCCAAGCACCGCTGGGACCGCGGGCGGCGTCTCCGATGAACCACCCGGTGCAGATGAACAACATGGGCGCCGTGCCCGCGGTTCGTACCCCCCTCAGCACCCTGCTCAGCTCAGCCTCAGCCCACCCCACGCCTCATCTCCTCTGAAAAGGCCAAGTCATAGAGCAGGGCTGCAAACTGTGGGATAATTTCATGGAAACGCAGCAAGTCTGACAGGCTTTTACCGAGGCGTTTGTTTTCAATATTTACGTGTTCTAAAAACACCAAGCAGACCTTTAGAGGGGCACATGCCACAGGTGCAGTAATCCCAAGCAGCCTGTGGAAGAGCATCTACTGTCTTTGCAGTGCATAAACCTTCTTTGTTCCTACATGAAAACATGTTTTTATTTTTTAGAAAAACAAAAATATTTTTAGTTTCCCTGGATTCTCTCTGTCACCCCAGAGAACAAAACAGAGTTAACACTCTGAAAATTACCTGTTTAAAAATAACCGCTTCCTGAATGCTGTGGAACAAATGCTGAAGTTATAGGCATATGCCCCCCTTCCAGTTAGTGTAATTAAGCCAGTTTTCCTTTTATTTTTTTGTCCTATCTTTTGGTTGATTTCATTGAGGGTATTTTCCTTTGTCCTGCTCCGTAATACTAAATGGTAATTAGTTCATCTGGGTGTTAATTTTCAGATGGCAATGTCTCCTTCCCGAATGCCTCAGCCACAGAACATGATGGGAGCTCATTCCAACAACATGATGGGTCAGGCTCCTACCCAGAACCAATTCCTGCCCCAAAACCAGTTCCCAGCATCCACTGGAGCTATGAATGTGAACAATGTGGGCATGGGTCAGTCAACAGCCCAGGCCGGGGTGGCACAGGTGAGATGGATTCTCTATTTGCTCTTAATTGTTTTGCTCGGATTTATTTACCTTACTTATATTAGTTTATTTGTGTCTCTGTATCCATTGTTTGATGTAGTCACCCTAACTTTGGAGGATCATGGGTTACATCTGCCTTCTTCAGAAGCTCTTACATAACTTATCGACATCTGTTAATGGGGGCGCAACGCCCTGCAATTCCTGATTTAAATTCCTTAAAAATGCATGCTGATGAGATTTTTAGGGGAAATATCAGAAATCAGTTTATGGGATGCCTATGAACATATGTTTTGTCTCTGTGTGGACCCGAGTAGCTAACTTTAAATCTTGGATTATAATGAAGTGGTTGGGGAAGACTTCTAAAGTTTGTTTTAACTTCTCTGCTTCTGGAGAGAAAATTGTTGGGTTTTTCCTGTAACATTTTTCTGTTGCAGCAGTGGTCTTGTGAAGTAGCAGCTGTGCTTATGATGCCAAAGTATCTGCTTTTCCAGAGGGAAAGGCTTGCTGTTTAACTCAGAGCCCAAGTAATTTAGGCTAGTTAAAACCTCCAGAGTTCTGAGAGATTACTTAGATCAGATTTTGAAGAGCTCTGTCGAGTCAAGTTTGGAATATGTTCAGGATGGAGTATCTACAGTTTCATGGGCCCTGGCTCAGTTGTTTGACTGCCTTTGTGGTGAACATTTTTTTCCCAATGCACTTAGTTCCACAAAACTGCCTCCGTACAGGCAATATAGAAGTGTATTTTAAATTTGAAACTTCATCTGCAGGAAATTAACTGATTTGTATTTCTAAGAGTAACAGTTACATTTGAGGGTGGAGTATTCTTTTTTATCACCAGTTATCTGATGCAATCTTCAGTAAAATGTATCACTTAAAGGTTTAAGTACATCCAGTGTACTTTATTGTTGCTGCTCTGAAAAACAAACACCCAGTTTTCTGAAGCATCTTCAGCAGTTTAATTAGAATTAAAAAGAAAACAAAAAGACTCTTCTTAAGTCTTGCTCTGTGCAACAGCAGCATTAAATGTGTTGACCTGCCCTCCAAAGCAGAGCTGCCTCAGAGTCCTGGCCTAAAAATGGGTATTTGCTCAAAACCGTTTTGTGTCAAAGCCTGACCTTTGCCCAGCTAATGGCACGATTTAGAGGCTGCCTGTGGGTTTCTGTGTTACTGGGATTGTGAAGATTCCCTCTCTATGCCAGTGGAATTAATGCAGGACGTGCATGGCACAACTGTGTCTGGGAGAAAGGTCCCTGAGAGCTGATGGCAGCGATGACAGAAATTGGAGCAGTCACTTGCAGTAGCAGCATTTGCTGCTGATCTGCTTACACTGACAGAATCCTGTCAGAGAAGGCTTCAGGGCTGTGATGGAAAGGATAAGTGTGATTCCAGGGTCTGTAAGACTCTCTCTCTCTCTCCCTAGCAGGGGCAGGTTCCCAGTGCTGCTCTTCCCAACTCCATGAACATGCTGGGACCGCAGAGCGGGCAGCTGCCGTGTCCCCCAGTGACCCAGCCACCCCTGCACCAGAGCACACCTCCCGTGTCCACTGCTGCCGGGATGCCACCGATGCAGCACCAAACCCCCGCGGGAATGACTCCTCCCCAGCCAGCAGCACCCACCCAGCCATCGACACCGGTCTCGTCCTCGGGACAAACTCCGACCCCGACGCCGGGTTCTGTTCCCACGGCCACGCAGACCCAGAGCACCCCCACGGGGCAGACTGCGGCCCAGGCCCAGGTGACACCGCAGCCACAGACCCCTGCCCAGCCCCAGTCTGTGCCAACCCCACAGCCAGCCCAGCAGCAGCCAACATCTGTGCAGGCACAGCCACCCGGCACTCCAGTAAGTACCAGCCAGTCCCCTCTGCCTTGTGTCGTGACATCCCACGAGTGTCCCTGTGCCTAGCACCGTGTCCTGAATGTGTAGAGCCCGTAGCTGTCCATAGCAGCTTCAGCATTAGACCAGAGGGTTGCTTGGAGATGTGTAAAATGTGTGTGTTCAGATGTTCTCAGCATTGTGTGAAGGAGGGGGGGTTGAATGGCTGAACTGCTCAAAGTAAAATTGGCAGCAGTGTGCAGAAAGATGAGGTGTAACAGGCCTAATGCTCTGTTTGGCCGGAATCAGAATCTTTTCTGATCCTGAGATTTGTGTAATTTTTGTCCTTTTAAGATACAGCCAGGGCAAATGCACATTTTAAGGAATGTACAGTATTTTACTGGGCAGGTATTTTCTCTGTAAAAGAAGCCTCTTTGGGGCAGAATTCTTCCTTGGCTTCTCCTCTGTAAAGCAGAGTTATTAAATGTGTAATATCAAAACTTGGCTACAGTGACCTGTATCCATGTTCTGCACTGTTGTAGAATATCATCTCATGTCTCTTTTGTGCTGTTCATTTTTAGTAAAGGAAAATATTTCTATATATGCAGTGTCTTTCTTTTGTACTGTTTTTACAACAGCTATCCCAGGCAGCAGCTAGTATTGATAACAGGGTCCCCACCCCTGCCTCAGTTGCTAGTGCTGATACGAATTCCCAGCAACTAGGACCAGATGCACCAATGCTAGAAAGCAAATCAGAAGTTAAAACTGAAGAAACTGAGCCAGAGACTAGTGAGACACAAGTGGAAGCTAAGACTGAGGTAAATGAGATTCTCTACAGCTTAACTGAAAGCAGTGATAGACATAAAAGCACTTAATGATGTGTCTGACTCGGTGAGCTAAGGGGCGAGAGGAGGGTCGTTACTGAAAAGTAACTCCTGAGGAAAGCCATGGATGGAAAGTGCTTCAACAGTCTCAAACTAATATTTTGGTGGCTGAAGTTTGGGTTGTAGATGTAACAGTACCTCTCGTTGCGTCCTTTCTTAAGGTGGAGGAGGATTTACAAGGATCTTCACAAACAAAAGAAGAAACAGATGGAACAGAACTGAAACAGGAGCCAATGGAAATTGAAGAAAAGAAACCTGAAATCAAAGTAGAAGCTAAAGAGGAAGAGGAGAGCAGCACTAATGGAACCACTTCACAGTCCACATCACCATCTCAGCCCCGCAAGAAAAGTATGTGTATGAAAACTGAGTTCCCTTGTGTGCTTTGCTTTCACTAACATTTGTTTTCCACAGTCTGAGCTCCTGCTGGGAGGTCTGTTTTGCACTTGTGTTTCCAGCACGTGGAGCTCTGGGAGATCAATGCCCTGTAACTTAATTTTGAAAGTAGGATTCCTTTAATGTTACATGAATCAGGTGAGAAAAGCAAGTCACTGTGCCCTTGATCTCAGCAGTGCCTGCTCAGAAGGACCAAGGCAGTAAGGCAGTGATTGCTGGAGGAATTAAATACATAAATCCCTCCCTGTACATCTTGGTGCTCTTTCAAGAGAGCTCAGTGTACATAAGAGTGCTTTCAGTAACCAGGGATATCCATTGCTTCTCTTTTCCTGTTAAGAGGCTGCACACACCACCTTTATCCTGAGTTTTGTCAGTCACTTTTCTGAGAATCAGGCACTTGAACTCTCCTGAACCTGTGTTCCTCCTAGGCTGGACTGCTACAAGAGGCTTAACATTTATTTTAGAATTCTGTTTTCAGGACTTGAAAGTTTTCAGTGTAGTGTTCATTTGCTCAGCAGTCTCTTAAATTAAGCTACAGTGTCAGCACAGATTGAGGTGTGTCTGCATCTGTACTCAAGGAAACTTCACAGTACTGCAGGTTATATAAATGATTGGGTGCCTTGTGTTAGTAAGTAATAAATAAGATCATTAAAACGGAAATAAGTTTCTCCACTTGCAGTGCAGGCTTTGTGGCAGGCTGCAAGATAAGTTTCTGGACTCAAAAACCTTAGCAGTTTTGAGACCTCTGTCTTTTGGCACCTGCTTTATTGAGGTGATGTTTTCTGTGGTTAGTTCTAAGGTAAGCTTTCAACGTGCTGCAAATGTCTAAAAAATCTACATCTCCTTGATGTGCTTTGGGTTGCATTTGGTTGCTAACCATAATCTTTTTGTAATAAATCACTATAAAACTCATTTCCCTGTAGATTGATGTTTTCAGCTGGCAGCAGAGCAGGGCACCCAAATGAGAGTGCACTGCAGAACCCACTGGCAGAGCTTTTTCCAACCCAAATGTAACACAGGGAGTGGAAAACTTATTAGCATTTCTGAGCCAGTGATATTCCCAGTGGAAGGAATCACTGCTGCCTGTTAGGAATGTGCAGCACAGGGAAGGTTCTTGCAGAGTCAGTTCAGGCTGGGTCACTGCATATTCCAGTTCCTCCTTCAGAGACACAATTTTATCTTGGAAGGTTTGTCACCCAGTAACTGTGGAGTGCAAAGCACATGCAATGTGGGCAGGTACAACCACAGACACAAGTTTAAATGGTGACATGTTCTCACCAAGGAGTTTGTTCAGTGTTAATTGAGAATTGGTATTAAAATGCTGAATAAACCAAGAGGTATTGGAGAGTAATTACTGCCAAGTGTGCTGAAGGGATAGGTGATATTTTAAAACTACCAAAGAGACTGATCAGGAGTTTTGCATGGGTTGCAAAAGTATTGGGAATTCTTCCTCCTTCCCATGCAGGCAGATTCCTGAGGGGCATCCCACAGCAAGCTGGGGCATAGCAGGCACTGGGAGGAAGTGCCAGGACTGTGTGCTATAACGTAGCAAGTCAGAGCCTTTTTTTGCCTTTTTTTGCAAATCTAATGTGAGCAAGAAAGGGAGGTGATGGTTCCTTGCCTCAGCCCTTGCAATCTCAAAAAACTCACTGTAATACTCGTTTGGGCAGCTGCTCTCTCCTTGTAGCTGGCAGCTTTAGTTTGACCTTCAAGATGAGTTTTACTGGTTTCTTCACTTCTTTGAAAGATATCATGGAAAACTTGCAAGAGCTTGGGTTTGAGGAGTGTTCATGTGTATTGTCCTTGTAATTTTGAAAATGTCTTATCTTCCTTTATGAATTTTCTCCCTAGTAATCATAAGCAGACTTGTCTCTGTTTGAAAAAAGTGAAAAAATTAAGAAGGTAGCATTGTAGTCTCCTTTGGTAGGTTATACGTCACTGTGAGTCAGGCAAAGATCCCATTTTCTTTTAACCGCCCACACACCCAAGACAAAATGGGATAACTGGGTGCCAGCTCCTTCCAAAGGTCTTCGAGCTACCGCAGGAGAACTGACAGCATTTAATTTTGGGAAAAGGAGAGAGAGGAAAAACAAAACTTCCTTGTAAAATCCACGTACAGGGAGATGCCATGATCAAATATGCCATTATTAGTCATAATCCTTAGAGGCAGAGCAGCTGAAGGCAGCTGTTCTTTATGTTTTTAAGTAAAGTAATAAATTGAAATAACAACTAGATTTTCGTTTTGATTTTTTTTTTAAACTTCAAAATGAAAGTAGGTTATAAACTTTATCAGTACAGATAATTAGGCTTTAAGGAACTAGGCAAAAAGTCAGGCTGAATGTATGTAGTTTGAGTTTAAAATAAGATTTATTTTGAAAGATACTGTAGCTTAGTGGTATGATATTATAGGAGAAAAATCTAAAAGACATGTCAGGCAGGTAGCCAGAATAGATTATTAAAAGGTACTTTTTGACCTTTACATTTCATTAAATGAAATAATTCAGATTATCACATATGAACTATCTGAATCAGAGCAGTAGAGAATACTATTCCTCATTAAGGGAATTTAATATTTATTTCTGCTCTCGAGAATCCCATACTATAATGTATAAGAGTTGTTTATAAAACTTTGGGAGTCCATATTAGGGAAAAGTGCCTGCATGTATGGTATTGATGAATGTGGAAGAGAATTGCCATTTTGTTGGGACTGTGATTGTGGCAACAGCTCAAATTATCATACAACCAATGGAGTAGTGTCAGTTTAATTTGTCTTGCCTTTTTTTGTGTGTGTACTCCTTAAAATCATAGATTTTTAACTAGCTGTCCCAAAAAGCAATTTACATCATCCCAAAATACCATTTGAGTGAGAAAAAAAATGATCAGTCTCAAAGGGGTCGCTGAGCCCTGTTGATTCAAGTGCTTTTAGCAGAATTAATTGCTCCAGTTTATTGGTATCGTTCTCGTTTCATCCAGGTAGATAAATATTGGATGCCATCCTGCTTTCCTTAGTTGTCTTTTTTTCTCAATGATCGGCATTCTTCCCTATTTAAAGACACCGTTCCTAAGGAAATAAATGTAATTACACTGCTGAGATGTTCAAAGAGTTATCATTATTTTTCAGAAAATGTATTGCCTTTTTTTGTCCTTGTCATCCACTCCTGAAAGAATCATGGCTGTTGCCATGCCACTGTTGCCAAGTGGTGGCATAGAAATCTGGAAGTATTAACACTTTCAAAATCAATTAACGGTCCATCAGACCAGGACTGTTTGTACACTGTGGCCAGGAAAATTCCTCTGCCAGCTCTCAGGACATCTGGTCACTCTCTGTAGGGCTGGCTCTTCATCCTTGTCCAGTGCAGTGGGTTTTGCTGGAAGAATCTTGGCTTGGAAATAGCAAACAAGGTTAGAAGGGAGGGAGGGAGGGAGGGAAAATTATGCTCAGTCTCTCCTTTGAGGAGAAAAGGTTCATTCATGTTGAAACGATTGATTTAATTTGATTCTGTGTAAGTTTTGAGGGGTTTTTTAATGCTCTAGAATATGTATCATTATGGGCTAGAGTTGTTCCCATCTCCCTGTTTTGGGAATATCACCTGCTGTGGTCTGAGTAAATACAAGGCTGTGTTTGCCTCATGTGAGTGAGGTTTTGCTTCTGACCAGGAAATCCCTTCGCAGAGTTTTACATGAATGTAGTTCTTTGGGGTTTTTTTAGGCAAGTCAAGAGATTAGGAAATGTGGAGGGCAATTTTCTAACCTTTCTGACTCCCATGAACAGTTTTCAAGCCCGAGGAGCTGCGCCAGGCTCTCATGCCCACCCTGGAAGCTTTGTACCGGCAGGACCCAGAGTCCCTTCCTTTCAGACAGCCTGTGGATCCCCAGCTTTTAGGGATTCCGGTGAGTTGGCATTAAAAAGAAACCCTATAAGATATTCTTCTGTTTTATCTTTGCTCACGTAAACATTTACCCTTTTCCATCCAACATATTGCAAACCCCTTAAAAATGCAGGGTTTTGTGTGTCTTTGCAGGATTATTTTGACATTGTGAAGAATCCCATGGATCTCTCGACCATCAAACGCAAGCTGGACACGGGGCAGTACCAGGAGCCCTGGCAGTACGTGGATGATGTGTGGCTGATGTTCAACAACGCCTGGCTCTACAACCGCAAGACTTCCCGGGTCTATAAGTTTTGCACTAAACTGGCAGAGGTGTTTGAGCAAGAGATTGATCCTGTCATGCAATCCCTGGGCTACTGCTGCGGCCGCAAGGTGGGTGTCCCAGGATCCCAGGGGGGTGTTCTTCCCAACAGCCCAGCTTCAGCTTTGTGTGCTCTTCTTTTAAAATAGAAATACTGAACGGAAGGGCTGCTGAAAGTTTGGCTTTATTAGAAATGTGTTTAGAGCTAAAAAGGTCAACAGCATTTCTGCTCTTGTGTTATTATTGTTGTATTTTTCTCCCTCAGAGGACACCTTCTTTAGTCATAAGTAATATTAAAATACTTCCCTGGTTTCCCATGTCCATAAAGCAGAGGTCAAAGGGTCAGCTGCTTTTAGAGTTAATGATTGTCACCAGATTGAGAGGGCTGTGCTGGTACATTCACAATAGCTGGAAAAGAGTGATGACCATGACAGTGTCCTCTGATACCCACAAGCATCAGGTTTGCTTAATAGATCCCTGATGAACAAAAGCCCCTGTTGTAAAGCTGCTTTTCTCCCTTGTTTTGCAGTATGAGTTCTCTCCCCAGACCTTGTGCTGCTATGGCAAGCAGCTGTGTACTATTCCCCGGGACGCTGCCTACTACAGTTACCAGAACAGGTGAGTCCCTGAATCCAGGTTTTTTCCCTTATTCAGGAAGTGAGATCTCTTTAGAGTTCTCTGCACATACAGAGGACGAGGAGGATTTTTAACTTCTGCTTTCCTTTGTCAGCTAAGTCAGGGAAAGGTTCTTTTTTTATCTTTCCATGCTGTCCTTTTGCAGGTGACTGTTTGTTTTCCTGTCCTGCAGTGTGAGGCACACTGTTCTTTAGTGCTTGCTCTTAGCCAGGCTGCCCCATGCAATGCTTCAGTGCAGGTCAAGTTGTCCACGTTTTCCATAAAATGAGGAGCAGGGCTTGCTGGAGGGAGAAGGGCAAAACTGCAGAAGGGCACTGGGAAATCCTGTTACCTTGTTCTGGGAGAATTGTGAAAATATGCAGGTTTGTTTTCAAGTTAGTGCCAGAATTTGCCAAGTAAAGGGTACAGTGATTGATTGCAAGACTTATGTTTCCCCTTCCTAGTCAGTGCTTAATTCTATTTAAATTAGCTTGGAAATAGCATTAAAAACTACCCAGATACTCCATGAGAAGCTGTGAAAATTAAAATTTCTCTTATTTTTAAATTACTATTAGGACTTGGTGTTTCTATTATTATTAAGCAACTGTTAGATTAATTTTCCATTTAACGCTTAAATCACCAGTGTTATAATCACAAAGCAAACTCGAAAGTTGGCTTTAATTTTGATTTCTTAGATGATGTGTGTCTTCCCCCCTGAATAAAATGCACAATATAAATGGGCTGAGACCAAAGCTTTGTTTTAAACAGGGAAGAGGAAGTTCTGAATTGCTTTCCAGAGGCTTGGCAGCCTCTAAGCCTTGGCAGCCAGCTGTGAAGTCACAGAATCAATTCAGACGTTCAGCACTTGTATTTCATCTTTTTGGGCCATCCCTTCTCTCCAAACATGCTCTTGAGAAGCTTTCAGCCTGTTGAGCCCCACACTGGAGCAGCACAATGTGCGAGAGGAAAATGTGTCATCCCACCTTGTGTGGGGGGTCTTGGGTGGCCTTTGAGAGGCAGAAAGTATTGACAGGCAAGAAAAAATTCATGAGCTCTCATAAAAGGTTTTATACAGCCACTGTGGACTCTGAAAAGTCAGGCTGAAGAGAAATAAAGCAATTAAAATGTATTTAAAGAGACAGTTCAGTACTGGCATTGGGGGAAAAAACCCTTAAATACCATCACTGTTGATAAAATTTAAAATACTTTTCATATTCTGCATCCATGTTATGCATTCTGTATTTGGAAAGAACAGCAACTTCAAATTTAATTGAAGAAGGGCTCATTCTTCTTTCAAAACTGCCTTCCCAATTTAAGTTTGTGTTAAATCATTTGGATTATTCCATGGAAGGCAATGTTGGTCATTAGCAAGAAGTCCAGGGTGCGTGGAGCAGAGGGTTCCTCTGCACTGGGTGCTGGAATATTCCAGTTTCCTGCCCACTGTAAATGTGAAAATCCATTTAAGTCATAGATTTCTGCTCATCCAGTTGCCTTGAGAAGGGAGTAGGGGTTTGTGATTGGGGGTGGGTTTGAGTTCAGGGGGAGTGTAAGGTTTTCTGTTTCAGGCCCACTAAGTGAAGCGATGAATGGGGCTTTGGACTGGGGCTTTAAAAAGGTGTTTCTAAAGATTAATCACCATATTGTTAAGTGATAGTCCATTTTGCATAGAAAGGCCCTGTTCGTCAGCTCTCAACCACTCAAATTCCCTGTGACAGTGATCTTCAAATCTTAGATGTTCTTAAACAAGTAATAAATAAGTGAAAAACAAATTCCATGCTTCCAGGAGATCTTTAATTGGTCAAATGTTCTTGAATTTTCTGTGTACAGAACAGGCAAAATTGGATGCACCTAAAGTCCAGTGTATCACATGACTAAATTACAACTAAGAATATTTAGGCACCACTGAATAAATGAACTCAGGCACTACAGTTTCATGATTAAGTTAATTATTTGGTATAGAACCATTTAAATTCCATAATAAGGCAGAAATTTAGGTTAAAGTGTTCAGAAAATGTGCTTCATGTGTGAATATCCAGTTGAGAAAACTGAGTGGTGTTTCATGTCAGCACTGCCATCCAGTTATTAATTTAGAATTGCCTTTGCACTTAATTACAGTTGGGAATTCACCTGTTAATGCCAAGATTGAGCATTTTCTGGACTTTGGTATTGCACCATAATGTTGCTCTTTAATAAATGGGGGTCATCTGAACAGTCTGCATTTGAAAAGCTTTTCATGTTTGATGTGTTGCAATAAGTGCATTCTTTGGGGTTTCTATGGCTGTTGTAACTAGAATATTGTATGTTTTCTAAGGGTTTTGCTGAATATTTGTGGTGACATGCAAAAGGCAAATCTCTGTTTCTGAGGGTCCATATCCATAATAAGTTACAGCTATTGCTTCACCTTGGTTATTTTATGGACAAATGTTCATGATCTTTAGGTGATTCATTTTCACTGTACTTCAGTTTTTATTTCCTCATTTTAATATCATGGATTAAAGCTTAGAGTGCTTTGAAAGCCCATAAATTATTCTGAAAATGGATCAGAATTAACCTTTTCTGGGACTGTTTAAATGTAGCAAATTGTTAATAGGAGCCTTGGCCATGGATTTTTCTGGCTACACTCCTGTATTTGGGTCCTCCTGACTTTCAGTCCTTCCCAATCTGACTCTTAAAATGATGAGCAACTGTGTTAGTAAGGAATAATTAGGGGTTTTAATTTAAGAAAAATTTAAAGAAGCACATTATAGGAAAAAAATAAATGGACTATGTGTAAAAGGATATAAAATTCTGAACCTCTTATGTTTGGGTTTTTTAAAAAATTATTAGATATTATGTTATCCGTTTAGGGGTGGGGCGTGAGGGGCAAGGGAAGTCAGGGGAAATGAGATGTGCAGTGTCTGTACCCACTGCTGAAACCCTCCTCCTTAACAACCACAATGTATTTATCATCCCCAATGATAACAAATTAATGGAATACATTTGTTTTTCTCCTGGCCTTGCTCTGTTGCATTCTCAGCTGCCAAAGCCTGGTTTTCCCTGGGAGGGCGATGTGTGTGAGCCCAGTGGAGCTGCCCTAGGAGCTGGCTGCAGTTGAAGTGGGGGTAGGCTGGCAGTCCTGGCAGATGATTGCATGGCAGTGCCAGTGTGGTTGGATTAACTGGAGCCAACCACCCCTTCCCCTCCGAGCCAGTGCCAGGGCATGGGCAGGACTCGCTGCTGCTGCAGCTGTGGCTCCTGCCTGCCAGAGCAGCTCCTAAAGCCAGGCCCAGCTGGCAGAGCCCGCAGGGGTTTCCAGGCTCCTGAGCTGTGCTCTGGGGACTTGGTGCTGGCTCCAGCCCGGGGAGGGCTCATGGAGCACCTTCCCTGCTGCTGGCTCCAGCCCGGGGAGGGCTCATGGAGCACCTTCCCTGCCCAGAGCCGGGATGGCCCTGGCGTGTCCCACCAGGAAATTCTGATCCATCCCCTCCCATCGCTGTTGTTGTCCCCAGGAGAGCACAGCCTGGGAGGTCTCTCCGGGATTGCTGTAGGTCAGGTGTCCGAGGGTGTGTGTGAAGGGGCAGAGCTGCCACACTGATCAGTCTCCATCCTTGAGTTGTTGGTTCATTGTGCCACTGAGTCTCCTTGGTGCCTCTGACACTCCCCATCCCCACGGCTCCGGTGTTTGAGTACTAAACCTGCCTTGTTCTGTGCTGCCATCGCTGCTTCCACTCTCTCACTCTCCATAAAGCTCCTTTATTTTGATGATCCTTTGTGGCCTTCCTGCGTTTTACAGCTGTGGCCTATCTGTTACCTTTGTTCATGTGTGAATTCATATCCTTTCCAAACATTTAGCCTCCTTTTTTAATTTTGTTTTTAGTGACCCTGACAACTTTGGTTCCAGTTCATCTGAAACAAACAAAAAAAACCCAAACAAACAAATGAAAAAACCCACCAACCTCCCCCCACCCCCCCCAAAATCCATGTAGCTTTGATTTTATTTTATTTTTTTCAAATGCAGATTGTATTTTCGTAGAGTTGTATTCCAGTTTACTCAGCTTGGTTTGGTAAACTGCAGAACTGTTTTTGCTGAGTATGACTTGGATTGACTCTTGGTCTGGTGACCAAAAATTGTACCTAGCCTCATACTCAATTTGTAAAGCTTAATTAATTCCACATCTTTAATGAACCTGATAAATATATTGTATGTATGTACAATATTTCATGTTGTTCACATATATACATATATTGTATTTATATAGATAAATGGCTGGAAACTCTGACCCATAATTGCATTTCTGTTAAATGTTTGTCTGGAGTATGGATTTGGTTTCATTTATATGAAAGAATATTAGCTGAGCAATTGGTCACATTTAATCTTACAGTCAAATTTTGAATTTAATGTTTTTATAGAATTTTTTTCAGTATCAAGTGTTTCTGCTTTTGCAGTTTTGACTCACAATCAGTAAATGCTTTCAGCATATTTCCTAATTACTTAAATCTGTAATAAATGTGTCCTTTAAGCTTGTTGACAGGCTCCTTTTTACCCAAAGCAAACTCGATCGGTTGCAAGCCTGGAATCAAAAAGCATTTTTTTCCCTGAGCGATGCAAATCAAATCCAAATTCTTAAATTTGAAGCCTATACAAAGGTAGCTCTTGGTGGCTACTCCATGAATCCTCCCCAAATTTGGAATTTGAGGCCCGACACTTGTTGTGATGTGTGAAATGAGACCGAATGCTAATCTGTGCTTTGCCTTGGCTTTCTGCTCTGTGTTGTCTTGGTGTTTGCGTCTTACCTCTTACGTCTGTGCTGTTTGTTCCCTCCCCTGTTCTCTAATCCTGCCCTCCCCTCCCTCTGTGCCTCCTCATTGTCCACACTGACCCATCAATCAACCAACAACGTCCCCCCTTCCGTCGTGGTCCTGGTGATCTGCCCTGCCCTGGTTGGTGGCTCCGTGCTTGGGTGGCTGTGTTTGTGCTGGACCAGCTCACCCAAATATGGCCTTCTTGCTGACAGGTATCACTTCTGTGAGAAGTGTTTCACTGAAATCCAGGGGGAGAATGTCACCCTGGGTGATGACCCTTCCCAGCCTCAAACGTAAGTCCCTTCCTTTCCTTGCATCCTGACTTTTGGAATGGTGCAGGGGGCGGGGGGGGGTGGGGTGGTGTCCTGCTTTGGGAGTAAAACCCAAAACCCTGTGGTGTTATTTGGGGGGAAATGCCATATTCCTTCCTAACAGGAGATTTATAGGGACGGGATTAAGGGCTGTTGCTGTGTTGGGTCTGTTACTCTGGCCAGCACTGCTGCCTGTGTCCAGCTGAGCTGCCCATTCCAGGGGGTGCCAGACCCTGGATAATGTGCTTGGAGGGGAGCAGTGGAAGCTGTGTCAATAAATGTCACTAATCCATCACCTTTTCTAATGGAAAACTTCCATCTAATTCTGATATCTCACCTTTTGAGGCACACCTTAGGTTTCTAAAACCAAAGGCTTGCCTTTAACCTGGCCAGAAAAATCAGATTTGAGGTATATGAGCTGGTTTGGAAGGTGGCTGCTTTACTGACATTAGCTTCCCTTGTTCTTTATGATTTTTATTTTATGTGTAGACTTGGGTATCTCTTGCTTTTAATTTACACAGAAAATGAAATGGAAAAAATATTTTCTATAGCTTAAAATAAAATGAACTGAATTGCTTGCTCTGACCAGAAAATAAATACTGAGGGGCTTTCTTCAGACTTGAGGTTTGCTGCAATTCAGCAAAGTATGATATTGTCTGAGCCTCTGACGTGAGGGTGCTACTGAGTTTTCATATTAACTCTTTGTCTCTAGAACCATCTCAAAGGATCAGTTTGAAAAGAAGAAAAACGATACCCTGGATCCGGAGCCGTAAGTACCAGGCTGTTGTTTTGCTTCCCATAATCTCGCTGCTTCCACCTGTCCTTGAGCCAGCAGGGCAGAAATGGGGCAGGGAGTAAAGAACTCTTCTGTTGCCCCATCCCTGCCCAAACAGATGGCAGATTCTTTCCCTAAAATTCATGGCACAACACCCAAAGTTGATGTGTGCTTTGATACCCCAGAGGAACACGGGAGCCTGTTCCACAGACAGTTCTAGTTCTGTTATTTGGGTAGTTCCAAGGGTGTGCCCTGCCAGGCTCTGCACAGGGCTGGGAATGGCCCTCCCTCCTCCAGAGCCTTTCACCCGGGCTCTGCCTTCCTGGGCCACTTCTGCATTTTCCTTTTGTGGTTCTAAACCACGCGTTTCTCCTCACTGGGTGCTGAGCCCACCCAAAGGCAAAGGCCCCCTGTGTTACCCTTGAAAGGTTCAGGGAAAGCCCAGCTGAACTTCTCCTCAGGAGCACGGGGTTGCTTTCCCTGCAGTGGGATTTTATCATCCTGCTCCATGTTCTCTGGCAGTTTGAGACACAACACATTTTGATTCCTTTGCTCATCTTTGCAAATACTAAATAGAGCTCCTCGCCAGGCCTGGAAGGGTGGACTGAGATAGAGATAGACCCCAGGGCATTTGGCTTCTTAACCTGCATTGCACTCTGGACTGGGAAAACCTCTGACAGTTTTCCCATCCAAAAAAAGGATTCTGACATACTATTTTGACCAGAAAACAAAAGATAAAAACAAGACTACAGCAGAGTCATGCAGGCAAAGACAAGTTAATACATGTTTTTTTGGCGGGGTGGTTCATGAATGACTAGTCCTTACATTTACAGTAAGTTGAGCAACCTTTTATTCAGCTTGTGGTTGTTGCAGCAATTGAAAATTAAATCTGTGGAGGCATTGTTGAGGATTCTGTGAAGCTAGGAAAATTCAGGGCTCTTCTTAGGAAAGGATAGAAAAGATGCAGAAGAAGTTGTGCATGACAGCCCATTTCAGATTTTTAAACTAGCACATTTTGCAGTTTATATATAGGTATAGATGTATATATATAACTTGCACGTGGATTGATAGATGTACATCTGAATCTATTCTGAGGGTTTTTTTCAACATAGACATAAATTGGGCTGGTGAAGTTGATTCAGTTCTTAGCAGAGGATTGGAAAATCCTTCTTTCATGCTGAATTCTGGAAAATTACTTACCTAACACCAAAAGTGATTTGCTGCTGTTTTTTTCTCCTCAGGTTTGTTGACTGCAAAGAATGTGGTCGGAAGATGCACCAGATTTGTGTGTTACATTATGATATTATTTGGCCTTCAGGGTAAGAGATGTTTGTTAGCTTTTTACCCCTTGTATAATGAGACCGGTGTAGTTTATATAATTAAAGATTTTCTGCCTTTGTTCTTTAATATGTGGCCACAGCCTTTTAAAGAACTTGGTACAAAGGGACAAAAGCATTTCTAAATAAAATACTTTTTTTGGTGTTTGGGGTCTTATTTCAGTATAATCATATGAAAATGTGTATATTCATCCACACAGATTCGTGTGATTTCTTTCTAACTCTTAAACAAGGGCAGCTGGCTGGAGGGGAGTTTGTGTGCACAGAACACAAATGCAGGTGGAACTGCTTTGCAGAGTTAAACCAGCTCATACAGGCTTTAAATCCCTCAAAAATGGAGTGATATAAGCTGTTCAAAGCCAGAGAAAAATATACTGTACTCTGACATTTAAATTACATGTTCAAACATTGGGTTTAAGCTCACCAGTAATGGGTTTATGCTAAATTTTTGGCCTTTTTTTTTCTCAATAGGTTTGTCTGTGATAATTGTCTGAAGAAAACTGGTAGAACACGCAAAGAAAACAAATTCAGTGCTAAAAGTGAGTTTGGTATTCCTGTTTTTATCTTCAACATTCATCTCCTCCCTGCCACCCCTAATGGGTTTTTGATTGAGACTTTGTGTTGTCGTGACAGACAGCACAGGAACATCTGCAAAACAGGGAGCAGCATAACCCAAGGCTGTCAGAATTTTAATCAACATTTCAAAGCCCTCCTGTTTATGTGTTTGTGGTCAGTCTTGTTGCTGCTTGAGGTGTTTGACATCTTTGTCCTTATTTTTTCTAGGGTTAAAAAGCAAAAAGAAGGACAAATAGAACAGAAGGAGCACAGGGCTGTGTATGCTTCACTGGCTACATTTAGCCAGGTTTCCATGTAGTGTTGGAACTGTAGTAAAGGGATTGTCACCTTTGTGCCCTTCCAATGACCTGTGGTAACCAATCGTGCTGCAGTTCAGGTGCTGCTGCCAAGCACCAAAGTGTTGGAAGAGCTTTTCTTGCTTCCAGAGCAGGTGGTGGGGTAAGAACTTAGTAACTCATTCCACCAGCTGCTCTTGGCAGTAACCATTGCCATAGTCTTGTAGAAATGGGCACTAAAGAGAGGGCCAGGAGGTGCCAGCTCAGGTTGTCTCAGTCTCCATGATCCTTACCCAGGGCTCTCTGCAGGCCTTTGACATCAGGGAACATAATTGGGACGGTTTTACTCACGCAGGTTTGGTGGGGGAAGAGAAGGGGCTGGTGTTGGAAATGCAGAGTCAGTGCAGAGAGCAGAAAAACAAAGTGAGTGTAGACACCAAGAGGGTGGTTCAGGCACTTGAACAAGCAGAACTTGCAGGGACACTTCATTCCTCCCTTGTGCTTCCGTGATCCTTTGAAGTTCTGGACGTTACTGGGTGATGTTGTGCCTGCACAAGCCTGAATCTTCCAAACTGGGATAAAGGCAAGGTTTTGCATTAAAAATGTGACTTCTTGGTAACTTCCTGTGTGGTTGATTGTGTAACAAGAGATGTGAAGGGGTTAATTTGCAGGTGATGTTGTGTGAGGCATGGTGGGTTCCAGTAATCAGAGCGGTCTCTGGAGTAACCTGAGGCACTCAAGAGAGTTCTGTTAAAGAGGCCTAAATTAGTCTCATTAAAGACAGTTTAAAATTGGAGGACAACATTAATAAAACTGAAATTCAACTGTAGTTTTAGATACCCATTTTAAGTGGATGTCTCTTCTGTTGTGTGCTGACTTTACAGTGTGTATTGATGTAAATTTCCTTAAAATAAGTGTGTGGTTCCCTGGATATCTGCAGTTGTTCTGTGACACTGGTTAAAGTTTGAGTAACCAGCCATTTAGTTCAAGGTAACCCTCCTGTTCTGGACAGGGAAATAATGGTGCTCTTTCTTCTTTCTTCCTTTTCCCTCTCCTTTCCCTGCTGTTTCCATGAGGATCTGAGTCCTGCTGCCAGCTGTAATCCACTGGTGGGCTCGGCCCTGGAGATCAGCTTTCTTTAACAGTGCTCTGGTGGGAATGCAAGAGCAGGGAAGGGAAAGGAAATCTGTTCTTGTCATCCAAACCTTGGGCTTAACGCTGACCTGAAAACAAACCTAGGCAGTCAAAGTTTGAAATATTAACATGTTCCCTCTTCTTAAAAAAACATTTGCTGCCCAAGTTGCCATCAATATTTCTCCTCTCTTTCAAGCATGATGCCACAACCATCTTGCTGATAACCAAGACAGCACATCCCTCAGCTTCTATGGAACACCCATATTCTTAATGTATAGTGAGTAAAATTGGTTATCTTAACTGATAGCCTGCCAAATATAACCAGGGTGCAGCTGGGGTCTGCTGTGAAACCCTGAACTTTTGAAGTATTTATTTTGCTAAGAAAATCTACAAATATGACCTCACCAGTAGCCAATGCAGAGAGGTTCTAAGACAAAAGATATCCTGGCAAATAAGTCACCCGAAGTAGTTTCCTGACAAGAAGTCACAGTAGGCCAGGAGCTGGACTTTGTTCCTCTCTGTCGATTACTCAGCCACTAACAAAGCTCTGGCCATTGCTGCTGTCACAGACCTGTGCTGGAGGTTTCTTCTCAGCAGTCTGGATGCCTTTTTTCAGGTTTGCTCTGCAGTTTTCACTGAACTTTGAGCTTTTATTAAAGGTACATGTGTGAGAACTGTCCAAGAACCAAAATCCAGCTGTTTTCTAAAACAACTTTCACTTTCTAATAGATCAAAATATGCAGCTTTTAGATCCTTTCCTTACAGTACATGTAATTTTAATGCTGCCTGTTTCTTTTATCTCCTTATCTGGTCTTTTTGGGTGTGTTGGTTTTCAAGCTTTAATGCATTGCAGCATAAGGAAGGAAGCAGATATCCCTTGGTTGCTTAGCATTGGGAGGATGACAAGATGAAAACACAACAAGACAGTAGAGTTGACTCCAGTGGCTTTCTAAAAATGTTCCCACTCATCAGCTGAAATGGAGCCCTTTCTTCATTTTCTGTTTGTCTTCAGAGAAATCAGCAGAACAAAACAATTCCCTCAAAGTATTTGTGAATTTCCTTTAAAATCATCCCCCTTCTGTTACATATGGAAAGGCCAATAGAGTGTATTGGAATGGGAAATGCTGGGAAAGGCTCAGTGTGTTGGAATTGGTAAAGGGCATGGTGTTGTTACTTCAACCTGCCTTTAAATTTAATTTTTAAATTCAGATTATTAATTACTCCCAGGTGAATTAACTGGACTGTATTGTTCTGGCTATAACCACAGAATCTCACTGGACAGGGGGACAAGCTAAAAGGTGTAAACCAAGATTGCTGCCTTTGGCAATTTCTGTAAATTGATTGTAATTAAACTGCCAGAGGGCAGGGATGGATGGGATATTGGGAAGGAATTGTTCCCTGGGAGGGTGGGGAGGCCCTGGCACAGGGTGCCCAGAGCAGCTGTGGCTGCCCCTGGATCCCTGGCAGTGTCCAAGGCCAGGTTGGACGGGGCTTGGAGCAGCCTGGGATAGTGGAAGGTGACCCTGCCATGGCAGGGGTGGGACTGGATGAGCTTTAAGGGCCCTTCCAACCCAAACCATTCCATGATTCTATAAAATAAAATTTTAAGTGTATAAATCCCTTAGAAAGTGAGACAGTCCTTTGAGTATATGTGAGTTTTTTCTCCAGTACTGGAGCCTGAAGTAATTTTTAGCGCAGACATTTCACTGCAGAATTCTGTGTGCAGGCTCAGGAGTCGGGGAAGAACCAAGGGCCTTGTGTCAGGAGCCAAATATCAACTGAAAAATGAAGTAACAGAGTGCAGAAAATTACATGTATTTTATTAAAATGAGCATCTGTAGCTTACACCAACACTTTGGAAAAGGGAGCAGATTGACCATAAAGTGAAGTAGAAATATGAGTGGTAAAATAACTACAGCAGGATAAAAGAAATAATCATAAATCTTCAAGTCAAAACAGTGGGGTCCTTCTGGTTTCTTCATTTAACCCAAAATCATCATGATTTCTGTAATTTGGTGTGGATTTATTTGAAAACCATCACATCCTGTAAGACCACAAACCCAGCTCTCCCCACAAAAGCCAATTGTGAATGTAAAGATGGAGTGAGGGCATCTGGACAATCTGTGGACTTGAACTTCCCAAGACCTCTGTCTCTGGGCAGGAACTATTTAACCTTGATGTGCAGATTGCTGCAACTGCAGTCCAAAAGCTCTCTTGAAAAGAAAAGCAAAAGCAATGAAATCTCCATTGAAGTCAAAAGGCTTTTCATTTCTGTTGATTTGCTTTGCTTCACTTGAAAAGGTGTGGCATGGAGCCAGATCTGTAAAGTGATGTAATCTCTGTCAACCAGCCAGAGAGTGGGGTTGGGAGGAGAAAACATTTGCAGGGTTCATAAAATAAGCCTGAAATTGAAAAATGCTTCGTAAAGCTGCCTTTGTTAGTTCACTTACGGGGTAATTGTGCCACTCCAGTGGGTTCAGCTGCCACGATGGGGTGTGCAAAGCATGGAGGGGGGGAAAGCATGGATGGGTTTGCTTCTCTTACTGTGGCTGGATAAATAAAACCATCCAGTTTTCATATGGAGGTAAAACAAAAGGGAAAAAACCGACTTCCATCCAGAAGAGGAAGCTGAAAGAGCTCTGGAGCACAGTAACACCATGACCTGACTGCTCCAATATTAACATTTCCGTGGTCTTGTTCTCCCCCTTCCCTTCCAGGGCTGCAGACCACACGTTTAGGGAACCATTTGGAAGACAGAGTGAACAAATTCCTGCGGCGTCAGAACCATCCTGAGGCTGGAGAGGTCTTTGTCAGAGTAGTAGCAAGTTCAGATAAGACGGTAGAAGTTAAACCAGGAATGAAATCCAGGTTAGTCCTGTTAAGTACAATGAATGCAATACTTCTTCTTTTATTTTGAAGTCCCCTTGTGTGTATATTGCAAAATTGTGCCAATTTGCATCTTCATGCCTTTGCACATTTTTGAAATTTGGGCATGTTTGGGATTATGAAAAGTTAAAAAATGTGAAGCAAGTGGCAGTTTTGGGGGCAGTGGAGACATCCTTGCTTATAATACTGGACTTTGTGTCACTGCATCTGTGAGAGTGGCCACATTTTGGTTACAGAATTCGTAGTTTAGTTTGGAGCAGTTGCTGAGATTCTGTTCCTTACTCTTCCTTCATTTTGTTGTGTTTTTAGAAACACTTCAGCTTCCAGGAGTGATTTTTCATTTGCTTCATTATAAATGAAAAGCTTAAAAGGTTTAGTCTGTGAAGTATTTTGGGTTGAATTCATAAAGACTGTGTTTATGTGACATCACTTCATACTAATGCATCACATTTTCTGCTCTGTAACCTATTTAAAGGCTTGTGGTCTCTGAGGATATTTGTGTACTCAATGCTGGCCTGTTCAGTCCTGTGTTCTATATGGAAACAGTCTTTCCATGAATTTACAGGAACAGGACTCCCTGATTTACTACAGCTCTGATCTGACCCTGCCTAACTCCTGCGTAAAAATGTTCCTAATGAGTTAAAAATAAGGTTGAAAATAATCCCCTCGTTCTGGTAGGACGCTGCTTTAATAATTGGTATTTTGTTTGGGTTTTTTTCTCCTGTTGCCCTTTCCTGCAGATTTGTGGATTCTGGGGAGATGTCAGAGTCCTTCCCTTACCGAACCAAAGCTCTGTTTGCGTTCGAGGAGATCGACGGGGTGGACGTGTGTTTCTTTGGGATGCACGTGCAGGAGTACGGCTCGGATTGCCCCCCTCCGAACACCAGGTACCCTCCTTGGGCAGCTTCCCAAATTCCTGGGATAATCCCTGTCAGACACAGACATTTGGGACATACATCTCAGTTCTGTGGCACAAATCCGTCCTCCTGTAGGACTGCAGATGACTTTGAAGGAAAGACAAATATCACCCAAAAAATGTTACATTTTTTGGATTCTGCTTTGAATTTTGCCTCTCGAGGTATATTCTTGCTGTCTTAAAAAAATGCTGCCCCTCTTTTGCTTTCGAGGACTGTTTACACCAGGTTAAGATGCTTTAACACGCATTCAAATCCAATCAGCATTAATTCACCTTTCTGCATGTTTGTCTAGTGCAGAAGTCAGCTCTCAGTAGCCAAAGCACCGTTCAGGCAGCCCTGAGTGTGTCCCCTCTCTCCCTGCAGGCGTGTGTACATCTCCTACCTTGACAGTATTCACTTCTTCCGCCCCCGCTGCCTCCGCACTGCCGTTTACCACGAAATCCTCATCGGATACCTGGAGTACGTGAAGAAACTTGGGTAAGTGAGACCTTGGGAAGGAAAGAAATCTGGGTCTTCAGTATTTTTTCTTAATCCTGGGTGCCACGTAGCTTTGCACTTGGGGTAGTCTCTGTTTCCTTCTGACCTCTCTGAGATACGTGGAGCAAACGCCTCTTCTGCAGTGGAGAGAGAAATGGGGATTTTGTCACTAAGGTGGTTTTTATTGTTGGGATTCCTAAACTGACAGCACATCATTCGTTTGATCAGAGGTTCACTTGATGTTTAAGGTTCATTATTATATCCCTGACTTTATCCCTTGTCAAAATACAGGTTATTGCCTCAGCGTCTTTGCTATGAAGAAAATAATTTTTAAAAATTTAAAAAATAAAGCCAGAGGTCTGAATTTATAACCAGGTTTGAGTTAGTTTTCTGGTGGCAGTCACAGATGTTGTTTGTTGTGTGTGACACAGGTATGTGACAGGGCACATCTGGGCCTGTCCCCCCAGTGAAGGAGATGATTACATTTTTCATTGCCACCCACCTGACCAGAAAATACCCAAACCCAAACGTTTGCAAGAATGGTATAAGAAGATGCTGGACAAGGCATTTGCTGAGAGAATCATTCATGACTACAAGGTTTGTTACTGTTTAATTTCTGATTTAATTTTTACGGTGTTTTCATTTGAAGGGAGCCACTGTTGTTTCATAACACCTGAAAAGTGGGGTAATGTCCTACAAGGGGTTTATTCTCATCCAGTGTCTTCATTTCATAGATTTTCTTGAGGTTCTGCTTTTCAGGCTGAAAATTCCTTAGGTTTGGTGTCTGCACAAAGGGAAATCTGCAAGAACCTGCCTTTGTGTGTTTTTCTTTCACTGCCTTCTCTAGGCAAGGAAATATGGAGCTCGTCAAGGTTTATAGAAGCTGTTTGTTTCTGGTGATTCTGGAGGAGCAGGTGGAATGCTGAACCCCACTAGTGTGAAATAAAAGAGCTCCTTATGACAAGAATGATTTTCATAACTGGAGAATATCACACATGTATCCAAGGAAATAAGGAAAAGGTGGCAAAGGGAGCATTACAAGAATTCCTTAATGGTAGTGACAGTGCTGGGAAAAAATGATGTTTTGATGGCAAGTGACAGTTACTAAATGTGTGGAGTAGGAACAGCCTCTATCTAACAAGCCTTGTCACCAGTGTAGCAAAGAGCTGGGAAATCTGGGTCTCCTGATCAGGGGGTTTTGAAACAAGGGAGGGGTTTCTTGCATTTTCCAGGGGCATCTTAGTATCTCCCATCATGTCAGCAACATGAACTGATGGCGTGATGGGGGTCAGGAGAGCCTCAGCACTGACCCTCAGCTGGAACAGGGAGTGGGGCTGTGCCAGTATTGCCAGGCTGCATCTGGAGCTGCCCGTAGAAAAGGAGAGCTGGCAGGAGCAGCCCAGGGCTGGGAGTGAGGCCCTGCTGCTCAGTGCAGCTCCAGGCTGTGTCTCTGGTTCTCCTCTCTCTCTCTGAAGTGATCTTCACTTATTTATTCCTGCTCTGGTGTGATGTGCTCAACAGGACATCTTCAAACAAGCAACCGAGGACAGGCTGACCAGTGCCAAGGAGCTGCCTTACTTTGAAGGTGATTTCTGGCCCAACGTGCTGGAGGAAAGCATTAAGGAGTTGGAGCAGGAGGAGGAGGAGAGGAAGAAGGAAGAGAGCACTGCAGCTAGTGAAACAACAGAGGTGGGTTAGCTTTATGTGCCATATTTTCCCTTAGCTCACAAAGCTGATCATTAATGCTTTAATATAGAGAGGTCACATCCAGGAAACTAGAAAAGGTCATTTACAGCAGACATGAAATCAGGGGGCCCTTTAACTGCATTTCTGTTTTGCTTCTTGGTTAACAAATCTACTGATGGCTTGGTTTGGGTTTTTTTAACAGACTCAGAAGTCACTTATGTCAGTTCAGCATCTCTCTTCTCAGAGAAATGTGTTAAGCTGCTTTTGCCACGCTACATTTGCTTACAGTCATTTGGCTGAGCTTCTGGTTCACACCTCTGCAAAGCACCTCCAATATTTGCATTTTGAAAGGTGCTGGATTTTTCAAAGCTGAATGAAATGTGGCTGTTATTTAAGCACAGGTATTTGTAGTCATTTGCAACAGTAAAGGGCTGAAATTTAAAAGTGTTTATTGCAGGCTTTGCGTTGGTGGGAAATGTTGATCCTGATGGTGCTGTTCCCTCACCAACATTCTCTCTTTGTCTGTAAAAACCAACCAAGCCAAAAAAAAAAACAAAAAACAAACCAACAACCAAGTTTTTCAGGGCCCTGGACAGAATGTCATCATTCATTTTTATTTCTGTCTTGATTTTATCTGCAGCCAAATGGTCTCAGCACTTTTTACTGTCCCTTTTACTTGAGATTTCCAGCAAGCTGTTTTGAAAAGAAATGTTGTAGGAATATCTGAAGTCTAATAGATTGAGGTAGAATCAAAAGCTTTACCTGGGGAAAGCCCCCCTTCAGCTTAGGTGCTGTGACTGCCTTCAGTCTGTGTTACATGGGATTGGTGTGGAGGGATGGACCTTAATCCATCGATTTTGTGGTGTCAGAAAGTTCCTTCTGTTAAATCTTAGCAGCTCTTTCAAAGTTAATACAGTTTGTGGCTATGTTTTCATGGAACCAAGAAGTTCCAAAAAGCTTTCACTTTGTTCCTTCTGAATGTAACTTTGACTATTGAGATGGTTCAACAAACACTGCTGTATGAAAAGAAGTGGAAGACAAGGCTTGGAATTAGGCTGCAGCCCTCTCTTGCTAACAGGATCACTTCCAGTAAATCAGGGGAAACACTGGCGTGAGCGTTTACTCTGCCTCTAGGAGCAATTAACTGTGAACTCAGACAAGTTGTGGCCTAAAATGAGACAATGCAGCCTTGGCTGGGAACATCCCTGTGCTCCCACTTAATGCCTGGGGCAGCAGGGGGACAAAACCTGCTCCCAGGTTGCTGAGGTGTCATCCATGCATGGGACAGTGGGGTCTTTGCCACTTGGCTCGGGAAAAGGAGCACATTTAAAAGCATGAGAACTTCCCCAGTGCAAACACCTAAACTGGGTCACTTCATGGAGGAAACTGCCCAGCAGTGGGGATCTCCATGGGTACAAGCACCACGTGGATCTTGGTACTGAAATGGCACAGGATCTGTCTGTCTTAAATTCTTCGTCCTAAATTTTGTATATGTGAAGAGAAAGCTTCCTAACAGTCAACATGTGCTGCAGGTATCAGTCAAAGGGAGTCTGAAGAGGTGGGAAATATTCAGAATTCTTGGCAGAGGTTCTGAAGGAGTGAGGCTCCCCCAGGAACCATCCATCAGCATCTCTGGCTGATTTGGCTGAATGTCAGAATGAAATGGTACAAACACAGCCCTACAACTTCTTTAAACAGCTTGGAATACTTTGTACAGTTCACCAAATATAAACTTGCCAGAGGTGGAGTAGAAAGAAAACTTAGACTTGGCTTGTTTGATAAGTTTCAGTCTGTTCTTCCGTTTGGTGTTTAAATTTTAAGATCTCAGTTGGTGCTTTAGGATGTGGAGGCAAAGGAGGGCAGGGTCCAATTCCATCAGTGGTAGGAAACTTGGGGGCAGTCAAGGTGGGAACATAAAACAGCTCACTCCTGAATCCCTTCAAGTCACTTAGAGCTCAGTCTGGTTTCCCATAAAATAGTCTCATTTTAATTTCCAAACAGGTTTGGTCAAAAAATCCACAAAATTTGTTAGAACTCAGGAGTGGACAGGGAATTCCTGTCCAAGTCTAATTAATGGAATGGAAGGATGGCAGCAGTCTATAAATAGAATTGCCTCCTCCAGTTGGAATATTTTTGTTTTCCTCGAATAAATATGCCTGTGGACAAACCCTGTGTTTGCTTGTACATACTGTTCGTGGAACTTGCTTCCATATGTGTATATATTTGTATTTATATCCAAGTATTTCAGTAGCTTATTTTTAATTTTATGATGACCAACATTCTAGAAGCTGGAGAGGGGTTTTTCCTGAGCCCTCCCTGCCGAGGGCTTGGGTTTTGATTTTTTAAGGACATGAGAACTCTAAAAGTTATTTCTGTTCTCTCAGGTCATCTAAATAGCATCATCTGCTATTTTTCACTCTCTTTACTTACATCTAACACTCAGTGTATGGCCACTGTGGTCTGTGTTGTAACTTGGGCTCAAGTGGAGGTTTTGGAGATTAATTTTTTTGGGAGTTGCACGTGCAGCTGGAAGTCTGCAGGATGGAGAATAATGTGTTTGTTGGTTTCAATTCAAATCCTGCATGTTCTTATCTGTGTCCTAGCCCTAAATCTGTTCAGTAAAAACAAGCATTAAATCAGAGCTCAGGCAAGTATGTGACACACCAAATGCACAGCAAAGCAAAGTACTGCACTCCTGGAATTCTAAGTCCATATTATTTGTGTCATTTTATCATCAGCTGCAAGATCTAAAGCGGTGGAAGCTGAAGGATGATTTTTAAGAAGGAAAAATAATCAGTGTAAAATGGGGATTTTTTTAATGTATACATACTTTAAAAGTCTATTTTTAAACAGTGTTTGGATTTGTTTGCCTGCCAGTTTGGCTTTTGATTTTTCCTGGAAGATAGGATATATTTAACACAGGAGGGCTGATTTGCAGGCATTGGAACAAAGTTCTATTCCTGACAGCAGAAGTGTGTCACTGTGAGCCCAGTGAATGGGAGAGAGCTCCAAAGTGTAACATCTTTCCCGTGCCTTTATTGCAGGGGAGCCAGGGCGACAGCAAGAACGCCAAGAAAAAGAACAACAAAAAAACCAACAAGAATAAAAGCAGCATCAGCAGAGCTAACAAGAAGAAGCCCAGCATGCCAAACGTGTCCAATGATCTGTCCCAGAAGCTCTACGCCACCATGGAGAAGCATAAAGAGGTACTGTGGAAATCTGCTTTAAAAGGAGAAGGGTTTATTCCTGTAAATGCAGGCACGGTGATATTCAGAACTGAAAAATCAGGAGGAGTAAACCCTGTGGTTGGGCTAGGAATGTTTCTGTTGCATAACAACATATTGGAAGAGATTAGCCTAAACTAAGTTAATTAGGTAAGGTTTGTAGCACACCATCACTGCAGAGAACCCGAGCTCCTTCCTGCAACATTACCTGACCTCGTTGCCTTTTCTTTCTTCCCCATTTATCTGCAGGTCTTTTTTGTGATTCATTTGCATGCCGGGCCTGTGATTAACACTCTGCACCCCATCGTGGACCCGGATCCATTGCTGAGCTGTGATCTGATGGACGGGCGAGACGCCTTCCTCACCTTAGCCAGAGATAAGCACTGGGAATTCTCCTCCCTGCGCCGATCCAAGTGGTCCACGCTGTGCATGCTGGTGGAGCTGCACACCCAGGGGCAGGATCGCTTCGTCTACACGTGCAATGAGTGCAAGCACCACGTGGAGACCAGGTGGCATTGCACTGTCTGCGAGGTACGTGTGGGCACGGGTGGCATTGCACCCTCTGTGAGGGGTGTGTGGGCACGGGTGGCACTGCACTGTCTGTGAGGGGTCTGTGGGGCATGGGTGGCACTGCACTGTCTGTGAGGTACATGTGGGCATGGGTGGCATTGCACTGTCTGTGAGGGGTCTGTGGGGCATGGGTGGCACTGCACCCTCTGTGAGGGGTGTGTGGGCACGGGTGGCATTGCACTGTCTGTGAGGTACCTGTGGGGCACGGGGGGCATTGCACTGTCTGTGAGGGGTGTGTGGGCACGGGTGGCATTGCACTGTCTGTGAGGGGTGTGTGGGGCACCTCAGAACTCAGCCCTCTCTTGTCCTGCAGCTGAGTTTGATGGGTTTTTTTGATATTGCCCAAAGTTCCTCCAAATTAAGGGAACTATCCTGGTAAAGGGCTGCTAAGCCTTAAGGGGAGGTGACTGCCAGGTGGGTGGAAGAGGTGGGTGCCTCTTCTACAAAAAGTGACTTCAGTTGCTCACCATGGAAAACACCAGTGCTCCTGCATAGACAAGTTTTTAACTTAATTTTAAAGAATCATGGATCTTAGAATGGTTTAGGTTGGAAAGGACCTCAAAGACCATCTTGCTCCACCCCTCTGCCATGAGCAGGGACACCTTCCACTAGACCAGACTGCACAAATTTTAGGATCTGTGTTAGAGAGCAGTTATCCATGGGGCTGTACCAGTGTGCTTGAGGCTTCTTGGAAGGCTTGTGTTGACCTCTGGCTGTAGTTGAACAAAAGAAGTTTGAATAAGTGCTGCCTCGTTTTTACACTGCAAGTTATTGCCAGGTTTGTGGGGGAAGTGTCTTAATTAATCCCTCTGAGGAAAGCATTGAGCAGAGCTTCTTGAGGCAAGGCTGCAGGACACAGATCGGACACACGCAGGGAATTAGATGGTGGAAGGAAGTAGGGGCTTTAGGCTGCCTCTGGGTGCCTCTGTGTGAGGGAGTGCCCTTCCTCCAGCCAAAAAAGGGACAGGGCAGCAAAAATGTGGGGGTTTTCAGGTAAATGTCTGTCTTAGTACGAAACTTGCTCTTGTCTAGAGATTTTTAAAAATACATATTTAAGGGTAGTAATTATTAGTCAGTAATTACACTAAGGATAGATAAATGGAGAGCCAGACCCTACATTTTAGGCAGTGACCAAAGATATATCTCACTAGTTGGAGGTGTTGGCACCCCAGTAGGCATCACAGAAAAATAATAGTTAATGTCAGCAAATGGGAAAAATTAAAAAAAAACAATTCTGCAAGACTTTTTCATGTAACAGAAGGACACAATGACAGCCCTGATTGCATTGTTACCTGCCACAGTGAAGAGCTGTGATTGCAGGCTGGCTTTGCTGAGGCTGCTGCCCTCCCTGCCCCAAAGCCCACTCCCACTGCCTGGGCAGGCTGTGCCCTGGCTGAGTACAGGTGTGAATTGAAGTGGCAGCTGTCGACAGTGTGTGACTGTCATCCTGCTTGTGCTCTGCGTGGCTGTACCCACAAACACCAAACGTGTGCCTGCACAGCACAGGGGCCTGGTGCTGCTCCCCTGGCACCACCCTGCTCTCTGCCCGTGTGGTTCGTGCCCTGTCAGCAGCTGAGCTCTGGGTTTTCTTTTCTTGCAGGACTACGACCTGTGCATCAACTGCTACAACACTAAAAGCCATGACCACAAGATGGTTAAGTGGGGCCTGGGTCTGGATGACGAGAGCAACAACCAAGGAGAGCAGCAGTCCAAGAGCCCCCAGGAGTCGCGACGGCTGAGCATCCAGCGCTGCATCCAGTCCCTCGTCCACGCCTGCCAGTGCCGCAACGCAAACTGCTCCTTGCCATCCTGCCAGAAGATGAAACGGGTTGTCCAGCACACCAAGGGCTGCAAACGCAAGACCAACGGTGGCTGTCCGGTGTGCAAACAGCTCATAGCTCTTTGCTGCTACCATGCCAAACACTGCCAAGAGAACAAATGCCCCGTGCCATTCTGTCTCAATATCAAACACAAGCTCCGACAGCAGCAGATCCAGCACCGCCTGCAGCAGGCTCAGCTCATACGCAGAAGGATGGCTACCATGAACACCCGAAACGTGCCTCAGCAAAGTTTGCCTTCTCCTACCTCAGCAACGCCTGGTACCCCTACGCAGCAGCCAAGTACACCGCAAACGCCGCAGCCTGCTCCCCAGCCCCAGCCCTCCCCTGTAAGTATGTCACCGGCCGGCTTCCCCAGTGTGTCCAGAACTCAGCCCCCCACTACTGTCTCGACGGGAAAACCCGCAAACCCGGTTTCTGTGCCGCCGCCTCCGGCCCAGCCGCCACCGGCCGCCGTGGAAGCAGCTCGGCAGATCGAGAGAGAGGCTGCCCAGCAGCAGCAGCAGCTCTACAGGGTCAACAACATGAACAATGGTTTGCCTCCCAGCCGCCCGGGACTCGTGAACCCCACGGTGGGCTCGGTGAACCAGATGCCGCAAGTCAGCATGAATGTACCCCGGCCCAACCCCGTGAGCGGCCCCGTGATGTCCAGCATGCAGCCCGGGCAGTGGCAGTCGCCGCCGATGCCACAGCAGCAGCCGATGCAGCCGGGAATGGCCAGACCGGTGATGCCGATGGCGACGCCGCAAGCCGTGGCCGGGCCCAGGATGCCGGGCGTGCAGCAGCCGCCGCGGAGCATCACCCCCAATGCACTTCAGGACTTGCTGAGGACCTTGAAATCACCGAGTTCTCCGCAGCAGCAGCAGCAGGTTCTTAATATCCTTAAATCGAACCCTCAGCTTATGGCAGCTTTTATAAAGCAAAGAACAGCCAAATACGTGGCGAACCAGCCCGGGATGCAGCCGCAAGCAGGGATACAGCCCCAGCCCGGGATGCAGCAGCCGCAGACCGGCATGCAACAGCCGGGCATGCACGCGCAGGCGGGACTGCAGAACATGAACGCGATGCAAGCCGGAGTGCAGAGACCGAGCGTCCCCCCGCAGCAGCAAGGGATCGGAGCTATGAACCCCCAGGGACAAGCGATCAACATCATGAACCCCAGCCACAACCCCAGCATGGCCAACATGAGCCCACAGTACCGCGAGATCCTGAGGCGGCAGCTACTGCAGCAACAGCAGCAGCAGCAGCAGCAGGGAGGAGCCGGCATGGCAGGAGGGATGGCAGCACACAACCAGTTCCAGCAGCCCCAAGGCCCGGGAGGTTACCCCCAAGCCATGCAGCAGCAGCGGATGCAGCAGCACCTATCCATACAGGGGAGTTCCATGGGACAGATGGCTCAGATGGGACAGCTGAACCAGATGGGCCAGCCCGGCCTGGGGGCGGACGGCGCTCCCAACATCCAGCAGGCCCTGCAGCAGCGCATCCTGCAGCAGCAGCAGATGAAGCAGCAGATAGGGTCCCCCGGGCAGCCCAACCCCATGAGCCCACAGCAGCACATGCTCTCAGGACAACCGCAGGCGTCTCATCTCCCTGGCCAGCAGATCGCCACCTCCCTCAGCAACCAGGTGCGGTCCCCAGCGCCCGTTCAGTCTCCCCGTCCCCAGTCCCAGCCACCACATTCCAGCCCGTCACCCAGGATACAGCCCCAACCGTCACCGCACCACGTCTCTCCCCAGACTGGTTCCCCCCACCCAGGACTCGCAGTCACTATGGCTAGCTCCATGGATCAGGGACACTTGGGCAACCCAGAACAGAGTGCAATGCTTCCCCAACTAAACACCCCCAACCGCAGTGCGTTGTCTAACGAATTGTCTCTGGTCGGTGACACCACCGGGGACACATTAGAGAAATTTGTGGAGGGTTTGTAGCATTATGGGAGCATCACTTTTGTTTCTTCTTTCCTTTCGTGTTCTTGGATATTTTGTACTGAAAAATTCAGACATCTGGGTTGTTTTGAATCCTAGATGGAACTGCTGCTTCCTACAGATGGAAGAATTAATTGCTGTTTAAAAATAAAAAGAAAAAAAAAACAATACAAAGAATATATTTTTTTGTTAAAGCCAGGCGGTTAAAATATCTGGTCTCTTTTGTGGGTTTTTTTGGTTTTTATTTTTTTGTTGCTGTTGACTCATACCTTTTTTTTAACGGGGAAAACAAGTTCATTATATTCATATTTTTTATTTGTATTTTCAAGACTTTAAACATTTGCGTTTAAAAGAAGAAAAAAAAATAATATTCAGAAACTGTTTCCTGAAATAATGCAACATTATAGCGTATCCCGGTAACTTTGACACATGGCGGGAAGATTTTTGTTTTCTATAGTGAACTCTGCAGGCGTTTGAAGTATTACCCCTGGGAAGATAGGAATTGACTCTTGCACACATTGGCCAACGCCAAAATCCTTGTCTTGCAGATGTAGAAATTGTTGCTTTGTTTCTCTGATAAAACTGGTCTTAGATGAAAATAGGGATGATCACTCTTAGGCCGTGCTGATCTGGATAGAGAAGAAACATTCTTTTCTTTCTTTCTTCTGTGTGAAACTTGAAACGAGGAAAGCAATTCTAGTGTAAATCATGCAAGCGCTATAATTACTATAAATAAGAAAATCCAAGAAGATTCAATCACTGTATAGAATGGTAAAAAGAAAAAAAAACTCATTTCTTACTTATAATATCATATTGTTAAATAAACTGTGTGCAACAGACAAAAAGGGTGGTCCTTCTTGAATCCATGTACATGGTATTAACACTTAGTGTTTGGGTTTTTTGTTATGAAAATGCTGTTTTCAACATTGTATTTGGACTATGCATGTCTTTTTTCCATTGTATATAAAGTATTGCTTAAAATTGATATAAATTACTGAAGTTTTTAACATGTATTCTGTTCTTTAAAATCCATGTAAGAATGTTTAAGGTTTTTATTTATTTATATATTTTTTTCGATCATGTTCTTTGTAAGACATAGCTATGACGATTCACTCATGACCCGGAGCAGCCAGAGGCAGCGGTAGGAGAGGCACGATCCATGAATATTGTAGGTAGCATGTCTGTTTTACAACACCCTTAGTGATTGTTTCCTTTTCGGGGAGGGAGAGGAGAGGGGAATGGTTCTCAGACATCGACTCTTCGCAGGTGTTCATCCATAAGGGTTAACTGGAATAAATTATTAATAGCCGTTGCTTTTTAAAAACTGCATTAATTTAGAGAAGGATCACCAATGAAAGGAAAATAGAGAGTATTGAGTTAATTCTAGGCTAATTTATTTAGTCTACAGTAAAATATGAACCTATGACTTTAACACTATTTTTCTGCTGTTAACTCTGAGTCTAGATTTGAGGGTTTTCTGTGGAATAAAAAATAACAAATCATGTACATGTTCCCTTTAATATCCTGTCACCATGCCCTCACGTCCCTGGGATACTCAGCTCCTCCTCCCCTCAGTGAATTGCTTTCTCGGAGTTAAAGAGTCCAGGGAAAACTTCCCAGCGTAGGTGTGAGCTCAAACCACGACGAGCCTAAACCGCCATCCCTCAGACCTCGAGGCTTCTCTGTTCCGTGCGCCTGGCATGGGCTGTGCAGCGAACCCAGCACGGTACCCCGGGGAGCACCGGGCACACGTGGCTTTCCACATCCAGTTAGCGCTTCCTCCAGCCTTAACGTTTTTATCGGGACACCGGTGGGGGAGAATGGGGGGAGAAGAGCAGATCTTTATCTCAGCTTTTGTTCCCGTACTGTGAAAATCATGCGCTGCGGCGCCACTTCACCCTTTTTAACTGGAGAGGGTCTCTGCTTCAACTTTTACGTGCAAACTTTTAACTATTGTACCTTTTTCACTACCATCGGATTCATCTGCCCATGCAATTGTCTTCAGCAATTCAAGATGTCAAAATTTGGGGCTGGGGTGAGGTCAGTGAACACTAAACCCAAAGCTTGTCCAAAAGAAATTGCTGTAAAAAAAAAACAAACAAAAAACAAACAAAAAAAAAAAACAGGAAAAAAAAAAAGATGGAAGCCCTGATGCTGTGTCTCATGCTGTGTACTTAAAAAGAGGAAAAATACTATATTTGTGATCAAAAAGAGGAAACTTGAAATGTGCTGGTGTTTCTAATAAAAGCTGGTAAAACTGCTTGGATTGAAGGATGGTTCCACTTGGCTGGTGCCCGCGAGGATCAGCGGAGCCTGACGCCTGAGGTTAAGATAACTGCACTCAATCTCACTAATTCCTCTAAGTAGCCTCCATTTTAAAGGCAGCGGCACCGCTTCCGGATTTGGATAAAGCTGAGTCCTGTTTGGAGCACAGAGCTGGTGTGGCCCAGGCTGCAGCTCGCTCGGGTGCCCATTCCTGGGGAAGAGTGGAAAAAAAACAATGGATGGGAAGCAAATACTGGAATATTTTTTCAGTACAACCTGAAGTGTGGCGAGATCACAGAGCCGAGGGATTGATGTAGATCCGATACCCACAGGTGTATTAGGTAAGAGCAGGTGTTTTACCAGGAAGAGAAGTGCAGAGCTGAAATCAAACCTGAGGAGGGGCAGGGGGTGCAGTCCCTGCAGCCTCGGGGAGGCTTCACTCCAGTCTCCTGTGAGTGTTGGTAGGAAATTCAGTGTATCTGAAGCCTGGATGGGCATGGCTTTTCCAAGTCCTTGTCTGTTTGATGGGGAGGTACGGTCAGTAAGGAACAGCATCCTGGAAACATGGGAATTTATAAGGCGAGAGTGCACTGGAGCTTGGTGCAGGAGCTTTACCACCGAAGAGGGTGGGTAAGACCTTCCCCTCACTGAATTCTGGAGTGGAAGAAGGTGCTTGAATTTGAACGTCGAGCTGCAGCGATGGTTCTCTGCCCTTTTCCTGGGCTGCCCACCCTGCTCTGCTCTGCTGTTGGTTCCTGCCTCCCACCGCCGCAGGCTGGAAGCTTTCCCTCTTGCTGCCTGCACAGCTGGGCTTCCCCTCTCAGCTCATCCCTGCCCCACCGGGACAGAGATCTGCCCACATCACTTGTGTGAATGCTCCCCCCTCCGTCTTCCTCCTGGCGTTAGAGCAAAGGGGTGAGGAAGAGGAGCCCTCTTGCCAAAGAGGTTGGGACAGTCCCCACTCGGTCACTGTTAAAAGGCAGCAGTAGATGTTGTCCCTTCTAGCTGGTGGCAGTGGACAGCAGTAAACAACAGCAGTTCATGGCTTATGGGGTGATCTGGGTGTGCGTCGGGTGCTTCTCCCAAAGCAAACTGCAGCCCACGGTTCTTCCAGTGCAGGGAAGATGGAGCAGCTACCCTGGAGCTGGGAGCTGGGGGAACACCGCAGAGGTTGCTGTGCAGGGTAATCTGTCCTTCCCTGCACTTCTCCACAGACAGGAATTTCAAATGCAGAGGCAGGATGCTGCCAGGACAGTGACTGAAGCATGCTGGAGCCAACCCCCGGATAATTGAAAGAAGCCTGGACCGAGGGGAGGATCTGTATCAGATCCCCTGGGATGCCAGCAGGAGCACATTTCATGGCTAATGGTCAAAGCACACCCAGGGTGAGGTGGGAGGAGGATTCAGGTGTTTCACAGCAGGTACAAGAGCTCTGGTACAGCATCACTCTCGGGAGTGCCGTGGGGTCAGTGGGAGGTACCAGTGAGCACAGCAAGAGGAGGGAAGCGTTTGCAACCAGCTCAGAAGTAATTTTGGTTTTGGCTGCGGCACAGGGAATCTCGATGAAGGGCTGGAGTTGGTTCCAGGTGCAAATGCAGCCAGTGGAAGGGTGTCAGAGTGATGCAAAGGCTCATGCTTAGGTTTGTTGCACCTAATCCATAACGTCGAGTGCCCCACAAACCTTAGATGTGAACCTCCAAAACAACACTCGGCTCGGCATAGTCCCAAAAGATCAGCTGCAAGCATGAGTGAATTGCACTCGGAGCTTTCCAGTGAGCTCCCCTGGGCCTGGGATTACAAAGCTGGCTCTGTTCGGTGGGCACGGTTCCCTCCTGAAAGCTCCTCGGTCTGGAAGTGGTTAGTGCTTACCGAAAGAGACCTGCTCCATCTTTTATTTTTGGCTGTGGTGTTCATTCGAGGCCCAGCTCTGCTCTCATGCACGTTCCAAATTCGGGTCTCGCCAGAGTGGTTCATTTCCTCGCTCACCCGCATCCCATCCAAAGCCTTTCTCCAGTACCTCAGCCCCTTAGATCTCGATGATCTATGCCCCAACAGCCCCGGGAGATGAGGAGTTTCAGAGAAATGGAAAAATGAGATGTTAAGCAATTGGCCCAGAGTCGAGCAGGGTGCCCGGCCAAGGTGTGGCACACAGGGGCTTCCTGAGGACTGCTTCCAGCCCGGCGCAGCCTTTCCTCGGCCCTCAGTCCCCTCTGTGGGGAAACTGGGAGAGCCACGGTGCACCGAGCTCTGCCCGCTCCGACTGCCGAGCTCCTGCCGCAGCCTGTCCCGTGGAATGGGCTCCCGAGGTCTTTCACTGTGAGATACCCGCAGGGGTGTCTCCACAGGGAGAGGAGGGTGGGTTTGTAGCCTGTGTCTCACTCCGTTTCCCAACAAGTCCTCAGAAACACGAACGGGATTTTAACCATCAAAACAGGAGCTGTTTGGAAACGGGGTCCTGGGCTTGGCGTCCGACCTCCTGGCAGAGCCCTGGAAACGCCCCTGTGAGGGGACCCAGGTGGGGCCGTAAGGGGACCGAGCCCGTG
>VZRQ01008661.1:860297-890607 GCA_013397975.1 Machaerirhynchus nigripectus | reverse complement strand
CGGCTGAGGGAGCGGCCGGACCTCCCTGGCTCGGCCTGGACGGCCGCGCTTGCCCCGAGTCGCGCTCGGCCTTGTGCGTGCTCTGGAGGTGCGGGGGGTCCGTGTCCCACCAGCAGCGCCCCGTCGCTCTCGGCTGGTGCCGGCCGTGGCCGCTCGGCAGGGGCGGAACGGGCGCCGGCCCGGCAGCGCGGGAGCAGCGCGCACAGCGCCCGGTGAACTGACCCGAGAACGTCCAGCGCTGCTTCATGGGGAGGGGCGAGTTACTACGGGCCTGTACAGGGAATAGCGCGGGCTCGTATCAGGCAGAGGGCACGTTCGGGGCAACCAGCGGGTCTAGGGTCATGTCCTGCCTCATACAGGGTGTACTGCATGCTCAGATCATGCAGCATGGTGAGATTCGTGTCCTGGCTCCTACAGGGGTATATAAGATATCCACGTTTATGTCCTGGTTCATGCAGCACTCCCAGTTCAGCTCCTGGCCTGTATAAGGTGTATAGGACATGCAGAGGTATCTGCTGGCTCATATAGGCTGTACAGCATCTTCAGATCGTGTGTCATGTCCCGGGGCATGTCTCAGCTCACACAGGGTGCACAGCCCAGGTACCTGCATGAGAGCAGGAGGCAGCAGCATTGCTGTTCTCTGGCCGTGTCAGTACCAGGGGACTTTACAGATGAGCCTGAAGGGTTTGCATTTCCCAGGGGTGCACTTGAAGTTTCACGTCAGACAGCTGACATGAGTGAGTGCTGAGAAAATCCAAACTCAGTTATGGGATGTGCTCCCTTATCAAGGCCCTCGTGGGCTGAAGATGTGCCTATGAGTTGCCATTAACCGAAGCATGGTGAGGAGTTTCCTGCCTGTCTCCTGGCTGCAGCCCGTGCTGTGCTCCGTGTTTCCTTATCTGTTGTGTGGCCCCTAATTGACAGATCCGTGTGTTGTTGCTGTGGTCTGTGGTTTCCCTGCGGGTTACAAAGAGAAAATGTGACAGAGGAAATTGTGTGACAAATAGGGTTACATTCAGGGTTGGGTTGTCAGATTTATTGTGTCACACAGTGCCACGTTGGTGTTTCTGGGCAATCCAGCTCTTCCTCCACAGAAATCCCCGGAGGCTTGTTAGCATCCGTGTCTGGGAACAAACCTGCTGCCTCTGGTGGGTTAGCAGAGCTAGAGTTTTATTCCTTAGCTGTCATTCAGGTCCCTCAGGGAAAAAATAGTGAGCAGAAGCTGTGTGGGGTGGGGATAAAGAGGGAGGGGCAGGAGGTGTTTTCCTTTCGGTTGGATCCAGGCTGCAGGGACAGCCGTCCCTTCCCTCACCGGCAGAGCTGGCAGTGTTTCCTCTCTGCTCTCACAATTCCGGGGGCTGAAGCTGGTGCAGAGCTTTTTGGGAGATGTGTTGGTGTGAGCGGGTCAATCAGGGAATCTCTTCCCAGATTCTCAGGGATCTGGTGCCCAGCTAGGGAGCCCTTTTGTGTAATGAGATCCGAGCTGGGAGTGTTAATTGCTAGAGCTCTTCCCCACAGGAGCTTCCCCAGGCTCCCGGCTGCTCTGCCTGGAGCTGGTATGGTAATTCCTGCTGACCCAAGTTCTTCTGTTTTGTTTTGAGCCACAAACTGCTTTGTGCAGGATTTCCCACCCTAAATCTCTGACTGGTGCTTGGCTCTGCTCACTGCAGTGGTTTTTCCAGAAAAGGCTGTGTTTCCTGGGGGGCTGGTTGGGGGACCACTGAGACTTCCTCATGTCTGGATTGAAAGGAGCCCCGAGGGTCCTTGTCTTTGCTGTGCCGTGTTGCCCATGTGTGAGGCAGGGCTGTGGCCATAGACACAGGATCACTTGGGATCACAGAGAAGTGGAATTCGGGGAGTAACGTGGGTTTCTCCATCTCTCACGGTGCAGGAAGAGCAGTGATGGGAATTGGAAGGGGTGTGGGCTCTGGTAAAGCTGCACATTTGATTAACACAATATCAGAAGGCCTGATTTGCCCCAAAACATCACAGTGCTTATCTGGGGCAAGAGCCATTCCTTCTCTGTTGCCTGGGCTTAGGAACTAGTTTCTTAGGCTCATTATGAGTACCACATAACCTGTTACCTTGGCAGGTGCTTCTCAATAGCTCTTGTGTGCTGATAATTGTGGTTTTATACCCAGAATAGCCAGGAGCCTTTTCTGCTCCCTTGCTCCAGGCAAAGGCTCTCAAGAGGCAAATGGGCTGAAGGTGCTGCAGCTTTTATTTAATGAGCTGTGTCTCTCCCTGGCATGGGACAGGCTGTTAATTAAGGATGATAAGACCAAACATTGCACAAATCCGAAAGTAACTTCCGAATTGATGGGTGGTGATTTATAACTGTGCTTTAGAAGTAGGGAGGCAAAAAATGTGAATACATCAACAATTATAAATAGCCAGAAATAAAATTATAAATAGCTGTAGTTTCTAGAGTCAGCTGGTGTTTGTGGTCTGGGGGGTGACCTGTGTGGTGGCTCTCAGGCTTTGCTGCCTGGACATCTCATGATAGAAATGACCTTAAGGTTTTAAGCTGCTGCTGATCTGTGTCTTTTTTGGATCCTGGAGTCAGGGAGGGAGCAAAATTCCCTCTTTTATTTCTGCTGTTTGGGAAATGTGTGTGTGTGCTTACATACAATGCAGTATCCTACAGCACCCAGCATAAAATGAGCATAAAATGTGTAAATACATAAATAAAATATGTAAAACCTGGGCTGCAGGCCCTTCCCCTCTGAAGCTTGAGGGGCTGGACAGTGAGTGCTCTGCTGCTTTCCACCTCAGCCACCCGGGTTGTTTTCCTTGCCACTTTCCCAGATGATCCCAGCACAGGCAGTGGAATGGAAGTTCCAGAACGTGTCCTGCGATAATGCGGCAGAGCTGTTTGTGACGCAGAGAGCTCAGTTATGTGTGTGGGAGGTGTTCAGATGCATTTAGAACTATTTGTGGGCTCTTTTCTTTAAGGGCAGAATGACTGGGGAGTCATTCAAGCTTCTGGCTGGAGAAGTGGATCTTGATTCAAGGCTTTCTGTGAGGAGGAGGAAGAGGAAGAACGAGGACTGACAGCCTCCTCTGTCAGCTCTTGAGGATGAAGTGCAGGAGCCAGAAGTGCTGTTAAAGCTCAGGGGTTCATGTTCACCTGGTCTGGAGCAAGTGAGAGCCCAGCATGATGGTCTAGAGGAGCAAGACCTGTTCTTGATGACCACACTGACTGATGGACCTGCTGTGGGGGGCAGGAGGTTTGCAGAGCACTTGTGAAGTGAGCCTGAGGCCTCCCAAGGTGAGCTAGAGGATGAGGGATGCTGGTGAAAGGGCTGGAATTGCCGAGTTCAGTCGAGGGCTGTGGCAAGGTGGAGGAAGGTTCAGGAGGGAGCCGAGCTCTCCCAGCGTGTCTGCTGGCCTGGAGGGCAGGGGATGGCCATGGAAACTGTTTCCAAGGAGGTCACAGGTGTGCTTTGGGCCTTTCACCATACTGATGGGTTTTGGTTCAGTCTTCGGGTGTTTTTGTACCCACTCATCTAAAGAAAGGACCCCTTGAAAATGTCAGGTGTAGGGTTTGCCCCCTTCCCTTGCTGGATGAAACAGCCAACAGGCACAGAGTGAGCTGTAAGAAAAACCCAAGGTTATGACTGCTTCCAGCCACTTCTGCTGCTTATCCACTCTCCTGGCTCTGCCCAGGCTGTCCTGGTCCCTCCTCTGCTTCTCAGATCAATCCAGTCTGTTCATGTTCATTGCAGGACTGGGGGAGGCCAAGATTCTGCCTTCTCCAGGGCAGCTGCAGGGTCAGATCCACACCCTCTGGGATCCCGCGCGGGGACAGGCCATTCTCCCAACAATTCAGGAATCACTCGGAGGAATGGTCTTTGGACAGAGCTCTGTAGTGCTGCCAGTGGTCTTTTTGTGACCAGGTTTGGCATTGATTCATCCCCCAACAGAGAGAAGACTGTTGGGTTCACCTGGGCACAATGAAAGGAGGAGAATTGGGAATCCCTGACCTTTAGGGGGCTTGTGCCATTTCCTGACTGGTCTCATTTTCCCCACTGATTTTTTGACTGGTGGCCTTGCTGCTGCTGCTGCCTGTGCTCCTTGCCCCAGACCCAGTTTTGCTGGGGGATGTAACCCCAAGTCAAGGGCCAAATATTTGTTGCCAATCTGTACTTCCACAGGTGATGTTGGAGTTGTCTTCAGCTTAGCCAGGTAACAGAAGTGAAAGCTGCACACTGCCTCTTCCTCACTGGCTAATTCAGTGGGAAAGCTGCTAATTGTCGTTTTCTGGATAAAAGTTTAATTCAGAAGAGCCAAAGTAGCAACTTGCCCTTTTTATGCAGTGAAGGCAACTCTGGAGGGAAATGGTGGGTGTTGGATTGTGAGGGATCTGTTCAGACAGTGTAACTCCCACGGGATTGCCTAGGTGGGACCTCTAAGGAGTGCTCCTGTTGGTGCTGGACTTGCAATGTGTATTGAAATAGCTTCTCTTGTGTCTGTAGCAAAAGGAGCAGCATGTCTGCAAAGACAAATACCCCACTGCTGGAGCCTCCAGTACAACATTCCTGCCTCCAGCATTCCTGCTGTCCGGAGGTACAGCACGCAAACAGCGGAGAGCAAGGAGGAAGAGCCCCTGCACACCATCATCAGCAACACAGAGAACGTGAAAGGTGGGCCTGGGCACAGATGTCCTGTGGGGATACTCTTGGGGTGCACCTGAGACAAGGTGTGGTGCGGGTGAGCCCTCCTCAGCAGTGCTGCTGCCTCTGGAGGAAGTGCAGGTATTGGTCACCAAGTCCTTTGAATTTGTGTTGCACCATCACCTCCCAAAAACTGGGGGTGGAGATCAGAATGGCCTTTACTGAGAAACAAGGACATCATGGGCTGAGCCAGGCAGCTGATGGCCATGTGTATGTGTGGAGGCTCCACAGGCACTAGAACTGGCTGAAAAGAATTTTCTGTCCCAGAAGCAAGCTGTGCCTGCCCAGGTCATTGCTGTGGATCATGGAGGTGTGATGAGAGTCCTGGTGTCAGCCCTTTAGTTAGAATGAATCGCTTTGCACAGCGTCAGGGAGAGGTGCTCTAAAGCAGTCTGAGCAATGAGTTATTCCAGCACAGAAATAACATCTTAACTCTGCCTCCCTGGTTTTTCTGGGAGGCAGTTTGGAGACTGTCAGGCTATGAAGTCCCTGGTGGGGCTGGTGTGCTGGCTGCCCACACTCCAGCTTCACCCCATCCCTGGGGAATGTACATCCTCACCAGCAAGGCATGGCAGAGGTGATGTGGGACCTGTGGCTTTTCCCTGTGTTTTCCTGGAGTTCTCTAATGCCTCTTGCAGGAGAAAGGAGTTCTGTAATGCCTCTTGCTATTTTTAAAAGGCCAAGGATGGTCTTTCAGCTGAGATGTTTTGTAGTTTCATTCTTTCCGAGGTTTCTCTTCCTGGGCACAGCTCCCTACCTGCAGGGATGGTTGTACGGATGTGCTCCAGCCTGGCCTTGGACACTTCCAGGGATCCAGGGGCAGCCACAGCTTCTCTGGGCACCCTGTGCCAGGGCCTCCCCACCCTCCCAGGGAACAATTCCTTCCAAATATCCCATCTAGCCCTGCCCTCTGGCAGTGGGAAGCCATTCCCCCTTGTCCTGTCACTTCAGGCCCTTGTCCAAAGTGCTCACCAGCTCTCCTGGAGCCCCTTTAGTCTCTGGAAGGGGCTCTAACTGCTCCCTGAGCTTTCTCTTCTCCAAACTGAACAACCCTAACCTTTATTCCAGGTGCAGCCTCTAAACATGAGTTCCAGGCTGAAACAAAGAAACTGCTGGACATTGTTGCCCGTTCCCTGTACTCGGAGAAGGAGGTAAGACACCCGCAACTCCTGGGAGACTTCCTGTTGGCAAGTCCCCCTCTCTGTCAAGAGATACATCCAGAATGGTTGAGCTGGGAGAATAACTGTTCAGCTCCCAGCAAGTCCTGAGCTTTCATGTCAGGCTTTCTTGAATGATGTTTTCTAAAGACACCTTGAAAATGTGTTTTTGAAACAATTTGTATGTATAGTCAAGTGACTCTGTGAGCCTTGAGCCTCTGCAGTTTCACATTGAGTTTGGATAAACTGTTTCCTGGCAGATAATGGGGAAACACAGGTTGGGGAGCTGGGAATTAGTTTGTGGGAGCCAGTGAGCTCCCAGGTCTCTGGGAATGCTGTGCAGGGGGCAAGGCCAGGCTGCAGTGTCAGGTTGTGTCTCGTCCCCAGGTGTTCATCCGGGAGCTGATCTCCAATGGCAGCGATGCGCTGGAGAAGCTGCGTCACCGGCTGATGTCTGAAGGAAAGGCCTTGCCAGAGCTGGAGATCCATCTGCAGACAGACAGCGGAAAGGGAACCATCACTATCCAGGTAACTCCCTTTGGTAACAGGAGAGTGTTATTCCCTGCTGCTCTCATCACTGGCCTTTGTCCTGTGAAGAGTCAGTGGAAGCTGAGCAACAGCACAGTCCCCAAGCCTGCCCAAAGAATGTTCTGTCCTCAGCTGGGCTCTGGTTCATGAGGCTGTAACCTCAGGATTTGATGAGAAAGCAGCAATGTATCTGCTCCCCACTTGTAGCCGTAGGAAAATTTGCTGCTGTTTCTTTCCCTATTGGGAACTACCAGTAGCTTTTCTCCCAGTATCCCTGCCTAGTGTATTTCCCAGGTTGTGTGTGTTTCTCACTAGTGGGTAAGTTGTGAATTTAGTTTCCTCCTGACCTTTGGGGAGGTTTTCATGCACCTCCTTAAGTCTGAGAGGTTACCTGGTTGCTTGCAGACCTTCTCTTTCCCCTGAGTGAGAGGGAAGATGCCAGGGTGGTGAAAAGAACTTCCTGTTGCTGCCTGTCTGTATCTCCCCGTGCTCCAGGACAGGCTGAGTCCAACTGATGCTGAGGTTCTGCCGTCAGGCACAGGTGGGACTGTAGATTTGGGCAGTAGCACAGCACTTCCCTCTGCCCAGGTTTTGGTTGTCCCTACTGGTGGCAAAATGCTGACTGGGAGGGAGGCAGTCTGTAAGAGCAGGCACCTGCGGGCCTCAGCGTGGGGAAGGAAATGGAGCTGGGCCGTCCGTCTGTACTTTGACCTTGCTTGTGGCTCTTGTCCAGGGTGAGAGGCTGAGCCTCAGTTTTGGCGTTTTCTTGTCAAAGTTCCTAATGTTAAAAAAGCAAACCTGTCATTTTCCTCGTGGAGCTGTGTCAGCCATGAGTGTAGCTGCAGACATTCTCAGGAGAGCAGAGGAGGAGGAGGAGGAGGAAGCAGGCAGCACTGAGTGACCATGGCAGGTCCAGGGGAGTTGTGGCACAGGCAGAGCAATACAGGCTGGTATTTTTGACGTGGGACAAAAGCACGGGGGGCTGTTGGAGTCTGCATAGTTATTTTATATTTCTGTTCCTCTGCAGAACAAGTGCTGCAGTTGCCATGGGGAAAGTTAGTGCTTGTCGGTGGGCAACACAATCACCAAGCAGAGATTCTCAAACCAGGGTGCAGGGGCTTTGCTATTCCTGTCACACTGTTGCAGTTTTCTGACTCCTGTGTAACACTGGTTGTTTAAGGAGCCCTCCCTTAGCCCCAGACAGGGGGTCACTCCTGCCTTTCTCTCATCTTTCGCTTTTGAGATTGTAGTGGACACGAAGCACCTGACTCCATCAAGACATTGTTACCACTCATGCCCTGTCCCTGTGGAAGCTGTCCCCTTCTTGGCAGTTTGCTTGGAGAGCTGCTTGCCCACCCTGCAGGGTGCCTCTGATGCCATCCCAGTTAGATGGGTTAGGCATTGGGCTTTTTATAACCCCCTGCCTGGCTGCCAGTGCCTCTCTAATGCCATTAAATAAGTCTTAACTAGGAAGCTTTTAACTGCAGCAGTCCTGGGCTGTGGGGAGCAGTGAGAACAACGCTGCTCCAATCTCTTTAATAGCTTTGCCTTCTCCAGAGTGCCGAAAGCTCCTTACCTCCAGTCAGGGGGTTATTTATAACTTCTTGAAGAAGCAAACTGCATATAATGATTACTGTGAACAAGTGTCATTCAGAACATTTCTCTGCCTTTCAGGAATGCAAAGGTGAAAGAAAGCTTGCTGCAGTGATTGAGGCAGAGATAGATCTGTCCCTTAGCCACTGTTTTGTTTTCTGTACCCACTAGGACCTACCAAAAAAGAGGCACCAGGTCCCTCATACATGACCTGTAGCATGGTCATACATGACCTTTTTTATTCCTAGAAAGGTCCCATTGTCTCACTCTGACCCCTGGATCCTTCTCCTCAGATCTTCTTGCTGCTCTGTGCCCCTGGATCTGCTGAATCTCTCTCCTCCTCTTCCAAGCCCTGTAGCACCTCTTTGAGTGTCAGTGAGCTGAGAAAAGGCAGGTCTGTAATGTGTGATGGCCATTACAGGCACGTTCCTGGGGGATTATGTAGATCTAGTATAAGACTATACTCGTCTCTCTTCAGTGACTGTAGTTCTGCTTGTTCTCTGCCAGGACTGAATTCCAGTCATAAGCAGAAGCACAGCAAGACTCAGAATTCTGATAGGATGTCCTCATTCAGGAATATTCCACCTAAGCATTGCAGTGTAGTATCTGCTAAGAGGGACTTGTTGACTGAATTCCACCACCTCTCTTCCTTCACCAAAGTCCTGTTGTTTTAGCAAATTCCACCATTTCCTCCATCCCTTTGAAAACTGCCTTGCGTTTCTAGGACAGCTCCATCTGTAGCAGTCACAGCCTGCAAGGTCAGAGCTCTTAAGAAAATCCATTTGAAAATGTGAGGGGTGTGTTTCCAGTGAGAACATCTCTGCAGAGCTCTGCAGTTCCGCGTGCTGAGGCTTTACTGACGTGGTTTTGGACTCTTTGAGGTGGGAACAGAGAGCCTCTTACAGACCCCAAGGCCCTGTGAGCACAGAGCTCACCTTCAGCACCTGCACGAGGTGACAGGCAGGTGACAGGCGCTTGGCTGTGCTGTGGTGGCGTTGGAGCTGTGCAGTTCTGCCGTGCTGCTGTGCCTGGTGGGGATGTGTGAGCTCAGGGCTGCAGCCCTGCTCCTTGCTGGCGCTTAATTTAGGGCTAGCACAGTTTAGAGGAAATGGTTTGAAATGTTTACAGAGCTGATGGCTGCTGCTGCTGGGGGAGGGAGTGTGCTTGCTGCTCTAGCATGGGAAGGCAGCGTAGTCGCTGCCAGAGCTTGGGCTGCTCTGTTCCCTTTGCTGGGCTTTCATCTCTCTGTTGCCGTCATCCAAAATCAGTGTCTGTGAAGCCACAAAATCACCAGTTTGCTGTGTTTGGGAGGAGTTAAAATGACTGCAAACACCACTCCTCCCTGCAACAGCTCCCTGTATCACTGAGCACATCTCTCCTGCCTCACCAGTTACAAACAGCCTGTAACAAGGACTGGGCTGTTTGGGCTGTAGCAGTTCAGTGCAGATGCACCCTTGTGTCCCACAAAGCTTGGGGCAGGTAGGGAGCAGATCCCCCTCCCCTGTGTGACCAGGCTGCAGCAGAGAGGGTGACCTGCACTGCAGCATCTGTGTGTCACTTGGGCTTGAGGAAGCAGGAGATGGACAGGTGGAGATAGAGGGGTAAATCTGGCTGTACTTTAGCAAGTCTTAGGTGGAATTAAACCTACAGAAATGTGCCACAGATTGCAGGGATGGGCTACAGCTTCCAGTGGTTGCATCATCTTTAACAAGTAAGTCCAGGACCCAGAAATATAAACACATCTCAAATAACCTGTGGCCCAAGGAAGGAAGTACACAGTCTTTTAGTTCTCTTCATGGCAGAATAAGAGCATATCCTGTATAAAAATGGGAAATTCAAAGTGGATGAAAGGCAGTACTTTTCTGGACAGTGGGTATTTAGACCTGGATGGGTGGAGGCCAAGCCTGTGGTTTTGCAAAGGAAAGCTCAGGCTCTCTGCTTTGGACAACTCCCATGTACTAGGCCAAGATTACCTCGTGTTCACAGGCATCAGTTTTAGTCTGGCTTTTCATCTGCTGGTCGCTGCTGCTGCCAATGCTTTAATGATTCTAAACCAGAACTTTGCTCTAGTGCAGCTGCTGTCCTAGTCTTGTGAATTTCAAGTCTTTAATCAAGGTATTTAAATAACACATTTGCTAATCAGACATTTGGAATTTTATTACCTTGTCAGTTGGTGAAAGCAGCATGTCTTTATAATATAGTCAGTGTTCTTCTGATGCCCCGTTGAGGTTTTACACTGAAATAAATGTTTCAAGTGTTTGTTTTGCAACAAAGCAAAGTGAAAGACACAGTATCTCAGCCAGGTACCTCTAACTGGGAACATTCCTTCCCATGCAGTCATAGCAGAGGCAGCAGTTAATGGCTGGTTAATGGGTTGTTAGGTGTAAGGAAGCTCTGCAGTACTTTAAATTGGACTTAGGTAATGAGCGAAGCTAAACTAATCGTCATACAGCAGGTCTCTGCAAACATCCAGCACCCTCACCACAGGGCTAGAACAAAGGGCACAGAAGGCACAAAGGTGCAGGTCAGCAGCAGCTTTGGTACCTGGGAGGTCTGCAGACATAAAAATGTGCTAAAAACAGAATTGAGTTGATGTCTCCTGGGGGTAAATGTTACTGAGTTAGTTCAACTCTTGTGGCCACCAGCCCTTCATGGTCTGACAGTCTGCAGCCTCTGTGTAGGGGATGGTTGGGGGGAGGATTTTTCCTCTGCACTCTGAGAAGTACCAGAAGAGAAACTCACCCAGGTGAGGAGGTAGTGGTTCTGTTGAGTAACAGCAGGTCTTCTGTAATTAACCTACAGCTAATGAAGAGTCAGCACACTGAACTCTGTGTCTTGGTCTCTCCAAGCTGTGGAGAAACATTTGGTACATGGAACTCTGAGCATATCCCTCACATTTTGTAATTTGAGAAGCCCCACATACAGTTTGCTTTGTGCTGTTACAAATAGCTCTGCTGTGGTCAGCCTGATAAAGTTGTTCTTGCGGGCTGAAGGGAGGGCTAGAACTGTGTGCAGGGGAAGAAAAGTTGTAATGTTGATGGTGGAGCAGGGGCTGGATGGTGGTGGGTAGAAGGTGTTTGCAGGGGTTCTGTGATTCCATGGTGGTTCCTGGTGAAGACACCCAGTGGCCGAGCAGCAGCTGGTGCAGCATGGAGTGGTGTGAGAAGGGCAGTAGAAGTTCCACCAGCTCCTTCCTTGGATTTCGTGGAGCTGGAGCTGTCTGCACTTGTGTGGGCCCAGCCTGAGGTGGGCTGCTCATGGGCAGGTTCAGCTGCTTCCCTTGACTGCAGAGTTCCTGCTCTGCAGAGCTCTCGTCTCTCCTCCGCTGCCGCTTTATTCCCGTCCCCCCGAGCAGCTCCATGTGGTGAAGGGAGCCAAAGGGCAGCTGCAGGATATGTGGACATGGCAAGGGTGGGTTGAATTGTAATGGTGTCTTCATCCTAATCCACCCAGGTGTTTTCCTGCAACAGGGAATGTCTGCTTTGCCAGGATGTTCGCTTTCTGCTCTCCCTGTCAGCATCCCAGCTGTTCTGAGCCCTGCTTTCTTTGTTCATGAGATTCACCCTCATCAAAGTAGTCTCCAGGAATTGTCATTAGGCATTTTGCAGTAAGTTTGGCAGGGCATTAGGAATTCAATAGCCAAATAAATTTATGGGGTAAGGATGTATTTTTTTTTAACACACTGGAATTTGGGAATGACATGCTGTGCTATAAATAAAAGTGGATCAGAGTTCTCTTCAGGGTCTGGCATGAACAAAAACTGAACCAGATGCTGAAAACCGTTCTTTCTGGCTTTTTCTTCCCTGGGGGAAGGGACCATGTCAGATTCCTGAGATTTTGCCATACGCTGTTTGTTTTTCTTGGCTTTTAATCTCTCGCCGTTGAGATCTTACTGGGCATCATCCCTCTTCTCAGCCAAGTGGGCTGACTGGCCTTACTGTATTTAACCAAGGGAAAGGTGTTGCTGTGCTGTGATTTGTGGGGGTGCAGGAAAATGTCTTACCCACATGGCACCTCACAAGCGGAACAGTTCAATCCTTCGGCGGAGTTAAACACTACATTAAGAAGTACATGCTGACATTTACTTACTTTGGTAGAAATAAGCCCACTAAATGCTCCATGGGTGGCAGAGGTCACTCTGGCACCTCACGTCCAAGCCACCTAGCAGCTGTCAGCTCTGCTGCAGCTGGTTTTGCTGACCCTGCACACCAAATCCCACCCCTGTTAAGGCACTGGGAATGTGTGAGCCCACTCCGGACGTGCCGGCTGCTGTCAGCTGCGATAACTGTGTTCACAGGTACTCAGGTAGAGCTGAATCGCTCATAGGAATGAGAATCACATCTCGCTTGGCTGATTTTCACCTCACAGAGTGGCTCAGAGAACATGTAACAGCGACTTCTTGGGATGCTTGTGTCAGGTAGAGAAGCTGCTGGGATTTGGGAGGGGGAATGGCACTTTTTTCTTAGAAGTGGCATCCTGGAGGGCAGTAGCCTGCCCTTGGCTCCTGTGGAAAATGTGTGTGGAGCAAGTCTGAAAACACACTGGACAACAGAATAGGAAAGATTTTTGCTGGGGTCCTGTGTGTGAGGGTGGCCATTTCTAGCTGGGGTTTGCTGTTACCCTGGTTGCCTTGGGGTGTCATGCAAATTGAAGTTGCAGCCAGGTTTGAGACTTACTGCAGCCTTTTCTGGGTGGTGCTGCTGCAGGCTCTGCTGCCTGAGATGTGTGAGCAGCAGGGAGATGTTTATCTGCATGCAGCAGTGCAATTCTGGAATAACCTGGAGATGACAAGGAGCTGTGTGCCTCTGGAGCTCGGACAGAGCACCAACACAGCACGATGAATTGTATTTTGGCTGGGATTAGTCTGTTCCCATGGGAATGCACTACCCAGCTCTCCTGGACGTTGACAGCCTCATACTCACATCATGGAGCACAGGGTGAGGGGGAGAGGAAAGGGGAAAAGGCAGAGCAGATGGAGACCAGTTCATGTGGTGCTTGCAGACAAGGGTCTGCATTACCTGAGAGTTAAGGGATTCACTGCTCTGCCGCTGATTCCCAGTGTTATTGCCTCGGTTCCACATCTGCAGATTGCAGACAAGCTGCTTCTCACTGCCCCTCAACTTCCCCTCAGACCAGTTCAGGAGTGGAGGGTGTGCATGACATTTGGCACTGTGGGGCCATGGCTGGGTTGAGATCTCTTTCCTGCACTGCCATCCTGTGCTTTTTATAGGGAAGTAGAATCCAGCCTGTCCTGGCATGGTTTTGTCTTTTCCTTGAGAGTCTCTGAGCTTTCTGGTGGTTTGTAGGCAGCTGTGGCTGCCCCTGAAGCTCTGTGCCATTTGAATCTGTGTTCCTGGCCATGGGCAGATGGAGTCGCATCTGGAGGTCTGCTATTGGATTTACTACTCGGCGGGGAAGGAGAGAGTGGGAGTTGGAGGCAGAAGTTGCTTGGGTGCTGTTTTCTGGAGCAACAATTCCCTCCTGGTATTTCAGCTGCAATTGCTGTTTCTTTTCAGGACACAGGTATTGGGATGACCCAGGAGGAGCTGGTGTCTAACCTTGGTACCATTGCTCGATCAGGCTCAAAGGTAACTTGGGATGAGGACCCTTCTCCCTCCATTAGAAAACTCTTCTCCAATACAATCACTTTTGTTCTCCCAGTAATTTTTCGTTCCATTTTGTCCCTTGGCCCCCAGCCCAGCTGTGAAATTACACCCCTCTTGGAAGGTGAAACCTGCCTTCTGGCTCTCAGTGGTCTCTGCTGTGCTGTGGGAGGCCCAGGGAGCCCAGGTGGTGCTGATGGGCCCTGTGTGTAGCACTACTGCACCCACTGCCCTCACTCCAAACGCCTTCCTGCCCAGCCATCCTTACAGAGGGGCACCCACCCACTTGGCATTTAACCCATGTCCAGGGGAGCAGTCCCCACAGCAAGGTGTTGTACATGTGTACCTGATTTTTTTCATCTCTGGAGGCACCATTTTAAGGTTTCCTGCTCCTGATTGACCGAGCCCTCACTTGTTTTCCTTTTACTGCTCTAAGCAGGGCTCCCCTTTTCCAGAGGTGCAGTCCCTGTGGAGAAACCCTTTTCTTTGGGAACCTTCCTCAGCACTGATGCAGGAGCATGGGGTGAGGGTGCTGGGCTGCCAGGATGTGGTGCCTGAGGAGCCCAGCTGGGGATTGTTCACAGCCTCCAGCAATACCTGAAGTCACTGTGTGCTCTTTGTGTCTCCTTTGTTCCTACAGGCTTTTCTAGAAGCTCTGCAGAGCCAAGCTGAAGCCAGCAGTAAAATCATTGGCCAGTTTGGAGTGGGTTTCTATTCAGCCTTCATGGTGGCTGATAAAGTGGAGGTGTTCTCACAGTCAGCAGAGCCAGGCAGCCCGGGCTACCACTGGTCATCCGATGGGTGAGGCTGCAGAGTGGGCTGGCAGCATGGGGGGCTGTGTCCAGACCAGGCATGCCCTGGAAGCTGTGCAAAGACAGGGCTTGTGTGTTCTTTCAGGACCTGGCTGTCTGGTTTAGGTCCTGCTCAAGCTATACACAGTAACAAAGCATGGCCAAATGTGCCAGTGTGAAAACTCCAAGGACAGGGTTGCTGTGTCAGAGCAGGCATGCTGTGGACAGAATACCTGCCTCTCCTGTTCCATCCCTGCTGGCAGGCAGTCAGCTTGGAGGGCCCCACACCACAGGGACAAATTGTACCTCTTTGGTCTAATCATCCTCTGAGGTTTGGCTCGAGGCACCCACAGAGAGCGGAGCTTGTGCAGTGCTGGGGTCTGCAGGCACATCTCCTCTGTGGGTCACATCTGTGTGCTCATCCTTTGCTTTTCGCTCAAAGTTGCAAACATCTGTGATGGCAAAGCTGTGGGCTGCTGGACATGTTGAAATTGGAGCTTCTGAGGGTGACAAGCTCAGCATCCCCTTAAAATTTCCTCAGAATAAAGAATTTACTACATTATTTAAATTCTTGGTAAAACTGGACACCAGACTGTTTTGGGTTTTCAGTAGCTAGTGTCTTTGGAGAGCAGTGTGTCCTGGGTCTGGAGTCTCTGTGGGGAAAACAGGCACATGTTTTTTGGGGTTTCTCAGAGGCACAAGGAGCATTCAGGCATTCAAGACTTTTTGTGCCTTTTCCTCTTGGCCTTGAAATGTGTGTGCTCTTAGTTTAACACACCATTTCTCTGTCCTATGATGGGTGTATCTGAGGCACAAACTGACACAGAGTTTGTTTCTAATCTTAGTTCAGGGATGTTTGAGATTGCAGAAGCATCTGGGGTCAGAGCTGGGACTAAGATTATTATACACCTCAAAGAAGACTGCAAAGAGTTTGCAAATGAAGACCGAGTCAAGGGTGAGTAGAGGAGGGGAATGCTGTTAGCCCCGGGGGTCTGTGAAGTCTGTTGGTGCCCATGGGTGGGAGGTGCACTTAAAGGTTTTTTCCTCTCCTACAACTCCTTTCACCTGCTGTTACTGAGAGAATTCTTGCTGTGTTGTCTCCACAAAGGTGATCCTTCTGTGTCTTCTTTCTGTTCCAGAGGTGGTGACAAAATATAGCAACTTCATCAGCTTCCCCCTGTACCTCAATGGGAGAAGAATTAACACATTACAGGTGAGGTGGAGGTCAGTCATGGAGATGAACCATTGTAATCCTCCACTGGAGACAGGAAGCAGCGTAAAGCTGCTGCTGTCCCTGGAAATCAGAGGAGAATTGTCCAGGATATCACAGACCTTGCAGTGATTGGTTAAATAGAACAAAAGGAGACAATCCAGCAGAAATCATACCTGCAACAGCTTGCTTGCATTTGTTGTGGAAAATTCTTGGAGATCAGCAAGATCTGTATCTCTCCTTATCCTGAATTATTATTTCAGTGCTTTATGATGCTTATTCTATTCAGGCCATGTGCTTGTTAGTGCTGTAGGGATTGCTCCTATTGCTGGTGTGCTGACACCTCTCACTGCAGTTCTTTCTGTCCTTCACATGGAATAGCCAGTGCCAGGGAATGGTTGGGGTTTTTTAGCAGCTCAGCTCACAGCCTGATTTATTCCCAGCTCCTAGCTGAGCACTGCTTGATGCTGGCATTTTCTGACCATTGACATTATACTGCAAGCCAGATCCGTTTTACTCAGATGTTCTTGGCCCAGTTGCAGACATCACTTGGGAGAAATTAATTCTCTTTAAAACAGAAATCTATGAATAATTTTCCCCCAGCATCTCCTCTTCTGATTGTTTAAAGCTTTCTCACCTAAGAGAGCAAGTAGAGAGCGTGTGGCTTTTTTTGTTTCCTAGAATGTAGCACTGACTGCACAGACTTTCAAGACTGTACTTAAACATTTTACCATGTTAATTTATCTAAGGTTCTGTAATTGGTGTTATTAGTCACTGATTATTTATTTGGATTCCTGCATAATAGTGTTTCTGTTCCAAAGGCTTTCTAGCTGTGCCCCTTAAATTACAAAACCAGAAATAGTTTTAGACAGCTGTTTGCTCTCTCTACCTGACAATCAATAGAACAGGCTCCCTGGAGAAGAGCAGTAGTAGAGCAAGGGGTGAAATGCCCTTAATAGAGTCATGGACTTTTATCTTCTCATCAGAAAGTCTGCTTTCCCTTGGGTTACAGCAACAGCTTTAACCTCATTATGCTCCCATTTCATGCTTTTTCTTTATCCAGGATCTTGGCTTTGTGTTTTTCCACACATCAGCATCAGTTGGCTGCAAACATAGCCACAGTTGGTTCCCTGGTGGGGTTTCTCCTAGATGCGCTCCTGAATGCTCACAGCATGGAGCTGGGGCTTTTCTGGTCTAACTGTTAGCTACAAGTGAGCCCCTGAGAATGCAGCACTCTCCCTAACACAGCTACTGTAAAACACCTTAGCTCCCAGTGAGTCCATAATCCTGCCTGTGATCCTGCAAACCCTCCAGGGCACTTGTGTGTGCTGGAAATGATGGGGAGCCACCTGTGGAACAAGGCTCTGAGGCAGAGGAATTCTTAAGGATTACAGGGCTGCCAGGGACCTGAAACCCTTGGGCTCTGAGGGTGGGCTGGATGTTTGTGTTGTCCCCAGAAATCACTCCTTAGGGCTTGAGTGACAAAGGAGGTAGTGACTGAAATGGGCTTCACCCAGCTGGAAACATGCAGTTCTGAGTCCCACATCTTTGCTAGATGCAAGTCTTTTGCTGAGGTACTCAACACTGAAACATGCTGTGAGCATGGGCTGATTGCTTCAGAAAGCACTGGGGGGTTAGAACAGCAGCAGGTGGAAGCTAGAGTTCATGGCTTCAGTGCATGTGTTGATGTGGGAAATATTGCTGGAGCAGTGACCCTGCAGTGGTTCATAAAGCATCTCCTAAGCTGCTCCAGAACAAATCAGCAGAAAACAGGTAGTGCAGGAGCTGCTTCACAAGCTCTTAGCTGAGACAGTGACCTCCATCAGAAAGGCAGGTTGGTTGCAAAAGGCACTTAAACTTTTGCTTTTCCTTTGCTTGCTGGTCAGGCCTTGAGAACTTGACTGGTACTGCCAGTCACTTGAGCTGTGGGATCTGCCCAGGATGCCCTTGGCCATTGGAAAGTGTGAGGCAGTGGAGGTTAGCCAAATCCCTTTTGTTTTGGGCTAAACAAAGCTGCCCTATGTATGTTGCAGGGCAAGAGTTACCTCTGAGGGGTGGCCCAAGGCCATATGAGGGGCAGTAGTTTGTTAGTCTCTGGTAATGTGCCTGAGCCACATCTCACTTGGTCCTGGGCTGTGCAGAGGAGTCTGTTTGAAAGGTTCTGTTTCCCTGCTCTGGCATCCTGAGGCCACAGAGCTGATGGGAACTCCTCTCCCTGCTCCTCCACAGGCTCTGTGGATGCTGGACCCCAAGGACATCGGTGAGTGGCAGCACGAGGAGTTTTACCGCTTCATCGCGCAGGCTTACGACAAGCCCCGCTACATCCTGCACTACAAGACTGATGCTCCCCTCAACATCCGCAGCATCTTCTACGTGCCCGAGCAAGTACGTGTCCTGTCCTGGGATCGTGGGACCTCTCCCCAGCTGCTCTGAAAGGGGAGAATGGGAGAGCTCCTTAGGGAAAGGAAGCAGATATGGCTGCAGGGAGGAATATCCAGTGTGGCATCTCTGCAGTGGGCTGGGTGCCGCAGGGTAGTTGGGATACTGAGCCACGACAGGAGCAGGGGGATGGCTCAGGTAGGTCCCTAGGGAAGAGAGCCAAGATTTCAGCTCCCAGTGGGTTCAGCATTGTAGGGAAGACCACGGTGTGATGTGGGCACGCTGCACAGTGCTGGTGTAACCTGTCTCTTTTCCTGCAGAAGCCATCCATGTTTGACATCAGCAGGGAAATGGGCTCCAGCGTTGCCCTCTACAGCCGCAAAATCCTCATCCAAACCAAAGCTGCAGACATCCTGCCTAAGTGGCTGCGCTTCCTTAGAGGTGTGTGCTGTGACCAGGAATAGCAGGTTGTGGACGATGGCTTCCACAGGGATGAGGCAAGGGCTGCCCTCCTTAGCCTGGCACTTGTGTTTGCATCACTGTTCAAGGGCTGCTCTGTGTTCCAGGTGTTGTGGACAGCGAGGATATACCCCTGAATCTCAGCAGGGAGCTGCTGCAGGAGAGTGCCCTGATCAGGTAAGCAGGACTATCTCTGGACTGAGATACAAAGACCAGATATGAAGCCATGAGGGAGAGGGGACAGTGGACTCACTACAACCCTTCACAGAGATATGTTCACCTAAAATGTCATCTTGCTCTAGCAGCTGTCTTTAAAAAGGCTTGTTCCTGCTGCAGGAAGCTCCGCGATGTTTTGCAGAAGAGGTTGATCAAGTTCTTCATTGACCAGAGCAAGAAGGACCCTGAGAAATATGCCAAATTCTTTGAGGAGTACGGAGTATTCATGAGAGAGGGGATTGTCACGATAGCAGAGCAGGATGTCAAGGTACCAGGAGTCTTGAAGCACTGCAGCTGATGGGAAGGATTACCATGAGCTGGGATGAGGGAGACTGCTACTTCCCCACGGAACTTGCACACCCATAACTTGTGTTCCTGGGTCTACCAAGACCTATGGATTCTGTAGTGCCCAAACTCTCACTCTTTCTGACTGGTGCTGCTTCGCATTTATTTTGAGACCCTGCAGAGTCTCTGTACCCACACTGTTTTCAGTGCTCCCTGGTGCAATGTCAACTACACCAGGCAATAAATTAGGGCCTTCCCCTCCTGTTGTCTTCTGCCTGAAGTCCCGTTTCCAGGAGAGCTTGACCTACATCCTAAGTCACTTTTCTTGCCTCCTTAATATCTGGAGCAGGAAAGGAGAGATTCAGAATCCCCTGAGCCTTCTTGTAGGGCTGCCAAGAGGCCTGCATGCCATCCTTGGGGCTGGGAGTGGTCGGGTGGAGCACGGTGACCCCGCCCTGAGGTCACAGGAGCGCATTTCTTGCAGGAGGACATAGCAAAGCTGCTGCGTTACGAGTCATCGGCCCTGCCCGCGGGGCAGCTGACCAGCCTGACCGACTACGGCTCGCGCATGAAGGCCGGCAGCAGGAACATCTACTACCTGTGTGCCCCCAACCGGCACCTGGCCGAGCACTCCCCCTACTTCGAGGCCATGAAGAAGAAGGACATGGAGGTGGGTGAGCAGTGGTGCCACAGCCAGGGGAACACCCTGAGCTGCTGCAGCAGTGGTCAGGGCTGGTTCTCAGAGGTGAGCAGGGCAGTGAGGCCTGTGATAGAGCCCTGCCAGCGGGGTGCCTTTGCCTGGCCCACTCTGCCTCTGCTCAGACTGTTGCATGAGGCCAGGAGGGACCTGTCACACACTCCTAAACACAATGTATCCAAAGGAGGGCCATGAGAATGGTGAAGGGCCTGCAGGGGAAGCCGTAAGAGGACTGGCTGAGGGCACTTGGTCTGTTCAGCTGGAGAAAAGGAGATTGAGGGCAGACCTCATTGTGGTCTTCAGCATCCTCACAAGGGATGGAGGGGCAGGTACTGATCTCTTCACTCTCATGACCAGTGGCAGGACCCAAGGGAATGGCTGGAGCTGAGTCAGGGAAGGTTTAGGTTGGATATCAGGAGAAAGTTTTCACCCAGAGATGTTAGGCACTGGGACAGGCTCCCCAGGGAAGTGATCACAGCACCAAGCCTGTCTGAGTTCAAGAAACATTTGGACAATGCTCTCAGGCACAGAGTGGGATTGGTGGGGTGTGCTGCGGAGGGACAGGAGTTGGGACACAATGATCCTGATGGGTCCCCTACAACTCAGCATATTCTATGATGTCGCACTTGTGCAGACATCTGGTTCTGACATCTGTTTCCTACCTTTGCTGGACCCCAGAGCAGGAGCCTGGGAGCTGCTGTGCAGGGCTGTAATGGTGTTACAGGTGTCCTCTGTGGGCAGGTGGCCCTCTCAGGACTGGAGTCAGTGCTGGTTCTCACTTTCCCTGGGCAGCAGGACTTGTTCAGCTGCAGACCATGGTAACAAATCCTTCCAAGGGTCTGCTTTCATGTCAGGCCCTGAGTCATAGTCACTGTGGGGTTGAACCTGCGAGATTCCTGTGTGATGTTCCTGCTATTTGGTGTGGAGCTGCCTTGGGAAGGAGGGGAATGCTGTTACATCCCAAACAGTGTACCTGTCCTTTTGTTGGCACAGGTGCTGTTCTGCTATGAGCAGTTTGATGAGCTGACACTCTTGCATCTCCGGGAGTTTGACAAGAAGAAGCTGATCTCTGTGGAGACAGACATTGTTGTTGATCACTTTAAGGAAGAGAAGTTTGAGGAGAGCCGCCCAGGTACTGTGAGGCTCCCCTGGTCCCCCCTGCTGCACTCTGTCCTACTACCCTGAGCAACCAGTGAGGGGACACCTTCCTCCCCTGCTCTTGCAGCTCCCGAGCAAGAGCCTTCCACGCTCCCATTCTCGTGGTCTGAAGCAACTTAGAGTTTTTGCAGATTCGTTTCATCTCGCATGATCAAAGTTAAATGGAATGTCATGTATAGAGTTGCCATGATTTTATTTCAACCCCATGCATACATCTGGTGCCCAGACAGAGGCATGCAGCCACTGGCAAAGCATGAGCCTGCCCTCTCAGGGTATGGCACAGTCTGGGATGAGGATATGTAGGTGTGTGCTGAGTGGTGCTGCATTCCTGTTCCCACAAGAGAACTGATAAATGGAGGCGTGAAATGGAAGTGTGCAAACTCAGCTCACTGTCTATTGCACACTATAGATGCATGCTCAGATGTGCCCTCTTTCCCTGCCAGCTGGAGAACGTCTGACAGAGAAGGAAGCTGAGGATCTGATGGCCTGGATGAGGAATGCCTTAGGCTCTCGAGTCACTGGAGTGAAGGTGGGTATTCTGTGTCTGGGTAACTGAGTACAGGAGATCCACGGCAGTAACAACCTAGAGAAAAAAGATGGTGGGTGGTTGGGGATCTGCTGCCACAGATTGTTCTTTGGACCCTGTGGGAAATCATTCTTCTCTGTGCCTCCTGTGTGTAAATGGTATGGATGCTGGCATTTGGCATTGGATGGTCAGTGTGGCAGCGGAAGAACCACATCTCAGTGTGGATTGAGCAAAGCCCATATTCCAGTCAATGCTCAGGTTACCAGAAAGGGCTGGTGACTTTTCTTGCTTGTGGACTAGAAAGGTATATTGGCAAGGAATGCTTTGGGTCCAGCTGCAACCCACTGCCTGTGGGGCCCAAATGCCATCTTTCCTGCTGGTTTAGGCAGCTCCTGTGGGATGGGGATGAATTATGTGGAGGCTTGGTGTGGATCTGCTCTGAGGAGACTGTCCCAGTCCTCAGACTTTCCCCACTTCTAAAACATGCATTGTCCATGGCAGCCCTGACTGGTGCTTGTGCCACAGGTGACCACCCGGCTGGACACCCACCCTGCCATGATCACCGTGCTCGAGATGGGCGCTGCCCGCCACTTCCTGCGCATGCAGCAGCTGGCCAAGACCCAGGAGGAGCGAGCCCAGCTCCTGCAGCCCACCCTGGAGATCAACACAGGGTAAGGGGGGACAACACCAGCACTAGGCCTGGCGTACAGCAGCCTCTCGGGGGTGGAGGCAGAGACGAGGCAGTGTAAGGCTGCCAATTAGCAGAGTCCTCCCCATTAAGTGCAGTTGGTGCTACAGAGCCTTAAACTGTGAGGCTGCATGGCACCACCGACATGAGCCCCCACACACAGTGTCCAGCCCTCTGGGGACCATGGGGCTTATAGGGACAGATGGGAGAGAAGAGAGAAGCCCCCACAACAGGAGCAAGGAAGTTGACTTTGGTGACCCACTGTGACTTAGCTGCTCATTCTGGAAATCAATTTCTCATTGTGTCCAAAATCCACAAGTCTCAGTGTTGCTTTCTCTCTTACAGGCATGCTCTGATTAAGAAGCTCAGTGAGCTGAAGGACAGTCAGCCTGATCTGGCCCAGATGTTGCTTGACCAGGTGAGAGCCAGACCTTCTCCAGAAACAGCACCATCCTTCCCAGAGCCAGCTGGCAGATCATGCATGGCAGGGAACACGGTGAACCATTACAGTGGGCAACAGTCACATCCTTCTGTGGTTCCTGGGTATTTCTGGCCCTTGTGGTCCATGTTTTCCTAGCAGATGCCCAAGAAGACATTCTTGATCTCAGCATGCAGGTCCTGGAGAGGGACATTCCCTTCCTCCCTCAGGCAGGTCGCTGTGCTGCTTACTTAGTGCTTTCTTGTCTTTTTCAGATTTATGAGAATGCCATGATTGCAGCAGGACTGAATGAGGATCCCAGGCCAATGGTGAACCGGCTGAACGAACTTCTCACCAGAATCCTGGAGAAGAACTGAGCCCCAAGGACTGAAGGATGAACTCTGTGCTGATCTCTTGCCTCAGGCACAGTCACTCTCAGCAGCTGCTTGCAGGCACTGTCCAGCACAGGTTCATGGGCAGAAGGGGCAGGGATGATGCTGGGGACAGCGAGCCCTCCCTGCATGGGGAAGAGCCACCTGTAATTATCAGATCCTACATCATCAGTTTGTTCAAAGTGCAGTATTCTTAGTGGGGACAAAATCCAGAGGTTGTTGCTTAAACAGCGTGCCCAAATTTCTGACACAAGCCTGAAGAGCCTCATTTCATACTGTTTCTAAAAACGGCCTTTCTCAAAACAGATGTTGGCAGCAAGATTCCCAGTTAGGTCTGTGAATACACCCCCCCATCCACAAAATCTCTGTGCACCTTTGTGCTCTGAACCAGCACTGGAAGAATTAATTAGTTAGTTAAGAAACCTCCAGGTCTGATGAGGCAGGAGGAGTTTGCTGGCATGGAGACAGATTGCTGCCTTTGGCAGACACAGATACTGTTGGTGGAACATGTCAGTGCAATCCCATAGCAGAAAAGATCACTGAGCTGCTGGATAAGCAAGTTCATCCTGGTTTTGTGGAAAAAGGGAAGTAACTGGGAGGCAGCTTTCCAGTGTGTGGCTTTCTGGAGAGTCTGTGGGATAAACTGCACGCCTAGCCGATCTGTATTTATGATCAATAAAAAGTTCTTATTTTCCAGATACCCCCCACCCCCCACTTTACTCTCCTCTTTATTTTGACGGTCTTTGTGTCTTCCAGCTGGTGATGTTGGTTCATCTGTCTTCAGATGCTGTTTGGTTCTTCAGGGCATCAAGCACTGGACATGGTGGCAAGAGAGGGCTGTGAAAACAACAGAGTGTAGAGGGAAAGCAGGAGAATCTGTAGCTGTGAACCCTGTTCGTTTTGTCTCTGAAAATGGGATGTAGCCCTTGATTTGAACCAAGGAGCAGCGGCTGTTCAGACAGAGATGTCATGCTAGATTCCCTCTCTGTGTCCATGCAAACTGGTTTATAAGAATCCTTTCTCCTGCTCAGTGGGGCTCTGAGCAGCCCTAATACTTGTTTAGTTTATCTTTAAATTGCCAGATTAAGATGCTGGGACTGGATTTGGTTAACTCTTTTGGGGCTGTGCTGGACAGGACAGGCTCCACCTCTAAGCTACAGGAAGCCTGGTTGTGCACAGAGGAGTGAAAAAGTCCTGCTGCTTGGGGGACCCCCCCACCCCCCACTTTACTATCTAACACCTTTATTAACATTAACACCTAACATTTCATTTTTATTCAGATGCAGAAGAGGAGAACAATGTGACAGTTCAGAGGGTGTTGAGATGATCAAAGAGCCACCTTCTCCATCCTACAGCCCTGGTGATATATCCTGTCAGGAGCATTGTGGCCAGCAGGACTAGCGCAGTGACTGTCCCCTGTGCTTGGCACTGCTGAGGCACCTCCAGTCCTGGGGGCAGTCCTGGGCCCCTCACAAGAAGAAAGACATTGAGGGGCTGGAGCTTGTCCAGGGCAGGGGAACAGAGCTGGGAAGGGGCTGGAGCCCCAGGAGCGGCTGAGGGAGCTGGGAAAGGGGCTCAGCCTGGAGAAAAGGAGGCTCAGGGGGGACCTTGTGGCTCTGCACAACTCCCTGACAGGAGGGGGCAGCCAGGGGGGGTCAGGCTCTGCTCCCAGGGAACAGGGACACGATGAGAGGAAACAGTCTCAAGTTATGCCAAGACAGGTTGAGATTGGATATTGGGAAAATTTCTTCACCGAAAGGGTGGTCAGGCACTGGCACAGCTGCCCAGGGCAGTGATGGAGGGATTCATCCCTGGAGGGATTCAAAAGACTTGTGGATGTGGCACTTGGGACACGAGCTAGTACTACACTTACGGTTGGACTTGAGGATCTTTTCCAACCCAAATGATTCTGTGATTGTAACAAAGATGGAAGAAATTAAAACCTCTGGTGATTTGTGCTGCGAGCAGCACAGCAGGTGAGTGTGGTATCCTGAAAGCTGCACACCTGATAAAGTGCCGAAAAATAGCAGCTGTTTATACAATGGGTGAGCTGAGGCTGGATGCTGGTTTGTAACCTTTGCTCCAGTGGAAGCAGAGCATGCTTGGAGTGAGCTGACCGTGAACCGCCTGACATCTTTAACCTCCCCATCCTGACAATCCTCCAGGAATCCCAGCAGCCCTTCAGGTATTCATTTTTTGCCATGAGGGATTTGTGAGGAAAAGATCAAATAAGATGTCTGTTACTGGAGTGCACAGCTACCCTGTGTCCCTGTACCCATCAAACATGGTGAGAGGTGGTGATGGTCCTGGGATGCAGGAAGGAGCAATAGCAGCAGCATCAGGAGGGTGCTTTGGCCCAAATCTCACACAGTCTATCACACTGCTTTGTCTAAGCCACTGGATCCTCATCCCTGGGACTCAGCTTTCCCTTTTATTTTGCAAACACCTGCAGGGAATCGTGGTGTGTGAGGATGATATGCCTGGCTAACAGAGGAGATTCTAGTGGGAAAAGGTGCATGTATGGTATCATGTTGATGAACAAAAACTGAAGTGCTGACAGGAACACAGGCAAGTTGCTCTAAAGCTGGTCTCTGGATAATGATTCTGTGTCTGAAAAGGCAACAGAGCCTCTTTGGTAAATAGTTTCCTGCAGGTAAGCAATGCTGCTTTGTGCAGAAAATTGATCTACTGGATTTGATTTTTTTTCTGGGATCTTATTTACGGCTGCCTGACTTTATCTTGTGTTAGATTCCCGGGGTTTTGTGGGGGGGTTTGTTCATTTTTCTCTACAAGTTAAACTTCGTGTGCTGAAAAACCATTGGTGATAAACAACATGGCCTCCTCTCCTGCCCTGCCCAGGCTCATCAGCTGTGAAGTCAAACCTGTATCCTCCAGGGCAGAAGATGGAAAATATTTATGGGGAGTGAAATCCAGTTTGAAAGGACATTCCGGAGACCTCGTGCTTTTACACTTGGACAGAATCCCTCTCACGTCTGGCATGGGACGTTGAAACTGGACTGGCCATAAAGTGGTTCACGGGGCCAGACTGAGAACTGTTTTCTCTTGTCCAGACTTTCTGCTGAGACCATCGAGAGTGTCTTGGGTAGGCTCCAGGTCTGTGATTTATGGACAAACCGCAAGCCAGGAATCTGCAATCTAAGCTCCTAGAGCAGCAACTGTTTAAAACATTATGGGAAGAAATAGCCACTGTTTCCAAGAGAAGAAAAACTGGGAGCCATTAATAATGTTTAGCACTTCTGCAGTTATTAATTAATCCTCCTGCTCTTGTTGTGAAGTGAGTCAGAATTACTCTTACTGTACAAATAAGGTTTGCATGGAGCTTAAATAAATTTCCTTAAGAGACACAGTGAATCTGCATTAGGGACACAGCACAGGAATCCAGAATCCCAGCACAAAGTGAAACAGACCCCTCCAAGATCCAGAGGCATGAAGACAAGTACCTGCTGGATTTGGATAAGGCAGTAAACACAAACTTACAGCACCTTCAAGAGGCTCTGCCGAACACCCTGCTCAGTTCAAAGTTCTTCCCAGGGCAGTTCTGGGTCTGCCCAAACCTTACCCATTTGAGATCACGTGGTTTTCTAGTTAACTCCTGGGTTCAAAAATGCCTGGGATTTCAGAGAATCCCTGGAAGCTTGGCTGCTTATTGGAATTATCCTGTACTAAGTCCCTTCCAGCTGGTTGTCTCCCCTATTGTTTGGAAAGAAAAGGATGCTAAAATCTGTCTTGCTCTCCACCCAGAACTGCTCACCTCCTGATGCCTCCATGAGTTAAACATGGGTTTTCCTCTTCTTTCATCACCAGGAAGGTTTTCTTCCAGAAAAAAAGGTCATTTTTTTAAACTGAGGGGAGCCCTCTGTTCTCAGAAACATCTTTTGTTTCTCCTGTTACCTCCCTCTTTACACTTCACCCCCATCTTCCCTGGGGCACTTCATGGCTGATGCTGTGGTTTGATGCAGCCCCAGCCTGGAGAGGCTGTTCTCTGCCTGGACACTCATTTCCCCATTCTCCCAGGATAAACAGTGTTCCTTGGTGCTGGAGCTCCTTCTGGCAAGAATTTAATCTAAACTCACGAGGTCCTTCCCATCACACCCCTCCTGGAATTGGTTTGACATGCAAACAAGGGGGAAAAAGTAAAGTCTGCCATAAATCCTGGCCAAAATGGAAGAGCTGGCAGGAGCACAGGGACCAAAGGCTTCAGTAAGTACTTAAATTTGTAAAGGCTCCTGATGGCCTCATTGTTAACTCTATTTACAGCAGCAGAAAAGATGAAAAATTGGGGAAAGAAGCAGAGTTTCCTTCTCTCTTTAAATCCACATGGCAAAAGGTATTGTAATGAATTGTCCATTAAACATCCATCCAATGTTATTCCAAATGTCATGATACGATCTGCAGGGGATTTGGGGTCAGTTAATCCAGAAGCAGTCTGAGGAGCCAAGCAGAGCTTGTTCTCATTCTGCAACCCAAGTAAACAAGGGGTAACTGGGGTTAAAACCCAGTCCAGAACTAAATCGATAAACCAGTCCTTCATGGAACTGTGCCACATTGAATCCTTAGAAACCCAGGAAGTCAGAGTTGTGGCAGGAGGCAGAGGGAGAGATTCAGCTGGAGTTTTGTTTCACTGATGCCTCTCGATCCCTGGACTTGTTCTGTCTCAAGAAGTTGAGCAGTTAGTTTGAAAAACCAGGGTCAAAGTTACCTTGCAACATGCTTCAGGAAATCAAAGGATAGGGATTATATCCTTTTAGTTGGGAACTGTATTTTTAATGTGTTTAGAGATTCTTTATTGCCCAGTGCCCTGACTGAATGATGGTGATTCTTCTTGGAAATGACAATTCATTTCACTTCCCAGGAGAACCAGATGAATTTTGGTTTATACCACTCAAACTTGTGCCATGTGAGTTACAGAGTGGAAACATGCTTGTTTTCCTGGCAGGCTTACAAGAGGAGATGGATGTAGTGGCCTGTACCATCCCAAAATTCACACTTGAGAGGAAAACAAACCAAACTGCTCTTGAGGAAAATGCTGCATTTTGCTTTGTTTGGCTCTTTCAAGTCTCTGTGCTGAGTTTGCACCGAGGTCTGTCATGCAGCATGGCCAAAGTCCTTGAGAAGGGAGATTAACACAATAAATTAATGCAAACCCAAACTTTCCTCATTGGAATTGGCCTCAGTGGCTGCTTCTCTGATCACTGCTGACCTGAATTGAAACCATTTGTATGAAAAGCTTAAAAAAGTTAATCTGAAGATGCCACAGAGCCACAAGTCTTGAGTCTTAGCAAGTCTTAAGAGCGTTACAAGTCCTAACAGAAAGCAGGGGATCTGCTCCTAAACTGAGCAGAAAGTGAAACAGACATTTTGAGCAATGCTGACTGCAGCACACTGGTGATAAATACCTACATTCTGTATAATATGTAATTTGTATATTCACAGATATGTAGATAATCATATTTACTATAAATCCCATTGCACAGCGAATTCAAACAGTTATTTTAAACACCTTTTCATGTCGGCAATAATATTCACAAGTCCCATAATGGTTGTTTTCTGCAGAGACAACCCAAAGCCACAGTGTGACAGTAAATATCCTGCCTCTCACAGCATGTATCCAAAGTGTTGCTATTTCAGGGACCTGCCTGCATCTACACAACCTTAATTCAGGGGTGAGTACGCATTAAATTAAGCCAGTATTTTCATGCTGGAGCCTAAAACACTGGAGCCCTGAGCCATATCTGACACAGAGCAGTTCCCTGGGGGGGAGGAAAAGTGAATTATTAAAAAATTGGGAGTAGAAGTCCAGTGTGCCTCTGATCAGCTGCCTGATTTTGGGAGGGCTGCTTCTCCTTGCTGTACCTGTCACTGTGGCTGCATCATCCTGCTGATGTTGGGTACAAATAGTGACCAGAGAACCATGTCCTTGTGGCCTTTCAAGGAATGGCCTTGAAATGTCCTGTGAAATAGATGCCCATTTGGTAGCCAGGACAAACCATTAAGTGCCAGTGTTTCCCTTTGGCTTTTGAGTGCTTTTGAGTTTAGTTTAGGGCACTGTGCAAGATGTTCCTGTGTCCTAGCGTAGTTCCTGTGTCTTGGTATGGAAGTATTTTCAGTCTGTGCAATGGGAACTTTCAAGTTCTTGCAGGATTTTCTTCGGAGGGCTCCTAATTCCCATCAGTGCAGCAACTTGAGCAAGAACTCGAATAAACCAGCAGCAGTGTTGAAAGACACAAACCGAAGGATTTCTTCACATCAGTTTTGCACTGACAGGGGCATGTTGCATCTCTTGGGGAGATTCACTGCAGAAAATACACCCCTCAGTTCTTCCAAAATAACCATTCTTTGCTTAAGATTCAAGGGTTTCCAGCTAAAATTGTTTGAATGGATTAAAAATTAAATTGCTTTGCTGGAAGTGAAAACTCACAGTGCCTCAAGAGCTTATTTCATTCTAAAAGCTGTAGCTGATTCTTTTTTCTTAAGGTTTCCAAACAGGCAATGCCATAACAGTGTCAGGTTCTTTTGGTGATGTCAAATTATGGATTGAGATGTAATTATGGGAAAATGTTTTGTGTAAAGGAGACATCATATTGTTCACCATCAGAACTGATTTGTAATTATTAGTGAAGTGCGTGTCTTGATGTTTTTGACACTCCAGCGTGTTCTGTGTACCACCAAACCTCTCTCCTCTACCTCTTGGCCTATGAAACGGTGCTCAGGAGCGATTTTGATTCTTGCCACAGCCAGACTAAGCATTGAGAAAGAAGTCCTGATTTCAACATTGAAATCCTGATTTCAATCATGCATTCAAAATGCAGATCCAGGGTATGAACCCTCCCACCCCATCTCAGGTAATTTTACATCTGCAAATCCTTGGCCACAATTAGTTAATGATTTGGAGGAAATGATTGTTGATCCTGACTCTAAGGTAATATTCATAATGAGGACCCTGAGCCAGAGCTAAATGTAGTGCGGAAAGAGTATTTGTTTTTCTGCTCAACTCCAAGCAGAAAAAAGTACAAAGTAAAAAGGCAATGCTCTTTTGACAGAGAAGCTTGGTAAAAGCTTGAGCTATGCCACTGTTCACCGTGAAATTTCAGTGTTGGCATCCGTTTCCATATGAGCAGCACAGCATTGATTATAACCCCAAAACATTACAATTGTAATGGGCTTCAGCTGCAGCTGCACCACCAGCACAAGTGTTCCTAACGTTTTAAGGTGAAGACGAGTGATTTTAAATGGTAGTTCCGTGATCACAAGCAAGTGCTGTGTATTTCTCTCCTTATTTACGACTTATATTTTTATAGATAGATAGATTTCTATACACTCCAACTCCTTAAAAACACAAACGAGCCGTGCTGTGCCATATGCTATCCTCTTTCGGTGGTATTCTCGCCATTCGCCTCAATGACAGGCGGCGCTGAGGCCTTGACCAAACGCCCTCCCCGTTTTTACTTTACGTCCCCCCGGGCTCACTGGGGCCGTGCTCACTGGGGCCGTGAGGCGGGAAGTGGTGGCCGGG